>LS905465.1:143742-170595 GCA_900490955.1 Micoletzkya japonica | reverse complement strand
GCGTGTGAGAGTGGTTCGGGTGCTTGAGAGAGAGCGACTGAGACTGACTGAGGGAGTTGAGTCTTGATTGCACTTGCCATCGAGAGGGGCGATCGAGGCTTCACGAGGAGGGGATATCAAGAATCGGGCCTTACACAGCGATTGACCAGAAGGGGGACGGGGGGACGGGGAAGGTAGACACAAATCAAATAGCGAATAGAGAAACAAGGGGGGAACTAGAAAGACGAGATTTGAATAAATGAATAGACGGGGAGGATACAATATGAGCTGGTAGTCTACGGAACCATCTAGCAGTGCGAAGGGCGAAAGAGTGATATCAGATAAGATCCTTTTCGAAACGTTTGAGTTGAATAAATATCGTATTTCTCCTTTAGTTGACTGATGATTCATTCGAATCTCGCACTTCATCTCACAATCCATCTGAAGGGTCACTCGACTGGTTCGTCATGTTGTAAGTGTCTTTTTATAGTATATACTACTTATTACTCATGGATTACAGTTACAACGCTGAAGTTGCTTCTTGTCATTCCTATGTTGCTCTCTGGGAGACAGTAGCACACAAGTAAGGAATACGAATCTGGAATTAAATGAAAGAAAGCAATTGCAGACTGCGAGGCTTGGTCAACGTTGGAAAAGTGGAGATGGGAGTCAATGACGATGTATCGGAGCGATTTCATGTAGAGAAAGGGGATTGCCCTTCTTTCATTCTGTAAGTCAGTTTTGATACAACTATTCACGCTTGGCTAATGTCTTGTATCGGAAACAAAGAAACGCATTTTGTGCAGCTAACTATACAGAGAAAAGAAGTATATCGATGTTTATCCTCCTTATACTGTAGGTTGCATCGCGGCAAGATGTACCGATATAAGGATACGGCGAAGGATGTTCGTTCACTATTCAACTTTGCCATGTTCAAGTTCAAGGTGAGAGAGACGAAGACGAGAAGGAATGTGTAGTAAAGGAGCAACGAGGACATCGAGTGCCTGACCCCCCTTCTGCCGTTGAACGAGTATACGAATTGGTGAAGGAACGAATCGTTGATGCCTTGGTATTGACTCTTCGATAGCGCATACTACTGGTAGTTCAGGATGACAGTCAGACTGTCTCTGTACTGGGAGTTGGTGGACTGCTTGTCATGGTTGCTACTACTCTCATCATCAAGGCTTACCGCATCAAACAGACACAAAAGGAGAAGTCTACCTAGACATAGACACTGTATGCTGCCGCTAGATGCTTTTGTTACCGTTTTTGATCGATGCATCGTCGATTCGCTTGATTGTACTTGACTCGTTGTAGACATTGATTCACTTTGTTGAGTATGCTAAGTAAAGGGGAAAGAGACAGATGTATACGAGTACTCATTACGAAGTGACGACCTACACACATCGTTGTGCCTCGAGTGAGAGTGCAGGCAGACAGACAGGGCAGAGACGCAGAGCCTCCCTCTGCCGTTTCCCTCCCTATCGACACTTGGATGTGTCGTTCTTGTATGCACAGTAGCCAATCCATTTTATTTTAATAACTTGGATTATCGATTATTTATTGAAGATGCAAAAGAGGGCTCGAGTGGTCGAGTCGCACAAGATGCGTAGGGCTATGAAGGGACGAAAAGGAGTTGAACTCAGGGAAAGGTTTCTTTTATACTCACTTTCCTTCATTTACCCCTCCAGTTGCTACAGGAAAATTGTTTTAGTGGAAACCTCTCACTTGCCTATATCCGATTGACTATCGCATGGCTCTTCATTGTTGCTGCAGACGTAGTTTTCGGATTTCGGTGAGTTGATAGTTCTTTAGAGAATGATGCTTAATTGGCTGGTTGAGGTTCGAACTGCTATGGCCATTCTGGATGGTAGTTCGATCGTTCTACGAGTCATTTCAACGTCGAAACGTGCTATTCCATGTAGGAGGACAGACGAGTACAGTAAGTGAAAACTTCTTTCTATTCATTCATATTTATCCTTTCAACAATCCTAGCTGTGAACGTCAAATTAAAATTAATTTTTTATATCCCCATTTAATTTAAATTGTCTTTGAACCAGATTAGTTCCCACCAGGAAAACTTATAAATTATTACATCCGATATTTACAAGACGAAGCATTGATCTGTTTTCTACAATTGCTACTATTATTCATGTATTTATTCCTTTAAGAGCCTTCTTTTTAATGTGTGAGAAGATGTATATTTTCAGATATTATTCGTATGTGTAACCGCTACATCAGATCTCATCTGTTATCTTTTCATACCTGTCCGAGTTCTTATATTCTTAGCTACAACGTGAGTGCATTTTCCATACGTTAGGATAATTATTGGTTTCCGCTCAGCTTACTACTTTCAGTCAATTCATCTGACCATTTTTATCTTTTAGGAATATAGCCAGTAGTTTACACTCCTATTTGCACAGTCAGTTTAGTTAAAGTCTAGTTCGAAAGCAGCCGTGGACATTAGATAAATTACCTTTATTATTGGCCTGCCTCTCTTTTTCCCTTTTCTTTCTCATTCCTTTATCGATGGAATTATAATGCAGAGAGGTAGCTATTACGCTGTCGCGTAGAGGAGAAAGGAAATATATTGTAGTGTGATTGTACGTATTGCAGATATGTATGGATGACATTAGTGTGGCATGTCAATGGGGGATTCATTCGGACTATCGCAGCCATGTCTGGTACGTAGTGAAGGACAACCAAGTCTCTTGCTCACGTTTACAAGGCCCTTTGATGCAACTTATGAATGTTATGAACTGTCGTACACAAACTATTTATGTGCGCCAGCAATGTTATTTAACATTGGGACAGAACCGGATTCCCTTGGGTTTACTTATCTTAAAGGGACATGGAAGCGAGAAATTTTTTGAAACCGAATATGGTTATACTTGTAAAATATGTTTCTTAGACGATAATAAACATAATAGCCTTCGAAAAATATTTAAAAAAAATTCTTTAGCGAGAAATATTTATTTGTTCCGGGAATACCACGATGCCATTTGCCTCGTTACTATGCGCTAAACGCAGTAAGACTGCGCCTTGGCTGGGAAACGATTTTTAGGATATCTCGCGAAGTAGACATTTTTGTGCACTCTGATTTTGGTTTTTATATTATTTAGGCGATAAACTTTCACATGAAAACCAATCTTTTTGGCTTCCATGTCCCTTTAATCTGTGATGATTAAGGTGATCGGTCTCAAGCAGTTCCAGTAGTTTTATTATGGACATTATTTGTCATATTCGAGGTGAGTGCTATTCATTGTAACATAAGACAGGACTGAACATAACAGGTGGTATGTCGCCTTCGGTGCGATTACTTAGTTTTCCTTCGCTCGAATCCCTTCACATCATTCTCCGACCAACACAGTATGCTTCATTCCTATCTAGTCTTTTCAATAAATCGGCATATATGGAGGGTAGATAGTAGTTGAATATAAGGATAGCTGAAGATGTGTGTTTCCCTCTTAGGTTGTCTGGATATGCAAGGAATGCAGCCGACTGTGCAAAGGGGAGTCAATGCCTTCCTTAGTGCCCACTGCATTGGGTATCCCCTTATCGTCGTCTCCTTCAACCTCTCCTTTTACTACAAGTTTGTCTCTTTCTCTTAAGCCTTTATTGGCAAGCAGTCTATCCACATTTTGTGGTGGATGAGTTATGAAAGTTAGTTGGAAGAGACAAAACTGTCTGTTAAGGGAGTGGAGGTTACGAAAGAAGCAAGAATGTGTCGCCGAGAGAAATGAGGTAGGCATTTCCAATTATTAATCATGCTATTCCTGCCCTAGGATATTATTGGAGGAATTAAATAAACATTGAAAAAGTTGCGTTGCGCACTTCAGTAAATTCTCTTGGCAAAATGACGCATAGGCTAAGAGCCAGTTCGAACCATTCTTTCACAGTCGTTAGTGCAAAGAACTGCGCAGCTTTCAACGTTCATTTCCTGGAATAATAAATAACATGAGCTGAGCTACAGTACTGTTTCCTACCATACGTGGGCACGAATTCGAAGTATGGGTGGTAGGCCCAAATTTTTTCGGAATCTGATTTTGGTAGGCTCGTATTTCCCAGAGAATTTCAAATGGCAGGCTTGATAATGAACGATTTTGTAAATCGGTAGACCCGCTTTTCAAAGTATTGTCGGAAGGGTAACCCACGTTTCTTACAAATAGAATAGTGATTTGAGTGCGTGGGTCGATTGCTCGCTGAGGCAGTACCTACTGAATACGAAGCTGCCAAGGTGTACAGGGGATATTGCGAGGACGAAACTTGTATCGGTGAGACTTATTAAGAGACTCGTTCTAGTAGGAAAGGGAGGAAGGCGACGGCTCTTCATTCAGGGTAGTTGATATCAGGGAGTTCCTTCGATAGAGATAGCTAATAAGTATTTAAGATGACGATGATCTCAACGATGTTCCTTCTTCCATTTTGCCTCTTCCTTCCTCCTCGTCCACTTCTCTTCCCCGTTCGTTCTTTTTTACTCTTATTTCAATAAATTGCTTTAAAACATATCTTATCTTTAAGAGTAGATCCAATTTGAAGGCTTACCTATTTCACTACCGATTGACTACATTTAGTGGAAATGTAGTTCATTAAATTTGAATGGAAGAAAATGTCAAACAGTTGAATGTATGGTTTAGCTCTAACCCCATTGGAGCCTACTAACGGAAGTGTATGGAAGAGGAATGGAATGAGGTATGACTTACATATCTATTATCATGAAAGTGTATACTTGCTCCTTCTGTCATCGATAATTGGTTACAGTCATCGACAACATTCGACATCTTCGACTGCACTGAGCATTTCGAGTAGTAATCGATCGAAGGTTAACGGAAAGATGAAGACTTCAACGAAAGATCGATTGGAGGAACAGGAAGATGGTTGGTTGTGAATGGGGAAGGTTGGTTGTGAGAGGGAATACTTGTAGATTGGACGGAGGACGGGTACGAAGAGACGAAGAGCAAGAGCAAGAAGAGAAGCAGTTCTAGTGGACAGGCACCCTCTCTCATTCGACTGCTCGTGGCCGCCGCTGTGAGCAACTTTCGTTCCCCTTGGATATATACACCTCCCCCCCTCCCCCCTCTCCACGCATATACACAATCACACTCAATTAGACACCTCTATTCGTATTAAGAAAAGTTGTCGTAATGTCGTTGAACCCTCTGAACCCCTTACAGTACCCTCTCGTCCTCCCCCTCTCGTCCTCTACAGTGCCCTCTGAAATGTAATTGTTGCAGACTCGTCTTCTCGATATCTTCATTTCGTGTATCGATTCGTCCCGCTCCCTCTTTCTTCTCATTTCTCCATCAACTAGAAGATCTTCACGAGATGAGGTTAGTTTAAATTAATGGATTTTTTCCCATCCGCTATTTCTCCATCGATATCTTATGATCAGCGATGCGTTTCCTAATTCGTATTAATAGAATGAATGCATAACTCACTGGAGTAGCTGTCGATATTATTTTATTGGCAGAGTTAATGTTGAACTGCATCTTGCAGCATAATACGGCGAGTAAGAAGAGCAATAATCGACAGAGTGGAAAGAGCAAAGGAGAAATGCGAGTGAAGGAGGGATGGAAGGAAAGAGGAAGGGAGTTGAGTGCGATGGACTACTGCGAACACAACAACGAGTTAGTTCGCAACGGGTTGGCTACCTAGACTGACTATCTCACAATACCTTTTGTCTGGACGATCGGTCTAGTGTGTATGTCATTGATCAGCATTAATCATCTCTCACGAAGTCGCTGCTTCCCTCCCCATTGCATTCCGATTCCCTTTGAGATTGCCATATCGAGATGCGAGTAGAGAGAGCAACAGAACTCATGCAAGTGACGACTCTTCCAATTGGCCAGTCTCTTCTCGTCTCTGTGGTCCTGAATGTGCCAAGTGAGATTGCCCTTGGGAGCACTGTAACCCGTGGTTACTGTAGGCTGACTACCGAGTGCAATCGACTGAGAATGGAGATTAGAAGTGTACGACAATCGGAAGAAGCGGCGAGGTTGCATGCACACAACTGTATGAACGGAGAGAAGAATGCGAATGCTGAGAGCAGTCAATTGAAGGGAAGGATTGAACAACTACAACACAAGTAAGACAGGGAAGGGAAACCAGGGACAGAGAAGAGTAAACGGGCAGCTATTGAAGGAACTATTGAAGGATATCTTCACTCGAGAGACTACGCGAAAGTGATCGGAATGCTGTGATAACTGCTGAGAAGAAAGGAATTGAAGCAATGGCCAGAACGGTGGAATTAGAGAAGGAATTGGAGATGGAAAGGAAAGAGCGGAAGAACGAAAGGAATAATGGAGTGAACAAGAAGTAAGAGAGGGAGAAGGGGGGGGGAGATGGGGAGTACAAGGAAGACTCTTAGATCCACCCCTTCCGAAGCTCAGTTACTTGTAAGAGAGAAGGAAGCGGCGTGGGAGAGGGAAGTGAATCGACTGAAAGACGAATCGGCTGCGAAGGTCAGTTGAATTGCCGGTCGGAAGGGTAAGAGAAGGCAAATGGGAACGTACTCATGTTAGTTGTTAAGAGATTACATAGATTACATCTGAGATCGCATGATCCGACTTGCTTTTATCCTTCTTTCGTTCAGTATTATATGACAATGAAGTTGTGCTTGCTTCATTTTTTTGTAGCGGAAAGAACGAATTGTTCAGGATGAACTTATTCTCGACATGCAAAGTGAACTGAACAAATTGAGAGGTTGTGCGAATGTCGTCAATGAAGTTGAGGTATCACTGTGTTATTGTTGTTAAGCACATTTCTTATAAGAGACTGCTGTAGGTGCACTTGATTACTGTACTTGTGTGAATACTGTAGATGGAAGATGAGAGTAAATCCCTGCAGGAATTGCGTGTGGAAGTGAGTCTTCTCCGAGAGAAGAACTGTCATCTGGAGACTGCTCTGGCCGAGGAAAACAAACTGAAACAGGAACTCTTCCGAGCACTGCGAAATACGCAAAATGGACAAGCAAAACGTACGTTTCGTGAAGAAAAGTCTTGTTTGCAGACTCTAAACTGAAGTTTTTATTGAAGTGATTATCGAGAAGACATTGAAATAGGGCATAACTGATGACTGACAAGTTGTAGATTGAATGGTTGTCTGGTGGCTAGACAGCGATGCCATCGTCTGCTTCTTTCTTTTGCTTGAATATTGTAGTGAACATTGGTAACTTTGAAAAGAGAAACAGCAGCCTAAAAAGTAGCCTTGCTTACAAGCGTTGTGCATTATGGCTCTTGGCTACAGTCATCCATTGTAACGGCGGATCGAAGAAGCGCGCTAATAAATGGAGTAGAATGTAAGCGTGTCTTACAGCGAACTCGAGTAACTACTCGATTCCCTCCACTTCCCCTCCCCCCACTCACTCCCTCTACTCCACTCCTCCCTCTGCCGTCGACTTGACTCCATCTACTAGACCGTAAGTGTCCCTTCTCCCCTTCCCCCCTTCCCTCCCCCATCCCCTCCCTTGCAGTTCGTATTCCTTCGCTTCCCCCTGCCAACCTCCCTTCTCTCGAATGGGTGAACATACCCTCTTCGACCAACCCTTCGACACTCAGTCTTCCTATACTCCACCTCTATCCGATGACACGACCTTCTATTCCCATAATTGCGGTAAGTCTCCTTCTTCCTCCTCTTTCATCCCTATCGTATGTCATCCCTCCTCGCACATACCTTACCCCCTCACACCATCTACCGTCCCCCCTCCTTCTCCCCTACCTACCGTACCCCTTCTTCAGGTAAATTCGGTGCCCCCTCGCCAGCATCAGCTCGTTCAAACTGAGTATTGTGTGCATAGTATCGATTGATTTCCTCAACATCCATTGATCCTTGCCATACCTCCTTAGCATAAGTATATCTCGTGTACTCTTCTTCTTTCTTGTTATAAATATTCCTAGTCAATAAGATAGTGTTAAGATGCTTCTTGTAAGAAGAAGAGGAAAGAGTAGTGTGTCCATTGTGTGCAAGAATGCATCTCATTCATATACATGATCTAGTCGAGAGTAGTTGAGTAGCCCTCAAAAGGGGTTGTATATCTAGTATATCCTTCATTCGATTGCTTGTCTCATCTGATCTCTTCACACGTGTTCTTACCTTCCTTCATGGTACTCATCATAAATAAATATATTTCAACATCGTCAAGACCCGCTGTCTATTTCAGTTGTTAGCATCGGAGACGGTTACTTGGATGAAATATTTGAAATATTTTTTCGAAATGGAAAGGAAAGGGGGGAGATGGGGAATTAACAGGATGAAGAAGACTGAAGAGGGAGAGAGAAGCAAGAGGGGAGTGAGGGGCAATTCCTTCCACGACTTCCTTTCCTACTTCAACTATAACAAAAGGATACGGGTTCTCGATGCCGCTGTGAGTCTTTATGATATCTCGTACATTCATGACCTACATCTAAAAACGGCACACTCTGAAACTACGATATCTCTACCGTACACCGCTAAAAATGCACTTAAATCGTGAATATTTCAATATACATTCCAATTTATTTATTTTTATTTGGAAACTAGCAATATTTGGAGATGGTGGAACACTCTCAAACCGAAGAAAATACAAAAATCTTTAAGAAAATACAAAAATCTCAATTACAATGTTAGCTATCGAGAACTGAGTGTGCCGTGTCTAATGCATTTTCAATGTCGGCGATTCCTTCAAATGAACGGTCGTGGATATTGAGAGAAGCAAATGGAATAAGGGATATACCTTGCAGACACGACACAGTTCATACGATTCGCGGTACGGTAGTAGTGGAGAGGTGAGTGGAGGGAGAGTAGAGGGGGAAGGACTTCCGTTTAGCAACCTATGATATGTAGCGTCGGGTGGAATTGCGAGGGAAATATGTTGGCGTCGGCATCTAATCAGAAGATTGTGCATGTAATGCACATAGATGCATCAGGAAGGGTACGGTAGGATTACTGTATCGTCTAGGAGAATACGGTAGTCTCTTGTATGCAGTAGTCTCTTCAGACTCGAACAGCCCTCGTAGGCACAGCTCATTCTGCCATAGTACCTAAGGTATACTGTGTACTTACCGTATGCCTACCGTACTGTAACCTCTTTCAGTTAGCCTGGCATCCCACTAATCCTTCCTTACTCGCTTCCGTGTCTCTTGATAGAAGTGTCTGTGTGTGGGATCTGAGATCGAAGAGTAAACCTGGAAGGATTGTAACTAAAGGTTAAGAGTTAAGAAAGGAACAATAGAATCATAGTGCTAAAAATAACAAAAGGGTCATGCTCATAATTGTTTGTTGAACCCTGTAGTTTTTGTGTGCGGTTCTACCTGGTACCATGCCCCTTACTCTTGCAGTCGACCGTAATCCTTTCTTAAGGACAAAACAAAGAAGTGGCTTGGTCGCCGTGCGGGCAGTATCTAGTTGTGGGTGGTGATAGGGATGAAAGGATCTCTCTTATCGATGGAAAGACCTTTACCGTATCTAAGGTATGTCTTACTCCCTTCTACACTAATCCCTTCTTTAAGAGTATCGATGTCAATAAGCTGTCTGTCAATGAATTCGTCTTCGATTCTACTGGAAAGTTCCTTTTGGTCGCATTGGGATCGGGTTGTCTGGGGATATTAGAGTGAGTTGAATAGGATTCGACTCGGTACTCACTGTATTACAGTATACCTAAGCTGTCCATCAGTCGAATAATACAAGCACACTCTTCACAGACCAGTTGTATTTCGGTTAGTTTGACTTGTTCATAAATGGATAAGGATACCTAGCTGTCGATGAGTCCGTCGGGAGGGCGAATTGCTATTGGAGGAGCGGACGCTCTGTGCTCCATTTGGGACACCGCTGATCTCATTTGTGAACGGGTGATATCCAGGTAGTCAGACATCAACTCTCCTTATTTGAATGCATCGAAGTGACCACTTTATGTTTCTTATCTGCCGTTGTATGCTCATATACCTCATGATGTTCATAAGCGGGGTATCTTCTTATTGTAGACTGGACTATCTGATTCGAGCGACATGCTTCTCTCACGATAATCATCTCCTTGCTATTGGAAGTGAGGATCGAGTAGTCGACATTGCTTACGTTGAGGATGGTGCCAGGTGGGTGGGATGGGGGGGAGGGCAGACGAGGTAAAAGGGGGTGGGGTAGATGAGGGACCCTAGAGGAGGGATGTCAATTGAATGAGTATTCAGGGTGACAGATATCAAGACTGACTCTGATCCCGTGTGTCTCTCCTGGCATCCCTCTTCTCACATACTGGCCATTGGTTGTGCAGACGAGAAGAAGGAACCGCGAGTTCGACTCTTCGGATTCCCTTCTAACTGATCTCTAACTTATCATTCTTCTTGTTTGTTGTCATTTCAATAAATACTTCATTTATGAGAAAGACCGACTGGTATATACATGTACAATGCACAACTTTCTTCAGAGACATGCAATGTATGCCGAGAATGCTTTATACACAGCGTGTCACGGACAAAGTGAATCTTCATTTGCATGGCCCGGACACAGCGTGGGGAGGGACGAGGAATGAGTGAAGAATTAGGGGAAAAGAGATGGAAATGAAGCAAATGAAGTTTCACTTTGCCCGCGACACGCTGTGCTTGTAGAGATTTTGAAAGTGATTACTTTTCAACTCATCGGTAACGGGCTTTTATACTACTATGAAAGTTACGGTCCAGCGATACTACATTCACGGCTTATGAAACCATGTTGCTTTTATTTTGGTAGTTAAGTGCTAGTACGTCAACAGTCAAGGATTTGCTTATCGTCTCTGTAGGGAGACTTAACCATGCTGGTTCGTACTTTGCAAAACGATGTGAATGTGTAAAATACACGCTAATTATGATTTTTTTCTTCGAATTGGCACTCTCACGTACTGTAGCTTTTGAGAAATAACCTCGGTTACTGTAGCGCAGATAATATCGACATTTACGGTGTTCTTATTTCGTTTCTTTATTCTCTACTTTGTTCTTCCTTGACTTTCCATTGTTTCAGAACAGCGTTCCCACCCTGATAAGAGGGTTTGTCGGTTCCTTTGTCACCAGTATTCAGATCCGCAACCATGAGGAGTCTTCTCCTCTTCACCATACTCACCTGTGTTCAATCTATCTATGTAAGTACTTATTTATTTCCTGTATCGCTGTCCTTTCAGCTGGATGGATCGTACTGGGCTGTAGTGGATAATAATGGTTATCTGGTGAACGGGGCGACACGAGATGACTTTGCTAAGTTGGATGATCGAGACATCTATATTGCTTACTGGTATGCTGAGTAAATGGGACGTTCATCCAAGTTCGCAGGTCAACTAACACATTCTATCGTGGAACTTCGTATGAAGCATTTGGCTATGCCTTCTTCGAAGATGAGTCGTCTCTCTGTGGCTGGTTTACGGGACTTCAGAACGAACCGATCAAAGTAATATCTACTAACGAATATCCCCAATCCTGAATTGACAGGTCTGTGGAAGTTTTCGTGTCTTGCGGATTCCTGTTCAATTCAAAGGACGACGAGTGTAAGTGGCATTTTAATTTGTCAGGCTTCATGCCAAGAGTGGAATTTAGTATACTAATAATAAAAATTTACTGTTCTATGAAAAATAATAAGTTATAAGATGTTAAATTTAAAGCAAAATGTTTTGACAGTTTAACACTATCTTAACATAAAATTTGCAATTTAAGGTAAGACAGAGTAGAAGTAGAAAAAAAAGCGTGGCGTTATTTAAATAATAGCCACCAGATGTACGTATATAAGAATTACGGTTTGTACGTAAACAATCCGTAATTCTTAGCTATGCGTCCTAATTCTCCCCCAATTCTGTCTTCCATCTTTCCATGTAGAGACGCCGCGTTTACTTCTCTTTCTTATCTCGAACTGCGTGTCTTCTATCCATTTTGTGAGTCGTTCGATAACAAAGAAAAGGACAAAAGAAGTCATAAGAAGAAGCACATGAGAACGTTTAGATAAGATGAATCAGACTGAGCACTGGCTATTTATTTTTAGAGCAGATTCAATCGAAGTATTTTGCAGTTTATTCTGCGAAACCACTAAAAGGTTTTTATTCACTAAAACTAATGTATACGTTTCTAAAAGTAATTCTCTAAAAGATCTTTAAACGATAGGACTGCAATTGAAATGATCTAAAAGTCCGTATCATAGTACCCCCACTCAATACAATCATTCATCGGAAATAATCAGACTGATAAATTATGAATGGAATGTTTGCATGACGCAGCATTCACTATCTCTCGTACAACCACTCCCTATTCTCATTTGTACTTTGATGTGCAGGTTTGAATGGGTCTCATCGAAAGAGGCCGGATTGTACGGAAGCATCGGATACAATGGACATCGCATTGGCAGATTCGAAGGGGCTTTACAAAGAGTAAGAGGAAGGAGGGATTACGGTAGAGAGAGTACTGTAGATGACATACGGAGACGCGTCCCCTGTTGACACGCACTTCATTGGAGTTACAGGAAATGGAGAAGTTGTGTCTGCTGTGAGTGAATACTGGGAGGGATGAGGAAGGAGGGGCGTGCTTCAGGTGGGGGATCAATACAGGAAATTCACCAAACTACTTCGTCTTCTTCCAGGTGAAATCTATTAGACAACAAAATATATTAGATGGGATAGACTAACTGTCTTTCAAGATGTACAAGAATATCGACAGACGGCACCCTCTTACACACCGTATCATTCCCGGTAAGATGATTGATTATTATGAACTGGTTTGAAATTGTTTGTGTTTAAGTGATACAGTCAGACGAGGACGGGAAGTTGTTGTATACGTGCCGAAAGTATTGATTGTCGATGACTATGGTAGATATTATGAGAAGGTTCTGATTGATGGGTAAGCGATGTGAGAAGGAAAGATGAAAGTACGGTACTTGCAGGGGTATCAGATACAAGGAATACGATCTCTCGGCCAACGGGTCAGTCTCTTCTATAAATTAAGACTAATCCTTATACGTAAGATAGTCTAACCAGAGATGTAATTCCTTTTGCCCTGTAAAACGGGAAAAGTTCAGTTTCTTATTATAGTGGAATAAACCGATCCGTCAGTTTCTTCCGTTCCAAAATGGGTCTAATTCTCTCGCTTTTGCACACTCTCTCGCCTTATATTCGGAATGATTTTCCGACGCATGTTTTAATCCACTATAGAAGGGTGTTCTTAAACTAGCTGATAATCCTTATACAGAAGTACTGTTTATGAGATAGTTCTGAATAGTCGTTTCGTTGTTTTTCTGTGGAGATGTTACGTAATTTACTTACAGCGCACTCCTTCACGGTCATTAATGCATCCCATTCCATTCCATCCTCTCAATAGAGTTGATGTCTACTGTATGTGAATAACCCCCCCCCCCCTTCTCCCCTCTCCTCCCTTCCCTTCCCTTCATTTCATGTGCCATTTCTCCTCATCGTCCCTTATCATCCTTTCATTCCTTCCCTTGCTTCGCTACTGATTGACACTTTGCCTCAGCTAAGACAATAAATGTATGTTCAACTCTCTCCCTCCTTCTCTCTATCACCTAATGAACCCCTCCCCTCCCCACTCTCTCCTTTTCCCTCCCTTCCCCATAGGTGAATGCCCATTGTGTCTTCAATGAGCTTATCAGTCATTTCTTGCAGAGCAGTCCATTTCCTTTGATCGGTCTGAGTGCTTGGATAAGTATCACATTCCCTTCTTTCCCCTTCTCTCCTTTCCTCTTCTCAGTTCATCTTGCTCTTCTTTTTGCTCATGTCTTACACACTAAATCATTTAGACGATTAGACCATGTGTCGGGGCTAAGCTTCTTTTTTGCATTCATTCCCTTCACCGACTGAGTCAGCATTCGAGTCTTGCTTCTTCCCCTTCATACGTCTTCACTCCCCCCATTCTACCCCTATTCCCTCCCTCTCCCCCTTCCAGTCCCCTCCATCTCTACTATCCTTGATATCGGATGAGGTGTCTACTGCTCTTCCCACTTCTTGTCGCAATCTCCTGTAAGAGTATAGTAAGTATCTCCTTTCATTTTCATTCAATTTCATATATGACACTATAGTGGGAAGGTGTATACTCTAAGCTGATTTTCATTGTTATCTCACTAACATTAGACCATTCAGCCTCATAAACGACATGTGTCAAGGAGAAGCAATGATGGAGACGCGAATGAGGTATTTGAGAGAGCTGGTTGGGGAAAAGGAGAGGGTAGAGGAGAAGGGATACGGTATTTGGAGAGGGGTGGAATGGTATGTGGGAGGGAGGATACTGTATTTAGTGGGGGAAGGGAATATGCGGGGAGAAGGATACGGTATGTTAAGAGGGCTGTTCGAGAGATGGAGGAGACTCGACTACGGGAATGGGATGAAGAAGCACAACGGGTAAGAAGGGAGATGACGTATCGAAGGGAATTGATGATTATCTAGTGATTAGTGATAATTGAGATAAGGAGAAAGAAGTTGATTAGACTGTTCAGAGAAGAATGGACGAGGAGGAAAGAATGAGACAGGCTGTGGAGCATTGGGTGAGTAGGAAAGGGGGGGGGGCAGAGGTGGGATTCCCCTCATCAGGCTGGGAATTAAACGTCTACTTTTTCGGGGTCGGTTACGAGATTAAGCTCTACGCATTGCTACATTTGTTAACTTTTTTTTTGTATTTTTTAAAATAAAAAACGGCCATTTGTTATTGAAGGGGGAATGGGTGAAGGGTGCAGACGGCCTCTGGCAATACTGCAGTGTAGGTATAATGAAGATTGACTCGTTCGAGGTAAATGAGCACGAACGATGTAGAGTATCGTAGTTTCGCGTGTTTATGCCACACGTGTCAGGTTACTTTCTGTTCTTCCCTCTCCTCGTAAGCTATGATTACATAATCAAAAATATCGGGATACGCAAGTAATCGATGTTGGTTACATTGCTGATATTTGCCGACATTAAAAAGAGATCTAAAAGGTCTCGAAATTACTCCACGTGGCAAGGGAAAATCTCTCAACTTGCGCGCACATTTTGATATATCATGTCATCGATTATTTATCACACTTTCTGTGTTGTGAAGACCATCAGCTATAAGAATGAAATGATGCGATGTCTAATGATCATATTGTCTAGCACACCGCTTTATGCAATCAAACGCCGTTTGTATAACAGCTTTCGACGTCCGGCGTAGACTGACGATAAGGTTGTTGATGTTTGTGTTAAGAATCGTTATCCTTATGCGAGACGTCGTGGAGGCTGCAAGGGAAGAAGAGGTCCCTCCACCCCCGGTCCATACCCCGTCAGTACCCTTCTCCATCTCTCACCCCCCCCTTCCCTCTTCTCCTTCCTTCTTCTCCCTCCTCTTCCTATTCTCGCTTCTTCAGATCCACCGTCGTTGTCAATCCCGTATACGTACTCCTCACGACAATCTTCGCCCTTCCCAGAACAACCAGTATCCCCCCGTTTATCCACCTCCCCAGTATCCTTCCTACCCATCTTATCCATCCTATCCCTCCTACCCTTCGTACACTCCTCAAGAGGTAATTTTTTCTTACATTATTGTGCCCTTTCTCAGTCTTTACAGCCAGCCAAATCACTAGAATGATCTTTATTCGTATACAAAAGTAGAATAGTATGTCTACTGTTGTGCTTATCTTAGATGCAGGTTCGTAGGGAGCCTTGTGCCGCACTCAAGACACATGTTCTGGAGGGACGATCTTTCGATGACGTGAGTAATGGTTGCCTTTCCCGATGGTGCTGTCTTTAGATCGTACGTTATGCCCTTTCATCAGGATGCACTGCAGAAGAAGCACAGGTAGCTGTAGGTGAGGGGCTTATCTCTCTTCCTCTATTCCACGTCTTCAGCTAAGCGTTCTCATCTGGGTGTCCCTTCTTCTAGATTTGGCTCGTCGTCGTAGACAAGAAGCAGAAGAGAACTCGTCTTCCGCCTTCCGTTATCCTGTTCTTTTCTTCTCGAAGACGAGGGGATGGGTCAAGGTGAACAGTGATCAAGAAAGACAACGATTCGAGCAAGAGGTATCCGCTTTATTCAATTTAATTTGTTTTTTTTTACATTTATTTCTTGGTTTTATAGGTCGATATTTGGATCGGTATCCTGAATTGTTTATTTAGAAGTGTAAGTTGATGATTCCTCTTTCAGGAAGCCGAGGCAGAGATAAATCGCCTGCGTGGTGCTTATCAAGTGGTTCCTTTGGTTGAGGAGAGAGGACCGTCGTATGAAGTGGATCAAAAAGTCCACGGGGGAGAAAAGAAAGAGAATACAGAACCCAAAATGGTAAGGCAATTTTCAAAACCGTTCTCAGAGCGTTGATATCCTTTCAAACAAAGATCAGACAACAGTATTGCAGGAGGAAAATGTCAAAGAGATGAAAGTTGCGCCAAAAGTGGTGAGTGCGAATTATTTTATTGAAGTAAGATTTTTTAGGAGGAGGGGGCTGTCGAAGAAGCAACCGAACCTAAAAAGGATGTAGAAGTAAAGGAAGACAAGGGCAATGAAGATAAGGAAAAGGTGAAACGGCCACTGAGAACTGTTGTGGACATTGAAGAGAGTTTAGGAACAGCAAGGAGACGAAGTGATTGTGGAAGATCCCGTGAATGCCGAAGAAAAGCAAGGAGAGGAAGTTGAGGTATCTATAGCAGAGCACGGTATGTAAGAAGTGGAACGTTGAAGGTCGAAGGCATAGATCCTAATGCAGGAGAACACAAAACAGGGAGGATTGAAGAATTGGAAATCAAAAAATCAAATAAAAAGGTTACGGATTGGTTGGATAGTTTGATTTTGTGATTATTGTTCAGATTGCCACATCGGGCGGAGTTGTGTTACCTCAAGACACAAGCGATGAGATGGAAGAAGCTTTCTTCTTCTAAATTTACATCATCTCATTTCTCCTATCACATCTATTCTCTCACCACTGCCTTTGTATATACCTACAGAATCATTCATTCACTGCGTTCCAAGTTCCATTCACTATAATCTATCATTTCCTCTCTCCCTTCCTTGTGTCCACCGCTCTTTGTTCCTTTCCAACCCTTCGTAAGGTCTGTTGCCAGGAGACTCCCTCAACACAATTTGGTCGTCTATCCTGCCAGATATCCAAGTAATCGGATTGTATTTAGGGGCTAAGATGTAGCAGTCGTTTCGGCTCACATGTTTTGTCGAATGAAATGTTAGCGACATGATAACAATTATGATACGTTTTGAGATACTGCAAGATATAAGACGGGTCAAAGTAAAGCTGCGCGCACGTCTGAGGGTTTCAGGTTGTTTTTCGGACAAGACATGGCAGAAGCATACGGTCCGGTCCTTCCACGTCGATTTTCAGACGTCCAGTCCTGTCAGGAGTTGTCCGAGAATTAGCCTGGCAGGCTCGGACGCTTTTAGTTTGACCAGTCTTATATGAAGCTACTAAGTTACAACGAGACCTTAAGAGGGCAATGCCTAGTCAGGTATGGGACTTCTTGAAAGAGATTTCTGCTTTTGCCCTTTGAGAGAAGTGGACAGAAAGAGTGACAACCGTGCCTCCTGGCACTGAGTACTCCATTGCTATGTGTGGAAATTCGGAGTTATTGTTCCGCTCACGTAATACGTGAACTCACTGGATGATTAGTAAGGTACGGAGATTAGATAACATACTTTTTTTTCTTTTTGTGCGGTGGAAAAATCATAATCTTTCATCCTCGCTCCTTCATCTATGCCTACTTCCTCTGTCCTCCTGCTCCTCCCTCCTCTCTGCTTCTCTACCCCTCCTCCCCTTCTCTCCCTTCTTCTATTCCCTCATTAGTCCCTTCAGCAATAGAGCAACCTCGCGTGGTTTCCTTGTGAACGTAGTCAATGTGAGACTTCAGGATGGTATCGTGTAGAGGTTAGTCAACATAATTCAAGTTAGAGCTTCCAAAAATGTACTGCCTTACATACTCTTTATCTTACCTGATACCAAACCTGCGAAGTCCTTATATGTTTTGCGCAGGTGTAATTTCTTCAACATTACTTGTGATTGTAATTGCTTCATGCACCGTACTCTTCATTCTCCACTCTCTGTATTTCGTGCAACAATATGTCGAAGAGTCGGATACGATTCGTCAGAAGACGAAACGGTAATATAGTGGTGTAGAGAAAAATGAAGACGCATTATCGTAGAGAGAACGACGTCCCTTTAACCATGCCTACAGTCGTCATCTGTAACAGAATCCCCTTCTCAATAGATGCCGTCTCACAGAATTTACGAACGGACAATGTTATGAGGTGAAAAAGGAGCTCGAAGAGGACAAGGAGAGTTAAGGTATTTGCGAGAATGGGTTAATCCCTCAATCGAAGATTATCCGGAATACATTGCTGCAACTGCTGCACAAAACATAGAAGCGGCTACAGTAAGCAAAGGGAAGAAAAGAATAAGTTGTTTTGTTCAGACAGTATCTACAATAGCCACTCCCCGAAGTACTTCTCTACAAGCAATGCAGTATCAGTGTCAATCTGTACTCAACTCGTGCTCCTTCAACGTACCCCTCCCACTCTTGTATCTCCTACTTATTCTATCCAGGGAACAACTACGGGTGGTGTCAATTGTTGTCTGTCCATATCTACTTTTATTCCAACTCTAAACGGTCTATGCTGGGCGTATTCCATGCCTCCTCTAAATACTTCCCTCTTAACATCAACTCAACTCGTTCTCACATTTACGGCAAGTTTACTATGCCGCCTTTACTAATCTTTCCTTTTCGATTCCTCGTAATTCGTGGTATTCTTCGAGCGTCACAACTCATCCGGGAATTGATATTTACCTAAAGTATGAAAAGTCATTTTGTCAGCTATCACTTTTTGAAGAGAATCCATAGACGATGAACTTCGATTGGCCACGCTACTGGAATCCCCTCCTTTGATTACTCTGAGGAATAATAATGGGATGCGGATACGCATGACGAAAAAGGTTGGGTAATAGTGGAACCAAAATGAGATCAGAAAGTCAGAACGAAGTGGATTCGATGAGAAGTGAATGTGGAGAGAGTACGGCGAGTGCGCGAGATGCTGACATGACCAATATACGCAATAATAGGTAAGAACAAAGTCTTCTCATGCTTCTACTTCAACTTCTGCATGGCAGATAGAGAGTGCACATATTTACAGAATGAACATGTTACTTTGCGTAATGCAAGTAGCAGTAGATGTATGCAAGTGTCATCCCTTACTGGCCGAGCTTCTTCCTATTCAGAACAATTCGTATGTAAAATTTTGTATCTTCATGGGACTACAAAAATTCAGATCGTTTACCCTTCTGGTAAATGAATCTGTTCCTTGTACCGTTGATCAATACACAACCTGCGCGAAAGAAATCATAGAGGTACTTATCACATTCTAGACTCACATGCAGTTGCTTTTGCAGACCGCCCGCATTACAAACATCAAGAATCCCCTTCCTGCGAATATTCCACAGCTGTCCCAGTGTAGAAGGTTTTATAAATTAACCCGCCTAATCTTTCAGCCTTTATTATTCAGTGCTAATTCGTTCCCGTGTCTTCAAACAAGTTATAACGGAGAATTGGAACAGTTCGTGCTTCCAGCAGAGTACACTGCATCCCAGGTATTTAGGTGAACTAAAAGAGCTCTGTGCCATTTTCTTGCAGGACTACGTATCTCGCCTTGTCTTGCAATATTCATCATTATACTCTGTACAAGTGGTAAACGTAAAGGACTATAGCATTTATGACTTCCTTACATCAATTGGATACAATATTGCGCTGTGGTTTGCCGTTGGTCATATCATTTGGTAAGATATCCTAGATATAAATGCATGGTATGTCACATACAGTACACTGTTCTCCACCGCAATCGATGCTACCTGTCGTCCATCCCGTGTATATCCTAGTGCGAGTCCTTCTATATCCAATATGAAAACGAATGGTTCTCCATCTCTTGATCCTATCCCCATTTCGCTCCCTCCTCAACCCATTCTTACTAACTCAACACGCCTGCCGCCTCTTGAACATCCTCCCCAGCCTATCTCAACTTCTCCTTAACATCTGCAATCATCAGCTACTTACCTCAAATATTCGGTTCTATGCTCCTGCCATTTTCATTACCATGTTGTCATTACTCTATAATGAGATTACTTATGCATAAAGCCCATAAAATTATGAATTCATACATGAATGCACGCACTGTCTGCCCTAGCTAAACTGTTCACTTTAGAAATCCCCTGATTATCAAGAAAATCAATTTTCATGCGTGGGAAAGAACGAAGAAATCCATTCTTGCCTATTATAATAACCTGCACATCTGAAAAAGATTCAAATTTCTAAAGTCTAATTTTGCGCATTCTTCGTCTAACAAAGATCTTTCCTCAGAATACGATACCTTGGATTTTTAGTAATGTAACGCGAACCACCAAAACACGGAAAACGCTACCGCGAAGTAATACGAAGCTTTCAAAATTTCGAGCGTTGCATTTTTCTTAATTAGTGTACTACCGTATGCCGCGCGCCTTTTGACAAATCTCACTTTTGACTACAAACTACGCGAAATCACACGACGAGCTTAAGAAAAAAAATCTGTTGCAGTACCAATGGTGCAGGGCACGGACGGCCAAAAATTAACCTATCTCGAAGCTTTTGTGGGTGATTGCCCATGGGTAGGGGACCTCGAAGTGGCATATCTTTGAAAAAAATATTCGAACTTGAAATTCAATAAAAATTGATTTTCAAAAAAGTGTCAAAATTTAAAAATTTAAATTTTTCTTCAAATCCACACTTTCTAGATGCAGAATTTCACGCTAATTTCAAAAATATAAACTATGCATCGTAAAAGTTTTATTTTCGAGTAGATAATTTCGAAAAACCCCTTGCGATCGCGCGGAAATCTACTGTGCGCCGCGCATGGGCGCGCTTCCAGAGACGCCAATTGCGCGCCCAAGATTTTCGGTGATGGAGATTATTTAACATATGTTTTATGTTATTATTAATGATTTGAA
The DNA here is from genome assembly GCA_900490955.1 of Micoletzkya japonica. NCBI lineage: Eukaryota > Metazoa > Nematoda > Chromadorea > Rhabditida > Diplogasteridae > Micoletzkya > Micoletzkya japonica. The sequence continues at coordinate 149,715 of LS905465.1, read as the reverse complement.
CACTTTATTAACCTTAAGATACGCCTACAATTTAATTAGAGCCTTTAGTATCTATCGACTATAAACCATGGTATAGTGGAATAAACCGATCCGTCAGTTTCTTTCGTTCCAAAATGAGCCTAATTCTCTCACTTTTGCACACTCTCTCGCCTTATATCCGGAATGATTCTCCGAAGGACCTTTTTAATCCACTATACTTCAGAGTTTTCGAACAACTCAAATCTAGATTCTTCAATTAGCTGACGGATTACATCTGCCTTAGACATCCCTGTGTCGCAATAAGATTTTTGTAGATCGAAATTTTGTGAGGAACTCGAACCTGAAAAGATATGAACTGGCACTGAAAGGATTAGTATCTTAAATGTAGGATTATGTTGGTAATGTATACTAACAGCAACCTCAGAGATCAATAATATTGACGAGTATAGTAGACCTGGGAACGAGCAAAAGTATCGAAATAAAACTTTTCAAGACCACAATTCTATGGGGAATTCGAATCTGCATTGATATTAACTGGCGCTAAGAAGATTTGTTGTGCGTTCTCACTCTGAATGGATACTCCTCCTTGTTACGAGCTTTGACGTTGTTACCGTCTTTCAAGGTCTTTTTTGAAAGGGCTGGCAGTAGGGTTGGGAAAGGAAGCGGTAAGCGTAATCTTCCTTTCATTCTTTACCTACACATACTTGCTTTCCTTCTTTACCTGCACAGAATGGAAGACGAAAATGAGAGGAAGATGACGTTTACTGCTTCCTTTCCGAACCCTACTGGACAGGTCTGAATTGATCAGGAAATATGTTTCTAGAGATAAAATTATGAATTGAATTTGATTCCGAATCAACTGACACTCGACTACTTTACGGTCTTTTCGACGAAAAATCATAGAATTCAGGAAATGTAAATCTAGGGTTATGGGTTTTTTTCATGATATCAAACATTAGTGTCAGTGTGATTAATTCGTTAAAACGAGGTGTTCAAGAAGAACATTTTAGTTTTTTGGAATGTCTCCCTGGCACTTACGGGAGTTATGATTTTTCGGATTGTGAAAAAATTGCATGTGCTATTTTCGTTTTGGGCTGATTTCAAAGTCAAAACAATTTTTCCGTCACTGATCAATCAATCAATCAATTTATTCCAATCTCAAGGCGTGGACCTGTTGGGTGCATTGGGATAGGAACAGGTCGTTATCATCTCGTATCGCAGCCATCCACCGAGTCCCGAGTGCTTCACGCATTTCATCTCTCCACCTTCTCTTGGGTCTTCCTCGTTTTCTTGGCCATTCCCTGGGTTGCCATTCCGTCATTCTCGTCATTCCGTCACTGATAATCAGCATTAAATTCCACACCGGATACGATTGAAATGATATCCATCACCGAACAGATAATGGAAACATATTTCCTTATCAATTCAGAGCAGCCAGCCCTATCAAAAAAGCGTTGAACGACGGTATATAACTAAATATTGATCTCTGAGGTTGCTGTTAGTATACATTACCAACATAATCCTACATTTACGATACTAATCCTTTCAGTGCCAGTTCATATCTTTTCAGGTTCGAGTTCCTCACAAAATTTCGATCTAGAAAAATCTTATTGCGACACAGGGATGTCTAAGGCAGATGTAATCCGTCAGCTAATTGAAGAATCTAGATTTGAGTTGTTCCAAAACTCTAAAGTACCATGGTTTATAGTCGATAGATACTAAAGGCTAATTAAATTGTAGGCGTATCTTAAGGTTAATAAAGTGTTCAAATCATTAATAATAACATAAAACATATGTTAAATACTCTCCATCACCGAAAATCTTGGGCGCGCAATTGGCGTCTCTGGAAGCGCGCCCATGCGCGGCGCACAGTAGATTTCCGCGCGATCGCAGGTAGAAATGCTCAAAAATCGTCGATGTCGTACAATCCTATTTTGCTCAGAATTTGATATGGGGGGTAAAATTAAACGAGGAATCCTATTCTGAAGTCGGATTTATGATATTGCATATCCATTAAGCTGCTGTACGCCCGGGAACACGAAATTTCTCTAAAATTAGGGGTTTTTCGCCATTATCTACTCGAAAACAAAACTTTTACGATGCATAGTTTATATTTTTGAAATCAGCGTGAAATTCTGCATCTAGAAAATGTGGATTTGAAGAACAATTTTCATTTTTAAATTTTGACACTTTTTTGAAAATCAATTTTTATAAAATCTCAAGTTCGAAATTTTTTTCAAAGATATGCCGTTTCGAGGTCCCCTACCCATGGGCAATCACCCACAAAAGTTTCAAGATAGTTAATTTTTGGCCGTCCGTGCCCTGCACCATTGGTACTGCAACAGATTTTTTTTCTTAGGCTCGTCGTGTGATTTCGCGTAGTTTGTAGTTAATTTTTGGCCGTCCGTGGCTTACTTCACTACTACAGAGAACCTCTCTTAAGCGGACGGCTGATGGTGCGTGTTCTTTGTGTTTTTTTTAATTCTTTTCTTTATGTTTCTTGTATTCATTATATTTTAATTGGATTGTGAGATTTTGCTTTTAATTTATGATTTAGCAATGAAAACGATAAAAGTCAATACAATAGAATCTGCTGTGGAACGTTCCATGACCGGGAAGAAGATGCTAACCTCATTGCTGCAATTAGATGGTAATAGCTCTGCGGATCACAAATAATATTTCTAACAAATGGTTTAGCAAGCTTAACTTCTCTACTCTTAGAATTGAATCTTTTCATATTGCTTCAGGTAAAGGCTTCAGATGAATGTTACCCCCAAAACACATAAACTACGACTCATTGACTCATCGCTTGTGTGCATACTTTTGCACGGAACAGCTCATCTGGCTCTCATTTTGATTGTTGCTTCGCGGCGTTATACACTAATCCACATGACCATGCTTCCCTTAATTTTTTTAGATGGGATCGGCGGACACTTGCGACTTGTCTTGTCATGGTGTCATCTTATTGGTCTCTTTTGTGTGGGGGGCAACGAATCCCCTGATTAGACGAGGAGCAGTGGACATGGTACAAGGGAAGAGAGTATCGGGATCAGTCTGGGGAAGAGTGTCCTCTTCCTTCTCTTACATTCTCCACAACTACAAACTCTTCGTCGCCTTGGCCATCAACCAACTATCCTCTGTAAGTAGCCCTTCCTCCCCCTCCCCATCATTCCCTTCAGGTACTCTTTATCCTCGCTGTCTCCTCATATCCCATGTCCCTTGTAGTCCCTCTGACCAATTCTCTGCAACTCGTCTTCACAACAATCGTCGGTTTTCTGCTCGGTGAAAAGGCTACTTTGAGGATGTTTATCGGGAGCCTTCTCACTATACTCGGAATTGCTTGTATGATGCTCGATCAGGGCGATTCCAATTAAATGTGAGAATCAAGCGAGTTTATTTACACGATAATCATACTTCGACACGTGATACATTTAGTACGAGTATCTTTCTATCAAGTTTAATGGGGAGTTAATTAATTACATGATAGAGACGGTATAGCGAAATAGAGAAGACCAGTAGGAGGGAATGAAGATGTAGAAAGAGCACTAAGAGTTGCGAAGAGCGGCGAGTCTTTGAGTGAGATCCGAGTCGTCGGCCACTGAAGTAGAAGCAGCAGGCACTGCAGTTCCCGCCTGGGGAAGTTCCGTACTCAAGTCGATTCTGAAGGCACAGGCTAGAGACACCAAGACAAGATAGCTAAATAAACATACCCAGCCTTATCCGCTGCTTCTTGAATGAGTGCTTCTACTTGACTCTTCGGTGCATTCAGTACAGTAGTACCGTCCATCGTCCTTTCCATGGTCGCAGTGTGTACATCGAGATTCTCGAAGTCCTTTTCGAATCGGTCCATTAGCTGCTGCACCTGAAATAAATGCTTGTAACTGAACAATGCATGGTTTAAAGAAGGGCTCCGTTGAGCCTTATTCTAATGAACATAAGCTAGCATGGCGAGAGAGCGAAGGGGATAAGAAGAGAAACTGCTTCCGACGAGAAAGCGAAGCGATATGAAGATAGCGCAGAGAAAGTAGGAAAGAGTTTACTGACGGAACGTTTTTGTCAATAATAGGAAAGAAAGCGTTGTAACCTTGCCATCGAAATTTGTTTATGAAAGACAGACTTGCAAATGTTTGAATTAAGAGATATTAGTGCAGTAGCGAGTAGTCGAAATAAATAAAAAGAAAAACGTACCTTCTCGAGGTTCATGCTCCTCATAGCGGATTCCATAGCCTTGACTACTCCTTGCATGCTAGACGTCACTCTCCTCTGTGTTACTGCAGTTTGTACGCGGGCTGCCACTGCATCAATACGGGCTGCCATCCTGCAAGTATTAACTTAGACTCGAAGGGAATCTATTCCAATATATACCAGAACCAAGGCGTATCCAGGCCACTGATTCATCAAATCTACTGAATGGCAACTCACAGCGTCAAGCTTATTGTTGTATTGCTTTCTCCTTCCTACACTCTCCAAAACAAAAAAAAAGATAACCAATCAAAAACTAATACAAGGTACCTGATGTAATTGAGAGCTTCATTCTTCTTTCGGATAGCGTTTTCAGCGTGCACTTGAGCAACTTCCTGATTTCCCTTCTAAATCAGCAACGGTAAAATAAAACAAGAGAGCAGTTGACCTTGATAGCAGTCGTGAGCTTATCCTTCTCAACTTTTTCCTGCTTCTCACATCTTTGTGCATTCTTCTCCAACTGTTTTGCAGCAAATTTCAGCTCGAATAGTTGTTCTGAAAAAAGATAGAACTATCACAAAATGTTATTATGAAATTTTGAGAAGTATTGAACGCAAATAACTTACTGTCAAGTGACATGCTCTGTTCAGCTCCCAGTTTTCGTTCCTGTAGAGAGAACTCGTGCAGAGACTCTGTAAAACAGTAACAACCTATTATATACATAGATAAAGATAGAAATAAGGCAAATAGAAATAAGAACCGATGAACGAGGCAAATGTGTGACTCATTCGATGACGTCATCGTGCACACCACGGTATTGTCTGTGTTGGGGTATCCTAAAACCCGGGCCCGGGCCCCGGGCCGGGCCCGTAAAATCAGTCCTAAAACCCGGTCAGAATTTACGGGCCGGGCGATTACCTCCGGGCCGGGCCTGTTAAACTAATCCTAAAACCCGGGCGAATATTACGGGCCGGGCCCGTGAAATTCATCCTAAAATCCGGGCGCATTTTACGGGCCGGGCGGTTTTCAACTTATGACAGTACTTCAGAAGAAAGAATTTTTAGCATTTTAAGATCATTAAAAGCAATACATTTTCCATTTTTATTGCCATATCATTGGGAAGGTGTGCACGAATAGGGATCTTCGGGTCCGGTCCGGATGAAAATAGCCCTACCCGTATTAGAGATGTGAACCCTACCAGATGGATTAAACGTTTGGGGTAGATTGACCAGATGAATGAAATCTGGCTGCACTCTTGAATAGATGAATTGAATCTGGCTACCCTCTAGGATAGATTGACTAGATGAATGGAATCTGGATGCAGTCTGGGATAGATTGACCAGATGAATGGAATCTGGCTACCCTCTAGGATAGAATGACTAAATGAATGGAATCTGGATACAGTCTGGGATAGATTGACCATATGAATGGAATCTGATGCAGTCTGGGATAGATTGACCTGATGAATGGAATCTGGCTACACTCTAGGATAGATTCATTCATTCATTCATTCATTTATTCTTCTTGACCATTGGGAAAAGGGTACATGATAATATCGGCGAAGAATATGCGTAGTTGGTCGAGATGTCCGTCGCTTGATGGGGCGAATCGGGGGTTGGGCAGTTAAATAAGGGTAGGGGAATGACTATAGACGAATATTAGAGGGCTTAGATAGGATAGCGTTGTTTTGTTGTACAATGAAATGTTTAAAAGCACGAGGGGGTAAATCGATAATTTGTTGAGGGAGGGAATTCCAATATGCAATGGATCTACTCGCACAGGTGGTATGGGCAGTACTAGAATGAAAAGGGA
>LS905465.1:107656-138406 GCA_900490955.1 Micoletzkya japonica | reverse complement strand
TTCTACGTGGAATAGAGGGAACAATAGTTTTAAGGTGAAAGGAGATGCTGACGTGATCACTCAATGGCAAATCCGACTTAACACTAGTAACAATATCGCAATTGCATAAGACTAAGTCAAGGATATTTCGTCCTCTAGTAGGAAAGGTCACGAATTGACTAAAGCGATTTTGAATTGCGAAGTCAAGGAGAGGGTGATTCGGGGTAGGGGAATGGAGATGGGGCCAATCGATATCAGGATAGTTTAGATCGCCTGTTAATAGGAAAGGCACATTAGCGAGCATAAGGGAAGAGAGGGCTTCTATTAAGTCAATTGAGGCAGGTACTGTAGCACTGGGAGCACGGTATATGGAAGCTATTCGCGTGCGAGATGGACAGGTGCTCGAATCAGCGAGAGGGCAATAAATATCAACAACTACTGCTTCATAACCAGGAGAAGCTAATGAGGAGATATGAAGAGGATTGAGAGAGGAATGAATTAATAAGGCTACACCGCCACCTCTACCACTATTTGAATAAGAAGGACGATCGGAACGAAATATACAAAAGGAATCATTGTTTGAGAGAATGAGAGAATCTAGTAGAGATTGACTAGATGAATGGAATCTGGATTCAGTCTGGGATATATTGACCAGATGAATGGAATCTGGCTACCCTCTATGATAGAATGACTAGATGGATGGAATCTCGGGTTTTTGCTTGAGAAAAGCTTTGAAATTAGACTTGATCATTGACCATAAAGTTCCTGTAAGGAAAGTTTGTCTGAACTTCTTCCTGAACATATTCAAACGAAAATAGAAGTGAGATTCAAATTGTGGTAGTATGCTAACATAAGATTATATTTTTTTTTGTTTTTTTCGCAGACAATGGGTTTATCAGGCGAATATTTATTAATTTCCGTGGACATTCGTACTCCTTCTCAAAAGTGAATGTTCACTTCCCCGAACATTCGCCACGCTCGAACATTCATCACTCCGGCGGTTAGAAGGTGCGCCATGCAAGAACGTCGAAAGGTATAGCAATCCGAGAAGAAGAGCGTAGCTTGGCCTGACCATCTTCGGCCGAAGCTTGAATCAGAGATTTGAGAGGTATAATAATATGTGCATAGATCCAATAGATAAGTTCCATCTACCGTATCGCAAGAAGTCTTCACGAAGCCACCATTACCTAGTCAATGAATTAGGGCAAGGGGGGTAGTACACAATTGCTTTTGCTAACAAGTCAGCCTGATAATTATTACCGGTACAGGAGATTCCATTACTATCTACTAACGCTTCTACTCCAAAACTTTTTTTTATTTCCGGCTTTATAAACTAGTACATAGGTAGAAGTTTTGGCTATATCTTGAGATTCTATTAACTTTTTCTCGACAGATAGGTATGTTCTTGCTACTTCGCGGGGCCCCTCCACAATGGTTAGATGAATTTTCACCAAAATTCTGGCAGCTCCTTAGACTGATGAGGAGAAGGTTAACTTTTTAAATTGGCGAATTCTGACTCATTTTTGTGGACGCAGTGACGATAGATCACAGCGGAAACCGCCATTCGCTAATCGAACGCTAGGAATGCTGTGGGGAATGATGCCCTAAAACAGTAGGGAGAGGCTGATTTTTAAAGATATTTTCGCACAGGTGCCGTATGGTGGAGAATTATTCCCTAGCCGACTAGGGTATTTTCGCTCAGTGCACACAACACGATTCTGTGCGTCTTCCTTTGAGACGCGCGTCTCCTTCATGTCCTTCGTCTTCCATCTCAGCTTCTGCCGGCCTCTAGGTCTCTTTCCGTCAATCTTTTCCTCCCATGCTTTCTTGGCCACACTCGTGTCGTCTCTCCTCAATACATGTCCGAACCATCTCAGCCGACTCTCACGCATCTTCTCTTAGATGGGTGCAACATGCAGCCGGCTTCTCACTTCGGTGTTTCGTTTCTTATCCAGTCTCAACATCTTCATCTCCATCACGTTCATCATCTGTTCCATCTTCGCGGTTGCTGATAGACACCCGCCGGAGTAGAGGGCTATGGGGTGGATCACTAGAGATCTGTCCCATGAGTCGTTCTGGCATCTTCCGGTCACACAACACTGTTGTCTCTCTCCACTTCATCCACGCTGTGTTTACTCGTGCAGCAATGGCTGTGGTCGAGTTTCCATCGACGTCCATGCCTCCGCCGCGATGTCGTCTGGTCCACATGCTTTCCCGCTCTTCATCACAGCATTCCTGGCGTTCGATTAGCGAATGGCGGTTTCCGCTATGATATATCGTCACTGCGGCACAAAAATGAGCCAAAACCCGCGAATTTAAAAACTTTAACTCCTCCCCACCAATCCAAACACAGCATTCCAAGCGTTCTAATAGCGAATAGCGGTTTCCGCGCATAGCATCCGATCCTGTGGGCGAACCAGTGAACAAAAATTATGAATTTTTAAACTTAAGATCGTCTCTATGAATTCTAAGTCCTCCGAAAATTTGGTGCAGATTGGATTGGCCAGTCTTGAGAAAATTCAAAAATAGTGGTCAATTCGCTATTAGACATATTCTTCACGGGGCGGAATGCTGTGCAAAGAATTGCCAAAATTTGATGAAGATTCATTCAGCCGTAGTGGAGTAAATTCAAAATTAGTTGCCAATTCGCTATTAGACGCTTCCCCATTCGGTCGGAATGCTGTGCAGTGCTCTTCAGATTTCTTCAGAGACTGGTCAATCGGTGGTATAGGCCCGTGTATGAGTGGTAGCTCTTCGATCATGGGATGGGGAACCTCCTCTTGTCATATCATCTTTTAAGCTTTAAAAAGTGTCTCTACATCTTCGACAGATGTCCGCAGGCAGATGTCCTCCTTAGGTAACTTACGTCTTCGTCCTTGATCAGTCGAACGTATCACAGCATTCCTAGCGTTCGATTAGCGAATAGCTGTGCCCGCTGTGATCTATCGTCACTGCGGCCGCAAAGATGAGCCAAAATTCACCAATTTAAAAACTTAAGCTCCTCTTCACCAGTCCAGAGCTGCTAAAAATTGGCAAAAATTCATTCAGCCGTAGTGGAGTAAACTCAAAATTAGTTGCCAATTCGCTATCAGACACTTCCCTTTTCGGTCGGAATGCTGTGGTATCCGATGTCGACAGGTGGCTTCGTGCCGACTTCTTGCGATACGGTAGAGGGAACTTATCTATTGGATCTATGCACATATTATTATACCTCTCAAATCTCTGATTCAAGCTTCGGCCGAAGATGGTCAGGCCAAGCTACGCTCTTCTTCTCGGATTGCTATGCCTTTCGACGTTCTTGCATGGCGCGCCTTCTGTTCGCACCTTCATGGCGAATGCCCAGCCCGTAAATTCTGCCCGGGTTTTAGGATTGATTTTACGGGCCCGGCCCGCGGCCCGGGCCCCGGTTTTAGGATACTTCGTCTGTGTTTTAGTAATTTTATTCAGTTTGCGATAAGTGGCTACCGTAATCGTATGGTGTGATTCCTCGCTTCCTCTAACTTGTACTCACACTTTCATCGAGAAAAAATGCTTTATTTTCTTTTCTAGTTTGAAATTATTATTCTTTGGATTTTAATCGATTGCTTTACGTACACTCTGTTAAAGTTACAATGTTTTCAAAACTATTTTCTTTATATTATCAGCATTTCAGGTAGCTTCGCAACGTGGAAACTGAATGATAAATAAGTGATCGATAGCGAGGACTGTTGGAAATGATACGAGGACAAGCACCACTCGTGCAAGCTTTATTAGCAGCTCTGTTCACATGGGGTGTCACAGCCCTGGGAGCGGGTGTCGTTTTTATTATGCGATCGCAGAGCAAGAAGCTGCTAGGTATTTAAACAGGCAGAATTGTCAAAGTTGTCACATTTACAGATGTAAGCTTGGGATTCGCAGCTGGTGTTATGACTGCCGCGTCTTTCTGGTCGCTCCTTGCACCAGCTATCGAAATTAGGTACACTTTGGTAGTCATAATATATTTTGGTAATCATAATATAGGCATAATATATTTTGGCAATCATAATATAGGCATAATAAGCTTTGAAGCTCTTTGAATAATAGACTATTAAAGAGCGCGTATTTGCAGCGAGAAGACGATGGCCTCTCTGGCCTTTCTCCCTGTCGCTGCGGGCTTCGCAGCTGGAGCAGCATTCGTGCACTTCGCCGATGCACTCATTCCTACGTATGTCTCCTACCTTAAAGGGGAGCATTGGGTAGTCCCATCTTAATCATTTGACTTTAGTTGTGTTCTGAGTGAACTCACTCTGGTCGATGCCATGGCTCCCTCTGCCACTGAGACTGAGATGTCTCTCATTCCGAATACTTCAAGTGCCAGCATCGAAATAGCCAATTCGTCTTCTTCTGCACGGTACGATCTTCGACGGAGGGCTAATAGGTGATTTACTCGTAAACCCCTCAATGCTTTTCTTCAGTTATTCACCTAAGTTGGGGCTTGTTTTGCAATTTTTATTGGCGAAACCTTCCGTCAGTAAATCTCTCTTCACACCGCTTCACATTCTAGTCGGAATTAGAAATGAGACGACTGGCGGAGCATTTTCCTCAACCATACTTAGCATATTTTCTTATTGTTAGAGCGGACGGGGATGGAGAGGCTTCTGGAGGCTCATCGAAGATAATGGGGACAACGAAGGTATCGGATAGTGAAGATAGGGAACAGGTAGTAAAGAGAAGTAGGATAGTGGAATGAGTACATTTAAGAGAATAACGGTACTCAAGGAGAGCTGGAGGAGAATCGTGTTGCTTATACTCGCTGTTACTGTACACAACATTCCTGAGGGTCTCGCGGTAGGAGTTGGATTCGCGTCGATTGGTAAGTGCAGGGGTACTGTATCGTACTGCGACGTAATTCCTGAACAAATGACAGAAATGAGTCATTGTGACTCATTTTTTGTCATAATCGCGAATAACAGCCGAACGAGGCATTTTCAGACAATTTGAGTGAATCAGCTGTGTTTTACGCACTCGATTGCGTAAGGACACAAAAATTCAGATGAAAATATTAAAATTGGTCCGAGATATAACGAAATCTGCACCGGTGAAAATCTATAAATTAAAAATTTCTGATTTTAATTTTCTGTGGTAAAATAATTTTTATTCGGCGTACAAATTTCAATGAGCCATATTTTTTATTTATTTTTTATATATATAGGGATCAATTTATACATTTTTATCTGAATTTCGGCGTCTTTATGTAATCGAGTGCGTAGAACACGCCTCGTTCACTGAAATTGGCTGAAAATGCCTCGTTCGGCTATTATTCGCCATTATAACATACTACTAGCAAAACTACGCTGTACCCGGCGATCCACGAAGCATGCCGCTGTCGCCCTGCTTATCTGGTCCATAACACACGGCTCCCAAGGCACGCTTCACGGATCGCCTAAGCTTTTACGTTAGGAGGGGGGTGGGCGCCTTCGGCGCCCACTGCTCTCAATACACCTCAACTACATTTATTTATTTTTTCACGTCAAGTCAATGTTTTCGGATGATCAATGCATACATGTGAATGCCGCGGTCGCTCTGCCTATGTGGTCCAGGAGCGAAGCTCCTGGACACAACGCAGAGCTCCCGCGACACGCTTCGTGAACCGCCTAAGCATGTGTTAGGCAGGGGGTTAGTCCAACAGCACAACTACATTATCACTTTTATCCCATTATGCTTGGAATTAGATACTAAAGAGCATTGTCGTTTATTTCGAAATATGGAAAGAATTATTTGATTTCTACTTCGCAAACTATACACGTAAAAAAAGAAACGGGGCAGGGCCTGCAGTAGTCTCCTGCACTTTTCGACTTTTCAGAACGACATAAATACGTATGTGAATTTCAAAAAAAGGAAAAAAATATGGTGCGAATTTTGTGAAACATAACTGACGCGGCATTCTTCTATTCCTTGTTTTCACAGCAGTGCTCTCACTAAGGCCGGCCCTCGGTTTTCATTTGTTTCAAAATTATCAAGTATACCAAACTGAACATGGTGAACCTTGTCAAACAAATCTTTCAGTAAACGGAGGACCGGGCATAGCGCCACTGCTCGCGCAAGGGAGGAGGGGAGAGTGCCCGGGGGGCGGAAATTTTTCTAAGTTTTTTTTATAAGTGGATTTTTTCAAAAATGATACCCATGCTCTAAACCGTGTTCTGGCAAAGTTTGAGCGTTTTTGAAAATTTTCTCAAAATCGATATATCTCAGCCCTGAGGGCATATTTTCAAAATCTGACAAAAATGTGTTCGAGATATTCAAAAGATATATTAGTCACTTTTGAACTTTTTTCGATATCGTCAACGAGCAATGAGTTATGCCGGTCACAAAATTTGCGGATACACAGACGCACAGACACACACAGACATACGTACAGACAGTACTTATCACATGATAGTAAGTAGTAAATTAATGCAGTGAATCAAGCAAGGAGGAGGCTATAAAACGCGCGATGAAGGGTCTTTCTCGAAACTCGAGAGAAGCAAACAGTGTGCGTGGTTAGAGCAGTGGTATGAGTCCGCGCCTGCAGTTCGTTCTAAGTTCGGACCCCGCTCGCTCATTTCGTTTTTGCACATTTTGCTAAAGTCCCCTCGAAAAAATTCTCTCTGATGACTTTTTGACCAAAAATGATCCCCGTGTTCTGAAACGTATTCTGACAAAAGTAGAAGATTTTTTAAAAAATTTCAAAAATATCGATTTTCTCAGCCAGTTTTCAAAATTTTCAAAAATGCAAAAAAAAATGGTCCCGAGGTATGAAGAATTGAATAGGGGTCTTGTAAGAACTTTTTTTTGAAATTCGAAATTCTAAAGGAGTTAATCAAGGAACGGACAAACAGACATACACACGGACGGACAAAATTTGCAGTAATTTGCTAGTAAGAAGTAAATGAGTCACAATGACTCATTTCTGTCATTTGTTCTGGAATTACCTCGCAGTACGATAGGTTGCTAAAAGTTATTAGTACCGTAGATGTTCAATAAACTTGGGTAATAAGTGCCGTACAATATATTGTAAGATAGCATGTATCATTGCATGATAGAAAGGATGTTGCAGGGAAGACGGAGGCAGCGACGTTCGAGAGTGCCTTCAACCTCGCCCTGGGTATCGGACTGCAGAACTTCCCCGAGGGTCTCGCAGTCTCCCTTCCCCTCGCTGCCTTCGGTCACTCCAAGCTCAAAGCCTTCTTCTACGGTCAACTCTCGGGTACTGATCGCCCTCATCTCCTCTCCCAATCTTTCTTCCCTTCCCTTCCCTCTAATAATCCCCTTCAGGAATGGTTGAACCCCTTGCCGCTGTCCTTGGAGCCCTTCTAGTCATTGTCATGGAACCCGTTCTACCGTATGCGTTGTCTTTCGCTGCGGGAGCCATGATATACGTTGTTGTGGATGATATTATTCCGGAAGCTCAACGACATGGCAATGGCAAGCTGGCGAGTATTGGAGCAATTGCGGGATTCATTGTCATGATGAGTCTTGATGTAGGATTAGGTTAATTTTCTCTAATATAGCCATTTATCTGTAATCCGTTGAGCCGCTATAGTATGTGCCATGGGAAATGGGCGGGCTGTTCCACTGTTATACAATTTAAGAATTCCGATTACAAATACGAGATACATTTTAATAGATATTTATGATGTTTTATGAAATAGAGCTAATGTCATTAGTAAATTATGTAACTTTGATATTCTTTGTAGAACGGATATTACCTGTATTATGCATACCTACCTGCACAGTTCATAATAACTCTTTCACTTGCATACTATAATGTTGTTCCTTCCTTGGGTTGTACTCATTCATGTTGTTTAACCACGGGATGCAACTGTGTAGATAGCAATCGTTTATAATTTCATCTGTGATGATGAATAAAAGATCTTTGGGCTACCAGTAGTGATTCTGATATCGACGTTTACTACGTCTCGATACCATTGGCACCGAGAGCACTATAGCTGCTTCTTTTACGGACGATCTCATTAATTGAAAATGTATTACACGCGGCACACTCATTTCACGATTGGCATGCGGTAACAAAGCGCTATACGGTAACCAAACGCTACCGTATGCTTAGAGTTTGCGCCATTTTAGGATGTTAGGTGAGAGTATGAGTTTACCCAAAAGTTGCGACGTTTGACAACTGGAAATCAATTCGATTTGTTAAAAATATAGATATGTTATTGGAACTAGCTTGTGGTGTACTGTATCTGTTAATAGTGGATAGTCAGAATGTGGACTAGTCGATTCTCCTTCTCTCGACTCCCCTCTTCATTCCTTGATTATGCCCGTCATATCCCTCAAGCATACGTTGAACGAGCGAAGCGTACGGTCCCTTTGAAGGTATTCACACAAAGGTTTGATCTTTGGTCTTTGCAATCCTTGAGTACTCGTTCAGATTTGGAGCACCCGATGTGATCCGGTGGAGGGTTCATCCTGACGATTACATTGCAACGAGTGAACGGCCGTGGGAACAGATACCTATGCAGAAGGCCTTAGAGAAGGAGAACAAATACACGAACAAAAAGTAACCTCTACTTTATCGCTCATGCAAAAGCAAGCTCACGCGAATGTTTTCTTTTCAGATTGAGCAGTAAATTCTATCGCATGACAAAGGGAAAGATCACCCGAATTCCTGATATCAAATGGACTTTGTTCGTTGGAGATAAAGTTGAGGTTAGCATACTGTGAAGTTCTGGATAGAATTAAAATGTAATCAGTGATTCGAGAAAAAGAGATTGCTTAATATCGAAGATTAGTGTAGCGTTGAAAGTGGTGAGAAATATGTTGTAGGTTATGGTTGGAAAGGATAAGGGAAAGCAGGGAACGATTATGAGGGTTTCGAGGGAGACGAATGAGGTAAGCGGAATAGGCAATGTGATTAGTCGACGACGAAATGTTGAAGGTATGGGTGGAAGGCATGAATGCGAAGCTTGAAGAGGAAATGAAAGGAGCTGACAAGTTTGGGATTGATTCGACCTTCAGGTTACTGTAGACACATTACGGTATAGGGTATGAGCATGGACAAATGAGAGAGCATATGAGAGACAGTGAACAATCTAGGGAATGACGAAGGGATGTAATGCGTAATAGTGATGTTTAGGTGGAAAGAAGAGCCGTTGAATGTGGAGAAGGGACACGTGAGACTTGTTGATCCGAATGATGAGGAAGGATGCGACGCTAAGTTTGTTCATTCTTTGGTCTTTCGGCTCATCCGATTCTTTCTGTCTTCTAAAACTAAATCGTGTGATGGCTTCTCCCTTAAAGGGGTAATCGTTTACCTATGTCAATTAAGGGCTGAAATAGGAGGAATCTATATTTGAGGTGGATAGAATCGAAAGAGGATGGAGAGTTCATCAGAGTGTCGGCTAGAAGTGGATTCACCATCCCCATCCCATCACAGGCCTTTATTACCTACGAATACGTTGAAAGGGACAAGTATATGGAGGTCATTTTGATACTTACCCTTTACTGCAACTAGAAGTCTCAAAATATTGAGATCTTAAAAGTCATTTTCAAGTCTTTCGACCGCACGAAAACGAAAACCGAAAACGATACGTCGGAACCGACGTAACCAGAGACTTAATAAGTAAATAAAATTTCTAAGATTACCATTTCTTTATTGCTTGCTCAATTCATGTTTGCACATAAGTTTCATCTTTCCTAACTGTCCCTATTTCTGGGAAATTAGTACGAAATTTTTTTAACTTTACACCTTAAGTTTATAGGTGGAAGGGAAGGATACAACCGCGAACAAGGTTCTAGAGAGGACTTACGTCCCTAAGCTAGCTACTTTCACAGTTAGTAATTTTAATTATATATGAGAAGAGCATTAGGTTGAGGCATACACAATAATGGGCCTTGGTAATCTATGTTTTTAAAGAATAAGTGATAGGGAATATTTTGGTGTTCAGCAAGAGATCTCTGAGCACCACGGCCTACAAACCGAAGCGTCATCTCCTCCTTCATACTGGTATTAGGCTTATTATCCTTTATCATTATCGTCTTCTCGACATTTTGTATTTACAATATTAGATTACATAAATTAATCGATATTGCTGTGTATCACATTTGAGTACCCCGAAAGCAGCAAAATGGAACAAAATGAGCAATATACAGGTGATTAGTGAGAGAGGAACCCATGACTACGGCAAGATGACTTTGGATGTAATACTATCTTTAGAACAGACCATACTCGTCAGCCTTTTGTAGAGCATCACAGAAAGCCATGCCTGTGACTGATAGAATATACTGGCATATGGAAGGTTCGGTTAGGGATATACTTGTGGCAAGAGGAGAATCAATCGACTGTGGTTTCCCACAACGAATTCGGACCTGTAAGTCACTTTGAGAGAATATTCACTGATTTGCGTGGGGTGGAACATTCCTTAGCCACCCGCAGTTTTGTGAGCAAAATACAAAGTTTGACCCGCAAAACGAACATGGATACTGTATTTGTCAGGTCACTGAGCTATCGCAAATTGAATAATGTGCGGCACAGTGAAAACACGTGGTAATCGAAAGATTGGCGCACGCTTTTTAGTTTTTTGGAATCTCCATAAAATTCTGGTCTAGAGAAGTCGAAAAGCAGGTGCGAAAAGGTGCTATATAGAGAAAACAGTTTTGGGGTGGAATATTCCAGTAGTATTCCAGTTCCGTTCCAGTCAAACGATTTCGGCCAAATCTTAACCGATTTTCACAAACTTTTTTTTGTTTGAAAGCTCTTTAATAGCTGTTCACGAATTTCCGCCCGCCCAGCTTTAAAAATCAGAAACCACCTTTCTAGATGGCACCCGCAAATTTCTAGTTGACGGCACCCGCATTTTCAAAGATTCCTTAAAATATTCTAGTTTGGTGCACATCACTGAGAACATTCTTAATAAGAATTTCTTAATAAGAAACGAAAAAAATACATTAGCAACTTAACTGCTAATTGTGGCGAGGGCTTTTTCAATCTATCAACTCAAGTTATTTTACATTTAGTATTTGATTTTTTTTCGTTTAGTCCCCACTAGTCTTTGAGTCTAAAGGAATATGTCAGATTCTGCTAGTCTAGACAATCTTCAATAGAAATTGAGTCCCATTCACATTCACACTCATATTCCGCGAGACTACAGCGAGAATGAACATGATATTAAACTATTCGACAACGTAATCAAAAGTATCCAAATACTGCCAACCTCAACTGTTCTGTGTGCTTGTGTCTCCTTACATATATCTCCTTGAGTATATAAATGCGATACTTGAATAACTCTATCCTCGAACTGAAAATGTCTCACTCAGTACAACTTTTCTCAACGATTGCCTTATGTGGTCTTCGTTGTATCTTCTCCTCTACCCATGCTTCGTGAATCTTCCTATCGAAGTGTCCAAGGTACACAAGAGTCATCTGTGTCGTGTCTTCGTGGTATTGCACAACCTCAACCAAGTCTCTCATCTCCTTATGATAAGCAACTAACGTGTTTCTTATGACAATATCTGAACTTCCACCAGTCGTCTTCTCCTCCTTCAATACAATCTTCCCCCAGAATAAATGATTCCGTTGACAAAGCAAGAGACGGATGTTTCAGTGCATTTTGCTCCATTGCCACAGTTGATGGATCCTCAAGCAATGTTATTTTAATTATTATACAATAGTCTAGTCTACACATAAGGAAACAAAAAAGGTAAAATATTAAACCTTGAGTCGATGAGCGCTTTCCATTCTAGAGTAGAGACTGTCCAAGTAGTCTGCATCCTTCGGAGCACTTGCATCTTTCATTCGAGGAAATCCACCATCATGTAACATGTATTGCTAGAAAGACAAGATGTACACACTTCATGCTGTTCATGTACAATTCATACTCACTTGATGGAATTCCAGGTTCTGCCTTCTGTGCAGAGGAGAATAAGCGAGAGGGGCAGCTTGCTTTCTATCATCCCCAACCAAGAAGCAAACTATCTCTGCCCCTTCAGGAGTATCAGGGGCGAAATAGGGATGAGAGCAAAGGCGATTGGTTAAAACTACGAGTTGGTATGAACACGTGGATATCTAAAATTGCTATTGAATACAGTATACGGATTACGGTACCTCTGTGACTGAAGCAATGACATCTCTTGCGTTAGGAACACACACATACAGTACCTTCGCTGTACGAGGCTGACCAGTGATATCACATCGAGTGCCCTAATAAGCATTGCTGAATATATGAAGGGAATTAAGTTTACATTCGAGATTAAGAAATAGGTTTGAATATCGCTAGAAATAATGTATATGGTCAAACCTGTGTATATTGTACTGGAATGAATGGAAGGTCAGCTTCGTTGTACTTCACAGTTTCTCGTTTTGCAAGATCAAAATTCTGAAATAAACGCCACTTAATCATAATTAAGTGTTTAAATGAGCCCAGACCAGACATTTAAATTGCATTAGACACGGAACATGAGCAAATTTCAGTTCGTGATACTTTTCGCTTCGGGAGTTCAGATATTCAAAAAAATTCTGCGGCGACGCGCTCGCGACGCTCGTCGCCGCTCTAGGCATGCGTACTCCCGCAACGAAAAGTGCGAAAAGTAACAGGCGGTAATTTAAAATTCCGTTACAGTATACCTGGCGCATGTTCCGTTTTTAAATGTCTGGCGGGATCATACGTGAATCAGTATATGTGTGTTTTGAACAAACAATCGAAACTAACCGGAGATACATAATTCTGATGAAAGTTCCCCAGATAGAATTGCATCCGTCCCTGTTTTTCTTCATGATACTGTATCACGTACCGACCATGGCATATCTGTACTCCGTTCTGCTTTCGTTGCTAATCCAATAATGTATACCTCGTAACTCCAGAAAGCATCAACCCTTCGTGAACACAAGTTCTGGTCTTTCAAAGGGGCCAACAACTCCCAAGGAGTCGGTCCCAAGTATGTCTCCATCGAAGCTTCTCGCTACAAGGCTCAACATTTTTCGGTTTTGACAAGGGAAGGGCAATTACTTAATATCAGGTCCGGATATGAGACCACCACCATTCGATAGAGCGCGAAAAGTTGTACTAGTGGGATCAAAACATTTTGCCGAAGTCCACACATCTTCGAGGAATCCGACGTCAAAGATTCTGGAGTTTCTGCACTACCCCGGCGACTGCTTCCTCTACCCTAGCTGGCGACCTTCGTCCAGCTGGTCGGCGGCGCAGTAGGGAAGAGGTCTGACTGCTGTGCGGTAACCTATTGGTTCGGCTCCACCCGGTGGCTAATTTTTTGCATGTTTTCGGAACTTGTGGTTTTTTAACTTTTTTGTGAAAACATCAAAAATATCTGAAGGTGATATGATTATGTCTTGAAGATTGCAGTACTGTAGACTTATATTGAAGAGCTGATCTCGGAGCAAGCAGATGAAACAAATGTAATGAAAATACTTGATATTCTCTGCGGCGTGTCGATGTGAACTCCTTTCGAAAAAAAAATTAATTTTTTTGAAAAAAAAAAGTTAAAAACCACAAGTTCCGAAAACTTGCAAAAAACATTAGCCACCGGGTGGAGCCGAACCAATAGGTTACCGCACAGCAGTCCGACCTCTTCCCTACTGCGCCGCCGACTAGCTAGACGAAGTTCGCCGGCTAGGGTAGAGGAAGCAGTAGCCGAGGTAGTGCAGAAACTCCAGAATTTTTGACGTCGGATTCCTCGATGTGTGGACTTCGGCAAAATCTTTTCGGCCCACTAGTACAACTTTTCGCGCTCTATTGAATGGTGGTGGTCTCATAGCTGGATCTGATATTAAGTAATTGCCCTTCCCTTGTGAGCTTTTATATTCAAACTCTCGACTAACCTTGAGTGAGGGCTGAGGAAGTTGACATATGTAGTGTTCACTGTCGGTAGACTGAATGACCACATGTGAGTCGTCATCTTCTGTGATATCAGGCGTCTTCTCAGTGGCTGGTCGATACTCGATGGAGTATTGGATGGCCTCTTCGATGTGTGAGGACTGAGTAGTCGAAGAGAGAAGACATACTAAGCATAAGAGTACGATCATCAGCTCGTCGTGGTCGACTGTCCCTTCGACACAGTGCCTCAGGCGATGAGTGATAAAAGGCGGCTACCGTAATCTGAATGGCCACGCGGCGTAGTCGCTTCAATAGGACTCACTTCTGCTTCCGTTTCTGTTTATATTGCATACCTTTGCATCCTACTATTTCCTATTCCTCATGTGCGTTGTATTTTCGAAGCACCGTTTTCAGTTCAGGATGAATATCACGTTCTGAGTGGGTGAGCAAGGTACGGAATGTTGGCACACGATCTCGTCAAATCAAACGATCGTCGTTTCACACCCACTTCATCGTCGAAGTGAGCATATTCAGCTCTTTTTCATTGCCAGAAATATTAAGTTGATTACCAGGTCAGCATGGTTTCTTCTCGTTCTGGTAGCTGCCAAGTTTCTCCGATGTATCGGCATCTTCTTCATAGATATTCTTCTTAAATCGTCTCATGTTGTTTGTTTACTTTGGGCGCAAAAATTAATGTGAGTTTAGTTTTGAAGGTGGTTGTTTTATCTTTTTTCTTCAGATCAGCATGCTTTCTTGTGCCTGTCCAAAAACCTTTCACACACGGGAAATCACTTCGAAAATATATGGTGCGTTTTACTTCGGACTATCTGCACAAACCTGCATCCAACTTTTTAGGTGATTCGAATTGCACGAATATCTCTTGTTAACTGTTTGATTGAAGTGTCATGGCTATATGCTCTTACCCTTTGCGGACCTCTCAGGTATTCTTTTCTGAACATCCAGTCAGAGAGTAGAAATGCTTAGATGTTCACTAATCTTTGAAATGTCGCCTGCAGTAGTGATGATCGGTGTAGTAGCCTTCTTGAAGGGGTCAGGAACTCCCGCCAAAACGAGAGGTTTGAATAAACCTTCAAATATTATGGTACATACGATATCTATTTTAGGTATCGTGTCGATCATCATGGGACTTGTAGTTCTCTTGCTTCTGGACAGGGATGAATCTCTTTTAAATCCACATTGTAAGTCTCTCTCTCTCCCTCTTAGCTCATAATAGTAAACCTTCTTAGTCTCTCCTTTTTAAAAAGAAGTAAATATCTGCTCTCCGAGAATGACCACTTGAACTTTGTAATAAGCCTTATGAGATTAAAAGTAATTTTAAAGCAGGTTGTTTATTCCTAATATAATAAATCTTCCGAAAAAATTATCATATCATATGCATAGCCTAGTATCCTGGGGTATTACGGTCTGTACATACCATAGAGGGAAATAAGCAACAAATATTAATATTATTGTGTTGAGCGACAGAGCACGGCCACCATGCGGGTCTCAACCATATGTTCTATCACTTGGTCAACCTTCTGGGAGTGGCAGATCACCAAGGAGGAATCCTTCTTCTCATTCTCGTTCTACTCCTCAGAATAGGTCAGTTAGTTGACGGATTACGGTATATGGGTGTACTGTACCAGGATACGATTCGTCCTTTCGTCATTTGGCAGTGGAGATGGGAGGGGGGAAGCGGCTGCACACTCTGGTGTCTCTCTTCTCTGCTCTCATTCTCTTCCCCTTCGCTCTTCTCGTCTACTTCGTTGGATCAACTCAGGTGACTTCTTCGTTTCTTTCCTATTCGTATTTCTTTCATTCCAAATCATACCAGTGAGTTGTTCCACGATCGTTTATTTGGACCGATCTCATTACAGTAAAAATACAGTGCTCGCAGAGCACTCAGATCACACTAGTCATACGGCAATCAAGCGCTACCGTAACCCTTTCATTATCAAAAAGTTTAATATTTCCCGTTTCTTCGATAAGAATGTATTGCGCCATGTTTAAAATTGGCTAGTTTCTAGATTTAAAGAAAATGAATCTAACCTATCGCACTTCAAGATATTCGCTCATTTGTAATCAAGTATACGGTAAGCTGCTATATGTTTACAGTGTTTTTATAATGTAGAGCGCGAAGGTATGTGAATTAGTTTCCTTCAGTCGCTCGCTCCCATCCCTCTTTCCACATACGTATTCATGCTTGTCTTCTCTACAATCTTCGTCTTCATAATCGATTTCTATGCAGAAAGTGTTTGTTTCCAAGTAAGTCATCATTGTAACCCTCTAAAAGGAACACTGTAAGGGATACTATACGTGTAAGCACTTTGGCTCAATTTATGTATAATGGAATTGGATGCAAGCTTCGTCCATGAGTATAATTATGCTAATCATGAAGATGCTTCCGTAGATACCATGTCATATTGCATAAAGAACGGATATCTAAGGGGAATTCATTTAGTTTAGATCATCTCATATCAAGGAAAACATATTTCTATGTGAGGGATATGATATGTGGATGTAAATTGAAATAGAGGGGAAAAGGAAATGTGTTTAGCACGTAGCAGACCCGGTGCTGAATGCCGCTCGTTGGTCTCCAGTGACGATGTTCCTCTGTTCCTTCCTCCTCGCCTACATCTACTATCCCATTGGAGAGGCTCATCCATTGACCAATGGAGTCCTATTCACCATCCTTGCCTTCTCTCTCGGGTGCATTTGGCTGACTTCGGAAGGAGAGAAGACGAAGAGTGGAGGACACTTCGTGGGCTACTCGGATACGGGGGCTCCGTTGTTCAACTATGGAGAAGCATTTCTGCAGAAGACTAGTCGCTCTCTTCTCTTGTTCATCAAAGAGACCCTCCGGTAGGTCTCCACTCTCCCTCTCTACTTTCCGTTCTCTTCAGAGAAATCCTCGCCAATTCCGATTCTCGCAAGATTTTCTGGTTCCTTCTCGTCAACATTTCCTTCTGTGGAGTAGAATTTATCTACGGATTCTGGACGAATTCCCTTGGTCTCATCTCCGATGCTTTCCATATGTTCTTCGATTGTTCTGCACTCGTAAGTCCACCTCAAGATATATGTGTCTCGTAAATTTCGAGTCGTAATACCATAATCTATATAATATGTAGTAGATTGGACATTTAGAAAAGGAAGTTTACAATACTCTAGTTGTAATCTTACATGAGCTACGGTAGTTCAAGTTTCATTTGAATTGTACGTGTGAGTCGTTGTTTAATGCGGTGGTATTACAGGTGATGGGACTCGTAGCCTCAGTCATGTCTCGATGGCCTGCCACTAAGCACTACTCATATGGATTCGGAAGAGTCGAAGTGCTCTCAGGTTCGTGCTTATTCACTTATTCGTGCAGATTCCTCATTTCACAGGATTCATCAATGCCCTCTTCCTTAATGTAATCGCTACATTCATTCTGATGGAAGCCTGGGGACGAATTTGGGATCCGCCCAAAGTGAACACAGATCGATTGCTGGTGGGTGATAAAGGGAGTACTGTAATGGAGGAGGGTTCAGATCGTGGCTGTGGCTGGATTGTGTGTCAATCTCTTTGGAATGTTCTCATTACATGGAGAGGGACATGGACACTCTCACGGGGGAGGGTCTCATGGTCATTCACACGGAGGGGCTAGTCATGGACACTCTCATGCAGGGGGCAATGCTAATATGCAAGGTAGGCAAGGGTACGGTAGGAGAGATACGGGGATAGAGGTTGGTGCTCATTGGGATTGTGGAGGGTGGAGGGACTGTGGAGGGGGTGAGAAGTGTATTGCAGGAGTGTTCCTTCATGTGTTGGCTGACACTCTCGGTTCGGTCTTCGTCATAATCTCTTCAGTTCTCCTGGATTGGTTCGGCTGGGAATGGGTTGATCCCCTGTGTTCCCTCATCCTCTCCCTTCTCATCCTTCTCTCTGCTTATCCTCTTCTCAAATCGTCGGCCTTCACTCTTCTACAGGTTCGCCTTCTCAATATTCTATTTTCATTTCTCCAAAAGCTATCATCACATCTGGGCATGGTTGTCCAATTAGGATGGGTGCCTGCACCAGAGAATCTTTGTGTAAAACGCTTGTAAGGATGTGTGATAGGCGATTTGCAAAATATTAGGACAGCAGCATTACATGTATGGGTTACCGTAACCTATGTTAAGGACATTCCCTCTGAACTGCAAGAGGAGTGGGAGTATCACGTGAGCGAAGTGTTGTCTGTACCGGGGGTTTTATCCTTCTCTCAACCTCATCTCTGGCAACTCAAGTCCGAACTCAACGTTGCCAGTATTCATGTCCAAGTATCCAAGGAAGCGAATGTTCAAGCGGTTAGGCACAAGGTAACTCAGGGACTACCTTGTGCGTCATTTGGCTATTACAGTATACTCTTTGTTAAGGTCGTTGCCCTTCTTCGAGCTGGAGGGGCTACTCAGTCATCTGTGCAGGTGGAAAGAGAAGACTTCGAGTATCACATGAGGGAGAGGATCCCTTCGTGGAATACGGGAGAGAAGACAACGAAAGGCAGCAGTTTACTCATTGACAGGGGACATGGACACTCGCGTGGGGGAGGTCACTCCCACGGGGAACAACATGCACACTCACACGATGGACCTCATGGACACTCGCACTAGGTTACTCTTACACCTTATCCCTTCCCCACTCCCTTTAGTCATCCTCCCCCGATCCCTCTTCTCTAGTGATTTCCATTCGACTCCAATCGTATCATTCTCCCTCCCCCCCTCTCCTACCCCCATCCTCCCCTCCCCTACCGCTTTTCCCGTCCATTCCCGACCCTTTCTAAGCCCGGCACATTCATCATTTGACCTTCGGGTGCTTTACTCAACTTGCGTATCAAAGAAGCTTTTCCCTTTCCATTTCACTCTTTTTGCATAGGGGTTGGTTGGTGTGAGACACACAAGATTGTTTTTATTTATTTATTTCACGGATGATTGTATAGACATATATATGTATATTGTTTATTAGAGATGTTCTATTGTTACATAGATGCAATTATACGATATTATCACAACTAAAGACTGTTAAAGACGAACGGCAATTTTGCCTACTCGATTCTCCCTAAAGAGTCGTCGAATGAAATATACTTGAAGAAGAGCTACTAACAAGTTGAGAGACACGAAAGCTACAGTATACCGAAGGACGAAGTCTCCGTTGGTCTTCTGCAGCACTTCGTCCCTTCCCATCGTCACTCGAGTATACTTCACTGAGTGCACAGTCTCGTACAATCTCTGTTGGAGTGTCGCGATGCTTCTCTGAATGCACCTCTACTCCATTCCCCCCTCAATCACCTACTCCGATATTGTCTCCGGTCTTCTTCGCATCACTAAGCGATCGAACTCCCCTTATGATCTTCGCCTCGTCATAGGCGAATATGGACAGAGTGACCTTCTGTGGCATGTTGGAGTGTACACAAATCTCGTAGACTCCGGTCTCAGTGAGATTGTACGAGGCAGTGGTTGACGAGTGTCCATTCTGCCAGTCTGACAGAGACCCAGATGGAGACGTTACTCGCAATTGCAGCGACTGGCCTCGGGCCTCCCCTCCCACTACAGACACTCTCAACTTGTCCCCTTGGGAGAAGGTCTCCCAGAAACAAGTAAGACGAGTAGCCAAGTGGAAGGTGAGATCATGACGAGTGGAGATGAGAGGGGAGGAGGAGAGGGACAGGGGAAGAAGGGATATGAGGAGGAAGAGGAAGGACAGCAGACTCGGGCAAGACACGTCCATCTCTTATCACGCAATCGATAGGGACGTCCGTTTCGATAAAATAGGGCTAGTCCCTCTTGTATTGATATCGATGAGAGATATTACTCGATTCGTGTCTTGAGTGGCTGCTATTGAGAGACAGAGAAGACAGGGACAGAAGGAGGGAAGGACATCATGTCTTGTACATGCTTTGCTTGTGTCCCTCTCTAGCTGTATCTTGTGTAGGAAAGGGAGTCACGACGAATGGGGACTGGGGGGACGAGAGTCGATCGATACTGCAAGGCAGTCGGCAGCCGGCCAGGCTTCTCTCTCCCCTTTCTCCCTCCCGTCCCCTTCCATTCCCTCCCTCTCCCCTCTCTCCCTCCCTCCTCCCCTCCCCCTCGTGTCTCTCTCCTTCTCCCCACCCCACTCCCTTCGCTCCTCTCAGCCTTACTCTACAGACTCGGCAGCCATGGGCTGTACTATGAGTCAAGAGGAACGTGCAGCCTTGGAAAGAAGTCGGATGATCGAAAAGAATCTCAAGGAAGATGGCATGCAGGCGGCGAAGGACATCAAACTCCTCTTGTTGGGTAGGACCTTCTATTCACTTTTCAAGTCATTAACATTGCCTCTTACAGGAGCTGGAGAGTCAGGAAAGTCGACAATCGTAAAGCAAATGAAGTGAGTGTGTTTGTATCTCTCCAGATGTATGTAGTTCACTAGGCGTATATGTCCCTCAGTTACCGTGTGTCGCTCAAACGAAGGAGTTCAGAATCATTCACGAGTCGGGATTCACAGCAGAAGACTATAAGCAGTACAAGCCCGTCGTGTACTCTAACACAGTGCAATCCCTGGTTGCCATTCTCCGTGCCATGACCAATCTGGGAGTCTCCTTCGCATCGGCAGAACGAGAGGTTCGTGTCTTCTTCCTCCCTCCCTTCTATTCCCATCTAACTCCTCTCCTCTACCATTTCTCATTCGTCTCTTGCATATTGTCCATTACTGCTCCCGTCGTCTCTTCCCTCATCGACTCGTACACCCTCACTTACACTCTAGTCTCACTTATGTAATCGATTGACCGATTCCATTCCCTTTCTATCATCTTCTTCGTCCCTTCCGTTGGAATTGAAGTGTTTCATAATAGTCGGTAGTGGTACACACAGAATAGAGAACGGAATAGGAAGCACATAGATTTTGGGATGAGGAGTGAGCGTGAGGGGATCGATACGTTGGCAGCGGAGTCCCTGCCTCCCTCGTCCCTCACTCAACCTCCTCTCTCTCCCTTCCTCTTCCCTCTCCTCCCCCTCCCCTCCCTCTCTCCCTTCATCTCATCTTCTATGCTCTCCAGGTGGATGCGAAGCTTGTGCTGGACGTGGTTGCCCGTATGGAAGACACTGAACCCTTCTCAGAGGAGTTGTTGGCAGCGATGAAGAGACTGTGGGCAGACGGAGGAGTACAGGAGTGCTTCTCCAGGAGTAACGAGTACCAGCTTAATGACTCGGCTAAATAGTAATGAGTACTCGCATGACAACCAATCATATGCCTATTACAGTTTCCTTGATGATCTGGAGCGATTAGGAGAAGTTAACTACCAGCCGACAGAACAAGATATTCTGAGGACTCGTGTGAAGACTACTGGAATCGTCGAAGTTCACTTTACATTCAAGAACCTTAATTTCAAGTGAGGAAGTGTCTTGCGAGAGCTAAGTGAATGAGCTCGTTAAGATTATTCGACGTGGGAGGTCAGCGATCGGAACGAAAGAAATGGATTCACTGTTTCGAGGACGTCACTGCTATCATATTCTGCGTTGCCATGAGCGAGTATGACCAAGTTCTACATGAAGACGAAACTACTGTAAGTTTACCGTTTATTTCCTTTCCTTGTCTTCTCTCTTGCGTATCGATAATGAGAGTATCTAGGGAATTCCCTTGTGGTCTATCGATTCTCACCATGATTTGATTGTATCTTTGAAAGCATTTCCCAATATTATGAAATTCTACAACTAAAAGCTAAAATTAATTCTGATGCATTTTTGTTTCAATGTCATTTAACCTACACTGAGCGAAAATACCCTACCCCGCTAGGGAATAATTCTCCACCATACGGCACCAGCGTGAAAAATACCCTAAAATTTCCGCCTCCCCCTACTGTTTTTGGGGAATGATACCCTAGCCCGCTAGGGTAATTTTACGGTGGTGCCTTGTGCTAGGAAATTTTCGCTCAGTGTATGAAAACAGTAAATTAAGGTGTGCTCATATACATTATGACGGCATGTGGAATTAAGCACATTTGTTTCTTTTTATTCTTGAAGGTTGTTTGAAAGCTTGATGAAGAGAAAGAAAAAATGCAACCCCTAATTTATCGAGTAGGTTTATGAATTTTCAAGTATTTTTTTAGAATCGAATGCACGAATCTCTCAAGCTCTTCGACTCCATCTGCAACAACAAATGGTTTGACACAAATGCTATAGCTATATAACTCTGTGATATAGGTTCACTGACACATCGATCATCTTGTTCCTCAACAAGAAGGATCTGTTCGAAGAGAAGATCAAGAAGTCTCCCCTCACCGTCTGTTTCCCCGAATACTCGGGTCGACAAGACTACCACGAGGCCTCTGCTTACATACAAGCTCAATTCGAAGCAAAGAACAAGTCGGTGAATAAGGAGATCTACTGTCACATGACCTGTGCCACGGACACTACCAACATCCAATTCGTATTCGATGCTGTTACTGATGTTATCATCGCCAACAATCTACGAGGATGTGGTCTCTATTGAGTGTCGTCCGTCGTCAGTACTTTGCTATGCTTGACGGACTCTTCCGTCATCTCATTCCTAATAGGCAACTTGATATCTCATCTAATAACTCGGCCTATTCCCTCCATTATGATATTGGTCGGTCCAAGCCTTTTTATGGCGTTCAAGCCTCTTGCGGTTTCCTTTCTCGCCATCCCCATCCCTCTCGTTAAGCCCAGTTGATGACTCTCCCCCTCGGCTTTATCTCTTTCACTTTGTACCGTTTGGCATTCAACTGAAAGTGTTGCAGTAACTTATTGTCTCTTGTCTCATGTACATTCTAGTCAAAGAGTATCTCTCTCCCTCCTGCCGCTTTAATCCACGCATCTGTGCAATTCATCTTTACATCCAGCCATCCCTGTAGAACCCCACTAGTCTCCTCCACTATTTCCTTCTCATTATATTGTCTTCTTTATTGAGAAAGGTCGCATTGTTGTTGTGAATGGATAAAAGAATTCGAGAATAGTTTCGCTTCTTTACACAAGGCAGACATGTGTCTCTATACTAAAAGTTTACTGGCATGTCTAACAACGTATGGTAAGCGAGTGAAGTAATAGTTGGACCATTTTCACTAGCCTGTTTATCCTTGAGCACATCGTCCAATACCACAGGATGAAACAAGCACAGCGTGTCCAAGCACCTTGGAGGTGACTGATGCGCGTGAGAGGCGTAAACATTTGTTCTTACTGTAGATTCAAAAAATCGTATGCTAATGAAGCAGTCTCTCTTGTCATGGCTACTTTGCATAGGAATTAGACTAATCAATGGTTATTTGCATAGGGAATTTGGCAGCGATCAATGCATTTATCTGCGTGTAATGCGAGCCATAGTTATTTCAAAAGATACATTCTAAAGGTTTGCGTAGCCTTCAACTTTTTAATATTCGAAGTTTGACACAGTCTTTACAAGCCTTACCTACTTTACAAGCCTACTGTACTTATGCAATCGCGCACATCGCGGACTGGCAACACGACGTGAAGATGCCATGGGACCTATCAGACAAGCGGACACGTTGTGACAAGAGAGTTTGTAAAAAATGAGAACAGGAAATCTTGAGACCCGGTGAGATGATGGTACTAGATAACCTGAGTAAATTCAAGACGATGTGCATGAGTATACAATTCAAATTTGAGAACACTCAGAACTCAATTAAAAATCTAAAGATACAATATTGTTTCTGCAAGTCAATAATTTACGATGAACAATAAATACGATTACTGTAGTTTTTGAATTGTGTTTTCTCTTGAACGGAAATTCCTGACGAATTTTATTTTACTGTATTTTTCTGACGTCATGCTGTCAAACAAGTGATATCGAATTATGCGATCATTTACGTGATTTCTTGCATCCTTTTTCACACCAAAAAAATGTAACACAATGTTACAACTATGCACTGCTCGTTTCATTATCTGTTGGTTTACCATCTCTTTCAGCGTAAATGGCAAATTTCGGTGACGGAGATGTTACTATGTCAGTCGAAGTTTCCCAGCCATCTACCTCAAGTAATAGAGTACAACGGATATTCAAAAATGAATGTGTCACCCAAGTGGAACCTATTGTACTCACTCAAAGATGGACGGTCAGTTTCTTATGTTATAGCCTAGGCTGGCCTTTGTCGTGATGGTACAGAAATCGTTATAATAATTGGTCAATGATTGATTTAGGTCAACAATTTTCCTACAATGATGAAGTTGTCAAGACCGGGGATGTGTCTGAGGAGTAACATCTTCCGCGATCAAGTCGGCTCGGATGCGTGCTGGCAACTATGCCTGTATCCCGGAGGGAAAAGGGAAGAGAACGCTAACCATGTGTCGCTCTTTCTCAAGATGTCGGCTACTTCTCCAATGAAAGAGGTTATCTAGCTAAGGCTTTAATGTCCACTTTCATGGTTATAGGTTTTGGTGAAGGCAGAGTATCGATTCTACTTCTTGGATGATAGTGAACAGCCTAGGTTTTCTAATATCAACATCGGAGATTTCCATGCCAAGCCTCCGAAGGGAGGGCATTCTTGGGGACTGCGGAATATACCGAAACAGAAGGTTTGTTCTCTTCTTTTCTCTGTCCTGCTATTATATTATCTTGAGGTTGCGAACTGCGTCCGATCGGATGCTTCATTAGTCATTTCCTGTGTTATCGAGTTGATGCCTGATGTCTCTCGAGTAATGTGCAAGAGACTAAGTTCGAGTCTTCTCACTCCTCTCGTTGAAACCGCACAAAGTCATAATCAACAAGGTAAAGACAATATGGGGATCTGCGGTCAAACAATCTTTACAGAATTGGATATGTTGACGGGAGGAAAGAGCACTGATTTCGTGATCGAGGCAGGAGGACAATCGTTCTCTGTTCATAAGTATAAGCTAATCGCACATTCAGCAGTCTTCAGTGCTATGCTGTCACATGAAATGAAGGAATCACAGGTGAGGGATGGACTTACAATAGTTCAAAATAATAAGTCCGGGACTTGTGGAAAAAACGTGCAAAAAGTATGCACGACATGGGTATTGAACCCACCGCCCATCCCACTCCGGACCGACCTCTTACCTGCTGCGCTACCGACGACTCCTGATAGCCAGCTGTAGGCGACGCCTCACAAAAGGAAGCGGCGGGCGCAATGGTGGATCCCTACTTCCAGAAAATGACTATTATCTCGGGCTACATACGCCCTCCGCAAAAATTCAACATCGTTGGCTACTTAGTTTTTGACGCTCTTTCGAATGGTACATGTCTCATTTGAATCCCTTTCCGCGAGGTCAGACTATCTCCTTTTAGTTCATACTTGGTAACTGACACGAATATATGCCCCCATCGGTGGTATTTTGAAATTCTATTTTGGTAGCTTCACGTTTGCTACAATTTATCAGTTGTTCACTGGTAGCCTATTTTTCAAATATCGGGGGAAAGGAGTGATTTTTTTCTTTTATGAGGTTTTAATAGAGACTAGTGTTAGTATTTAGCACAAGTGTTATTGCACAAGGTAACAAAGTAGTAAAGGTAACGTATTCAGGAAGGAGTGATAAAGATCTCTGATGCATCGGCTTCGTCGGTGCGTGTTATGATCGAGTATTTGTATGCAGGTCGATTGGTATCCACTCTACAGGCAGAAGAGGCTGCTGAGGCATCTTATTACTCTTCTTACTCTTCTTCTTCTTCATTTCTTCTTTCACTTCTTAGGGTGAAGATATTGCAGGTGATACAATTGGCCGAAAAGTACTGTCTCAACGATCTCAAGTCTTGTTGTGAACAAATGCTCATTGGAAGGTGGGAAGAATGTGATTCTATAGGTGAGGTGAACATTGTTATTCAGCACGGACAAGACGAACGTTGCCCACCACGCAAGCATAGCTGACTTTCACCAAGCAACGTTCCTTCTCGAACACTGTATACAGGTATCCTTTCATTGATTCACCTCTTCTGTTAGTCATGTTCTTATTTGAAAGCGATGCCATTGACTCAATCATTTTCTCGTTTTTTTTATTTGTCAACAGAATTTTTGTCCGGTCTTAACCGGGCCATAGGGTGTCAGTGACAGATGTCAAGGATACGGTGGTACGAGGAATGAGTTTAGGTGATGTCTCTGAACAGAGGAGCTGTGATGCATTCGGATGGATGGTCTGATCTGAAGAGAACGAGTCCCTCTCTCGCTGCACATATCCTTGAACGAATGATGCTGAATTCCGAGCAGAGTCCCCCTCCTCTGAAACGATCTCGAATCTGAATCAATACTTACTCTAATAAGTGTTGCCATAATTGAGAAAAGAAAACGATGAAGTTCGGTAGTCTTTTAATGTCTTTGTACACATTGTCGCTTGCATTCATTGTCTATGTTATGCAGATAGTATATATAGAGGGAAAATGAGAGAGTAGACGAAGAGAACTGTACGGTTCCTTGTTCAAGAGTCCTCGTTGTTTCGTGTCTTTCTTATCTTAATACACACCATTATCCAACCTTCCGTCATTCTATCTCTTTTGTGTATTCCTCATATGTACTAATAGGTTATTTTAATAGGCTTGGTGTACTCTTTGGCAAGACATAAAGTGTGCTTCAATATAATGAGAAGAGTTTGGGTCGTTGTCTTCGAGTAATGTATCTGTATTGAGTGAAAAGAGGAGAAGGGAAGGATTGTAGATGGGCCGAATGGACGTAAGTGTCATGCGGTATCTGGAGGGAGAGCACTTCCGAATACTCGTGGCGGTGGAGATGGGAATGAAGAATCACGAGATGGTACCCCTCGCACTCATTGCAGCCATTGCACGCATTCACAGGTACAATACAAGTATAATAGTGAATAGAAAGATTGGAACCGAAGAAGTGATTGGATGGGGTGTATGGAGTATGGAAAGCATGCAGGGGAGCGGTCTCGAAGGTGTGCTCTGATCTGTGCAAACATTCACTTCTCGCGTTTGAAAGAGGAAAGAAATGTAAGTGAACAGGTGGAGGAGTAGTTAATAAGAGAGTATGGGAGGACCGCTGAAGGAGCTCACTCATTCCTGGTCCGCTACTACTTGCAATTCTGTATTTCTCTACGGGGACTAGAATATGAAGACGATCTATTCTTAGTAGTATCGTGTAATCCTAACAAAATTGTAAGAGTTGCTCATCCCCAACTCTTGAGATGATGGATATCGTCTTACCGTACGTGGATATGATTTCCTTGCCCTGCGCGCTTTGTGTGCGAGAGGGATAGTGGGAAGTGTGGGCAACCAGATTGGAGTTGGAAAGGAATCGGATGTTTACGTGGGAGGAGATGCTCAGTTGGAGGTAACACTCTTATCACACTCATACGTGGGCAGGTAACCTCCCAAAATTTTAAAAATGAGGGTACCATTCCAAGAAACGGGGCTACCAGTCATGTAAAGCCGGTTTTCTACTTTCTCATAAGCATATCCAAAAAAATGTTGGGCCTACCGGCCAGAAAGTGGGGGCTGAAACCCGTACTTACGAGCCGTGCCCACGTATGTCAAAGAAGGTTGTAGTCGACTATGATTTCCTTTGACAGGATCTCGTTCTCAAGTTCCATCGATTGGGAAGAACTTCCTTCCGGAAAGTGAAGGAAAAGCGGGATTATCACCAGAAGAGGAAGGTGAGTGAAGCAGAAGTGAAGAGGGTTGCATAACTAGTCGTATTGGCAGAGTCCCAATTGGTTGTATCTCTCTCGTCTCGCGGCTCACAAGGAATTCGCCTTCCTCTCAGCTCTTGGAAATGCCAATTTCCCTGTTCCCAAGCCATTGGACGTGTGCAGGTGAGTAGAATGACTCATGAGAGTGTACGGTAGGAGGGAAGGATTACGGTACGTATATTAATGAGAGAGGGGAGGATAATGTATTATTGTCAGACACGTAGTAGTGATGGGATTAATCGATGGGAGAACGTTGTGTGACGTGGATACGGTAGACGACGTTCCTCTCCTGTATCACAAGTGACTACTTACCCATCTCATACTAAACACAGTCTTGTATTCAGATTGATGTCATTGATAGTCAAGTTCGCATCGCATGGACTAATTCACGGAGACTTCAACGAATTCAATATAATGTTGCATAAGGTTAATATTTTTAGTGTAATTGAATATGTTTATTCAGGTTATAAATAGTGTATTATTTAAGGACGATAAGGTGATCGTGATTGACTTCCCTCAAATGATCTCTACGGATCATCCGAATGCCGAGATGTACTTCAACAGAGATGTTCAGTGCATCCGTACTTTCTTCAAGTTGATCCCTTCCCTCTTCACTCTTCCAATCACTTGTTTCAGGAGAAAGTTCTCTTTCGATTGTGACGAATTTCCGAAACTCGAGGAATGTACGAGAAGACATAATCTTGATGTGGAATTAGAAGCATCCGGGTTCACTAAGGCTATGGCTAAGGACTTAAATAAGGTAAGGAGAAGGAATGAGGACGAAGGAGAGAGAAGGGTTGAGGCTTACAATGAAGGAAGATTCGATGTTCATTTGGAAGATGATGAAGAGGACACGAGTAGTGGTAAGGATACTATTATAGAGTGAAGGAGAAGAGAGGGAGGGAAAGATTATGGTTAAGGAGAGGAGAGCGAAGAGGACGCTATTAGAGAAGACGACGAGGAAAGGGATTTGGAGGAGTTGGAAGAAGAAGAGCGACTGGGAAGGGATACGGTAGGGAATGGTGGGGAGGGGCTGAAGGGAAGACTGATCTTACAGAAGCAGAGAATGAACACTTCTTCGAGATTTGAATCATGGCTGAGAGAAGCTACGGATCAATTGGATAAAGTAGTGATGGAAGAGGGAGAAGAGGGAATCGAAGTAGCTAGTTATATGAAGACTGTCGAAGGGAGTGAAGAGAGGGGAGCGGGAGGAGAAGAGGAGATGGGAAGGGAAGAAGAAGAAGAGGGGGGAGAGCAGGAGGAGACGAGGAGAAGTACGAAGAAGAAGGGTAAGGGGGGGGGGGGAGAAATGAGAGGGAAGGGGGATGTTGAAGGGACCCGGTCCATTGCTAGCACCACTACCACCATCCCACCCGAAGAAGTCAAGAGAAGAGTCGCCATGGAGTTGAGGAAGCAAAAGGTACGGTTGCATACCGTAGAGACGACTTATGGTGACTTATTTGAACGACTCATTGTCGGTAGATTACTGTAGGACACGGAATAGATTGTGATACTCTAGAGTGGTATACGGTAGAATTATGTATGGAAGAGGTACAGTAGCTGGATGAGAGTGAAAGGAGATGTTCAGGCAGGAGCAAGGACAAAGGCGAAAGGAAAGCAAAGTGCTGTTTCGAGAGGAAGAAAGAATAACAAAGAAACGATAGCAGAATACGCCGGATGGGATTTCTAATCGATATTATCGATTGATTACTTCGTTGTTTGTTTTTTTTTGTTGTTGATTTTCTGTTACAAATGAAGACTTATTATTAGTTTTTTCTCGTAATTTCGAAGTGAAATCGGTTAGACTTGTGTTGCCGCCATACAAATACATCGTTGACTCTTGTACTCTTTCGCTATCGGATGCAGACTGATAAGAAGAGTTTAGATGAGCAGAGGAATGGCACAGGCAGAGGCTGTTATTCCCGATGACTTCGAGGTTAGTCCTTGATTGATCTTTGATCTTTGATCTCTGTCTAGATGCCCATCGAGGCCTTCGATATCCCACGTTCGTATGAGGGGGATCTGTCTGCAGTTGTCATTCCAGAGGGAATGATCAAGGACAGGGTGAGTGTCTCCTTTCCCACCTCGTCCACGACGTTTTACCAGTCCGCGTTCCGAAATTGCGAATGTCTCTGCGTCTCTCAAATTACCATGCTCTCTCACCTCCACTCTCTTCATTTGCATACGACTCTATTCTACGCAGCAGGACGTTATGCTCGTCCCCCCTACTTCCCCCCTCCTATTCCCCCTTAAGGTCCGTCGTTTGGCTCAGGATATTCACTTCAAGATAGGCCACGAACAGCTGTCCCTTGTGTGTGTCCTCAAAGGAAGCTACAAGTTCTTCACCGCTCTCGTTCGTTTCTTATCAACCGGCCCTTCTTATTCACCAACTCATCAGTTGACAAGAAAACGAACAGGCGATGAAAAATAATAATTTGATTAACCCTACCGGTCACTTGGAATGGACTTTTGACTTAGCACTTTGCCAAATTTCAAATTCAGGGCAAAAATGATGCTACAGTATCCGGCAAAATTTGTTTTCTGTTCAAGACAATAATCGGACCTGCCCTATTGTTTCTGTCCGGTTATCGGTGTATTGTGTAGCAGTGTAGGATAGTTATAAATGTAGGGGTCCCTCTGATATCAGGTGGACGAATTGACCGCCGCGCGATTTGACTGTCCGCATCCCATGACTGTCGACTTCATCCGATGCCGATCTTATGAAGATACCAAGTCCACTGGAGAAGTTGAGGTGGATGGGGGAAGGTGTTTAGTATCCAGAAGTGGTAGTTTGAGTGGCATAAAGAAGGTACTTTGGACTGATTGAACTTGGTCTCATAAAGAGAGGGTATGCACTCAATCAATGGGACCCCTCTTTCAGATTATCGGACTGTCAAATCTGAAGGATCTGGCGGGGAAGAACGTTCTTGTGAGTGGAGAAGGAAGGGAGGGGAGACTCCCCATGGGTGGGGGGGGGGGGGGGGGGGGGGGGTTGATGACAGATCACTGCAGCGTCTTGCCCATATGCAGATTGAGACATTTAGTCGAGATGTTTTTCTACAGCAGTCTACCCAATATTTGAAAATGATCTGCTGTAAGCTAATTTTGTGAACAAAATAAAAAATTTAACCCGCAAAATGAGCACATGGATACTGTATTTGTAACGTCAATGAGCAATCACAGCCTGGCACAGCAAGCAGTTAGAAATAGGCAAAGTCTTACTGTACTGAATATCGTAATAAAAACGAGACTGAAAGATCATCTTCTCAGGAGTCGTGCAAAAAATTCAAAATTAAGAGGTACGATAGTCCAAAAGGAGCGTAAAGTTGATCAATAATGCTTAAAAGGGCTGCTACGCGTATGCTAAAAGGGGC
>LS905465.1:0-21407 GCA_900490955.1 Micoletzkya japonica | reverse complement strand
GGGGGGGGGGGAGGGAAGAGAGAGAGAGAGTAGCATGCTCGTGTGTGTGCACTAATCGATGCTCGGTTGACCGAGTGTCCCTCTATCATGTTCTTCTTCTTCTTCTTCTCTTCTTCATATCCTAATTCCCTCCAATGAACCCCTCTCTTATCTCTCGTTCCTTGGTCAAGGATGATCTCTCGGCAGTCCGATCTCTTTGTATCGCCAGTTTCCCTATCGAATATCCCGATACCTGGTAAGTTACTCACTACTCTTTCCTTTCATATCCCTCCTTTACCTTCCTTATAATGTGTTAAAGGTATGATGATGTAGTGTCGGGTTCACTCACTTCAATAGGCTTATTCGACGTGGATCGATTAGTGGGAGTGATAGTGGCAGAGTACAAGTACCTCCTTCACTGCAACCCCGAGGTTGGTTGAAGTCGAAAGAAGGTTAAGAAGGGCTTGCGATGATTCAAAAGTAAATACATTGAAGACAGTATTTTGAGGATCGTAGTATTCTCTCTGATGACGTGGGTCCCGTGGTGTACATTCTGTCCTTAGCCGTTTCTTCTGATGCGAGGAGACAAGGAATCGCATCGAGACTTCTCAAAGAAGTACTTCAGGTCTATTCGAAGGAACAGGGAGTCAGTTTCTTCCTCTTTCTACCTTCCCTTCTATAGACTCCACTTTCTTCCATCTCCTAATCGTGGTCCGCTCAGTACCCCGATCGTGAGCTACCTCGAGCCTTCTTCCTCCATGTCTTGTCTACTAATGCTGCTGCCATCTCCTTCTATCTCAGACATGGATTCATTCTCCACGATACTCTTCCCAATTATTATCGACTGAGGGACTCATTCGGAGATGGTCTCACTTATGTTTTATATGTGAATGGGGGTCGAAAGGCGTATTCATGGAGTGATTTGTGTCGATTAGCTTCATCCTTCCTGTGTAGCCCACTCAAGAGAATGATTAAGTTTGATAACTCTCACTGTAGTTGATCGAATGCGGCCATCTCTCTGATTGTGCCATTTCTTTCCGTTTCTCTAGTCCTCATTTGCTTACGGGTGCAATTTAAAGCCTTTCTGTTTTCATGTTGGAATGTTCTCGATCTTTATCCCATTATCAGATTCGTATTATGCACAATTGAACGCAACAGACATGATAAATTCTTACAAATGCATGAAAATGTGAACATCTTACAGTAACGAAGTGCTATAAAATATTAAGTACGGTAAAACAAAAGTCAATACAATTTCAGTTTGCGATTCGAAGATTTGTGTGTTTCGAGTACGGTAGAAATCCAATTTGTTGGGTCAGATTTCCATCTCGTCAGGTCGACCTTACAAAGCCCGTATTCATGACCTTGTTGCTTGTTCTTTTTTATTCTTTCTTTTCCATCAGTTCTCGGTCTTACGTATTCGTTGTTGAGGGCAATGCAAGGTGGAGAAGGTGAAGGAAGTAATGAACGAGAGGGAGGTTCGCAAGGAGGTGGAGGAGGGGTTATTCAGCCTGATATACTACAGCATATGATGACATTCCTGAGGAAACACGGATTTACGGTGAAGAGATGTTGGTGATATCATGATTATGTTTGTATAGGAGGCAGAAGAGACACTGGCTCGAGAGGCTGCAGCCAAGGCTCAATCCCTTCCATTCCCGGGACAGAATGCTCCCAATCAGTACGTTTCCCTCTCTTCTCCTTCAGTTATTCCTTTAAGCGAGGCCATAATCTCTGAGTTCGGTACTCTTCTCGCGCACGTCGACGCTTCCTTCGACTTCTTCCAGGCTGAATTTGCCCTTCTCATCTTCCCCGTCTT
This sequence comes from Micoletzkya japonica, assembly GCA_900490955.1. Lineage (NCBI taxonomy): Eukaryota > Metazoa > Nematoda > Chromadorea > Rhabditida > Diplogasteridae > Micoletzkya > Micoletzkya japonica. Next base: position 19,609 of record LS905465.1, on the reverse strand, counting down.
CGCTCATTCCTTCCTCAAACTTCATCTTGAAGGGCATGTTCAACTCGGTTGGTGTTTATCGTTGATTATGTATTCTTGCCTTTTTCCAGCCTCGAGTTTCATGGAGAGTTACGGTATTCGAGTTCCGTCTCCATACGAAGAAGAAGTGAAATTGTTCGCTTCATTCTCCCATCCTGAGCAGGCTCTCGCTCATCCTACTGTACAAAATTTGCTGTGGGTTTATCATGTATTAAATATTCAAAAACATTTTGAAATAAACAAATGTTTATCTAAAGAGGGTATGTTTGTATTTAAGCAAGCATAAGTTCGTCGTGAAGTTGTCCAAGTCTTGCCTGAAACAACTTGAACCTCTACTCAACCGTCTTCCCTCCATTTCAACTATTATGAAGGAGCGATTGGACATAGAAGGCGAGTTGTTTATTGTTTTTGAGGAAATGCATAGTTTAGTGAGCGAAGGAGTCAATAAGTTGCGATCTACCGTTGAATGGCAAATGGGAGGATTGTTGGGACAAGTCAGTAGACACGAAAAGAGACACAAGGTACGATTCATATCACAATGGCTGATACAATCGAGTGCTATTAAGATGTATTACGGTATCATGCGAGAAGAGTGTTTGTATGCGTTGGACAGAAGGCGATGCAAGACTAAAGAGGTGAGGATACGGTAGGGAAGGGAAACGAGGAATGTACTGGATAGGGGAGGTTATACTGTGGAAGGAGGCTAAGATGGTCTGGAGGTGGAGATAGAGATAAATATACATGATGCTAAATTAGGGTGCGACTATCGAATGAAGCTTATCGAATGTTATCAATCGAACCATTCGATAACAGCTTATCGAATCATTCGTTCATTCGATAGCATTCGATAGCGGCTTATCGAATCATTCGTTATTCGATAACATTCATTATCCGCTTATCGAATCATTCGATAACTCGCGACTGCATTCAATAAGCCATTTCTAAATATTTGTCTCCTTTTAGCAACAGTTCAGGACCAGGACAGAGCGCAAAATGATCATGAGAAACAGGCAAACGCAATTAAACTTCTATCTCACGCCAAATTTATCTTCTCTCATGTTCATTCTCCTCTCTATCTTGTGATCCCGAACGGCCGCTTTGATGAGAAAGTGCGCTGTGAATGGCTTATCGAATATAGTCGCGACTATCGAATGATTCGATAAGCGGATAACGAATGTTATCGAATATCGAATGATTCGATAAGCCGCTATCCAATCATTCGATAGTTGAAATGATTCGATAAGCTGCTATCGAATCATTCGATAGTCGCACACTAATGCTAATAATGTACTAGGACGCGAAGAAGAGAGAGCAGAATGCCCCAGTTCCCGATAGAATTCCCCTTCCCCCGATCACGGACGCACTGCGATTGGAGAGAATTCGAATGCACAAGGAAATGCAGAAGATGGTTGTTTTGGGGGTGGACTGTCCTCCCAGGTATCTTCACGACTTCATTCTCTTTCCCAACTCATTCACGCTCTTCCCTCATAGGTGACCATCCTTGTCCTTACAGTGTCTGCTTCTACAGTACCCTCAATGCCCACGGTGGAGTCTCCAGCTGTGATGTTTCTGAAGACTCGGGTCTTCTCGCCCTTGGGTATTCATTCTATTATTCCTCGTCTATTTACTCAATTTCAGTTTCGGTGATTCGGGAATATCGGTCTTCGCATTGAATGATGCTTGTCGAATGAGAAAGTTGAAGGCAGCGGAAGAATTGGATAAAGTGAGCTGGTTCCGAGAGGAATCGGGGGTATACTGTAGGTTGATTGTAGTTGGAACAGGAGTCGGAAGAGATAAGCGAGGAGATGCTGGAACCCCACGGGTCTTCTGTTATTGCCTTGAATGGTCACTCTTCGCCTGTTTACTCCCTCAATTTCTCCCCTGACAAGGTTCTCCTTTTCCATCACCTTTCTTTTTCTTCTCATTATTTGTGCTTAAGCGTTTGTTGCTGTCCACTTCGGGAGACGGAACCATTCGATTGTGGAGCATGCAGACCATGACTAATGTAGTTGTCATCAGAGAAGGAAGTCCCGTTTGGCAGGTATACGGTAGTTGATGTTACCTTGCCTTCATGTAGTGCGTATTCGGTAGTGAGAGTAGATTGTTCTTCGGTGTACAGTATCCCCTCCCCTGAAGGCCGCATTCTGTCAAAGAGGATACTACTTCGCGACGGGGTCCGCCTCGAAAACAGCGGCAGTCTGGGCTACGGAGAGACTGCAGCCTCTCAGGATATTCGCTGACTCGCTCTCGCAGGTGTGCCTATTCCACCCCTTCCTCCCTGTCCCCCCCACCCTTCTACCCCCTCCAGTCTCAGGTGTCCTCAGTGGACTTCCATGCCAATTGCAACTACGTAGCTGGTGGAAGTGATGATAGATACGTGCGAGTGTGGGATGTCCTCTCGGGGGTCTGTGTACGCACCTTTGCTGGGCATAGAGCGGCAGTCAGATCGGTGAAGGTGAGTGGGGGGGGGGGGTCATACGTGGGCAGAGTCTGCCGGCAACTTACTGCAGTGGTTCACCTACACAGGGATATCACACATTTTCGCAAGGATATGATTTTGCAGCGAGCTGCCCAATACATGAAAAAAAAATTTGCAGTAAGTCACCCAACCACGGTACCTGCAACCGTGCCACCTATGGGGGGTGGAGGGTTAGAGGAAAGGCCTACCTTTTATACCTCTAGTCTACCCTACCGTACCCTATTCAGTTCTCTCCATGTGGTCGCTACGTGACATCAGTGTCATCGGACGGTGTTCTCTGTGTATGGGATCTGTCAATGCAACGTCTTCTCGGTGCAGACACAAGGGAATTCCCAACTCGAATTCCCTCGATTTCCTACTCTCGAGATGGAGGAATGTTCGCGGTATCAAGGTGACTACCTTAGTCTCTCCCCACCCCCTTTATTCCCCTCCCTTACTCGCCCTTATCCCCCTTATTACCTTCTTACTCATTTACCGTACACTTCCCTTTAAGGGGTGGTTCTGAGTTGTCTCTCTACTCTCTGGATAATCTCATAATGGCGACGAATCAATCGAATATGGACTACAATTCGTACGATCCCAAGTGAGAACTGTAATTAAACTAGTGAACGGCATGCTCTAGAATTACTATCGATTTTGTTGGGTTGTACTATTGCATATTTATTGACTAGACCCCTCTAAAGATGAAAATCAGTTCGCATGGTATACTATAATGAATAGTGTACTGTAGTGGTATGAATGTGTAACCACAGACTGGACATGGATGGATTCGAGACACATTCTTTTGCTACGAAGGACACTCCGGTGGTGGGAGTCCACTTCACACGAAGGAATCTCGTCGTTGGAATTGGCGCTTTCAACCAATAGTCTAGTCACATCTCCTTCTCTTATTCTTTTCTTGCTCATTTCTTTTTCTTGTTGTTGTTGTTGTTGTTGTTGTATGCCATTTTCTGATCTTTCATTGTATTCAATACATATGAATGATCTCTAATAAAGCTAATCAATTCCTCCTTCCCTTAATGGTTCTTTCCCCGTTACTCTTGCGGGTGCCTGTGAGGGCTATCTTATCGTCATTTCTTTATCACCCTCTTGCCCTCTCTCTCCATTTTCTCTCCCTTCTCCCCCCATACCCCTCCCATCCCCACTCTCTCACTCTTCCCAACCATCGTGCATCACCCATCCGAATGGCCTTCCGTCACTTAGGTCTAGTGGAGCATTTCGGTGTTTCGTCAGAGGAGAAGGAAGGAATGACGACGTTCCCTGAGGGGCTGATGAGTCCCGAAGGGGAAGCATTGGAGGGAGGACTTGTGGGGGACAAGAGGAGCAGGTAGGGGAGGGGGAAGGGTGGGGGGAACGGGACGGTTGAGATTCGCCGATCTGAAAGGAATGCTGGAGGGGAACAAGGATGGAGTTAAGGTCGATGCCATGAAGAGAATCATCAATGTTCGTTCCTTTCCTCTTGTCTCGTATTTTAAGCGGAAGAAGAGTATCGGTGCATAGTGGTTAAATGTGTGCGTTTAGCTCGTTGCCCGAGGCAAGGATATGTCAGAGTTGTTCCCGAGTGTAGTCAAGAACGTCGCTGCGAAGAATGTAGAACTCAAGAAGCTTGTTTACGTTTATCTAGAGAGGTAAGGGGGGAGAAGACTTGGCTAGTAGTACATTCTATTCAGGGAGCATAAGGTAGTCTGGTATACGATATTCTCTCATAGCATGCTTTAAGATACGCAGAAGAGCAACAAGACCTAGCCCTTCTCTCGATTTCCACCTTCCAAAGAGGACTCAAGGACCCTAATCAGCTGATCCGGTATACGGTAGTCTCAATTCATACTGTATTACCCTCCCTCCAGTGCCTCTGCTCTCCGTGTCCTTTCTTCCATTAGAGTAGCCATGATATCTCCGATCATTCTCCTCGCAATCAAGGATGGAGTCCGGGATATGAGTCCATATGTTAGGAAGGTGAGAGGCTTGGTATACGGTAGTCGTTGTGTAAGTCCTACAGTAACCTTCCTTAAGGTGGCTGCACACGCCATTCCCAAGTTGTATTCAGTGGACAGAAGTGTGGAAGATGACGTCATCGAGTGCATTGTCCTCCTTCTCTCCGATAGACGGGGTCTTGTCCTCGGTTCAGCTGTTTATGCTCTTGATCAGGTACGGTATTATGTCTACAGTACCACTGTTATGTTATTACTCTAAACACGTAGTCTTACTATAATATGATAGGTTTACTACCATCTTTGTATTTGTTTGTGACCTTCAAAGTATTCCCCAATCCCTCATTGTTCCATTCAGGTGTGCCCTCACCGATTGGATCTTCTCCATTTACACTTTCGTGCCTTCTGCAAGGCATTGCCTGATATCGACGAGTGGGGACAAGTCTGTAGATTCCATATTCTTTTGTCACTTTAAACAATAACTCTAGTATATACACAATAGAGACGACTGCAGTCTAAGCAGTATTTGTCTGTTGAAGGTGGTAATGCTAAACCTTCTGACCCGTTATGCCCGTACCCAACTGTCGTCCCCCGATATCCTCCCCATCGACGACGACCTTTCCCTTCTCGTGCACTCTGCCCGTCCTCTTCTGCAGAGTCGCAATCCGGCTGTGGTCCTCGCAGTGACAGGTGAGTTTCCCCTTGCCTTGTCCCCCCAGACTCCACTCTAGCCTCCTCCCCCTCAACCCATTCGCTCCCTTCAGCACTCATGTCCTCGGTGGCCCCTCCCTCATCCCTACCCCAATGTGCCCTTCCCCTCGTTCGTCTTCTTCGTCATCCCCGTGAAGTGCAACACGTCGTTCTTCTGAATATGGCGACTCTTTGCGAGAGACAAAGGGTACAAAGGGACAGCGACAGTCTTCCCATATCAAATGTACAATTGGTGTCGTGAGTCTGTGTACCTCACTTAGTATACGGTAGTCAAAGCAATCACGTGCTTGCGAACTGACATTCTGGTTTTATGAAATCCAGTTGCTGTTAGCATTGAGTAGCGCATAACGCTTACGGAACCGGTTCAAAGTTTTGGAATGACTAAATAAGTAATATAGCGAGAGTATCGCGTTGTGTAGTGTTGTGGGTGATACAACCATCCCTAGTCCCTCCCTCCCTACAGTACCCCTTCAGACGATGTTCGATCCCTTCCTCAAATCCTTCTTCCTCCGTTCCTCTGATTCTTCTCACATTCGTCAGCTCAAACTTCACATTCTAACTGCTCTCGTCAATGAGACGAATGTACACGTTATCCTACGTGAATTGAGGGTTCGTTCTCTTACCGTATCCCTTGCTATTCCACCATCGTTTCCTATCATAAATACGTACCGTACTCTTCCTCTACCGTAACCCCTACAGTATCCCTTCAGACATATGTGTCTTCTTCTTCCCTGGCAGGAGAGGCAATCGAAGCCATTGGAAGATGCGCAGTGCGAGTGGGAAGTGTGTCGGATTCGTGTTTGGGGGGACTGGTTCAGTTGCTGTCTTCATCTGAGGAGGTGCGTGCTCCCTCTATACTACAGTACCCTTCCCCCTCTCCCTCCACCCTCCCCCTACCGTACCCACGTATTCAGGACGTGGTCTCTTCGTGTGTCATGGTTCTCAAACGTCTTCTCCACTCGGATGCCCCAGTCCCTCTTCTCCTTAAACTCTGTCGTCTCCTTCCCTCCCTCAAAGCCCCTCAGGCTAGAGCCTGTGTAGTGTGGCTCGTATGCACTCACATTCACAAGGTATCTTCTTCCCCTTCCGTCCCTTTATACCGTATCCCTTTCAATCAATAACTACCCTAACAGGTCATCAATATCGCTCCTGACCTTCTTCGAATCTTGGCCAAGTCATTTGCTAATGAACATGAAAGTGTGAAGGTATGTATTCTGGGTTGGGAATAATGAATAGACTTGTAATGTTATGATTTAGATGGAGACCCTCAAGTTGGCAGTTGCATTGTGGATAGTGAAGAGAGAGCAGAGCACTGCTCTCGCTCAGTATGTATTCCACTTGGCGAGATTCGACCTTAGCTACGATATTAGAGACAGGTGAGAGCCTTCCACTGCAAGTGTACCCTCCATTCCATGGGAGGGTCCAATCCTTCTCTTCAGATGTCGTTTCCTCCGTCAACTCATATTCAAAACGGACAAACTCTCCGCTCACTGCGCTGATATCTTCATGGCTCATAAGCCCGCACCTTCGCTTAGTTGCACTTTCGCAGGTTGGAAAGGGGGGATGAGGGGGAAGGGGGAAGGGTTGATGAGGGGGAAGGGGGAAGGGTTGATGAGGGGGAAGGGGGATATTAAGAGAGGCACGAACTGCAACTGGGAACTCTTTCTCATGTTCTGAATCAGAACTGCTCACGATACGAACCACTTCCTCCTTGGACTGAGGTTAGTAGAGGAATGAAGGGAGGAGAGGAGAGGGGGGAATGGGATAGGAAAGGGTTTACTAGGAAATGGATAGATTGGAAAGAGAGGGGGACTGCTTAGAAGCCGAGTCCTGCCTATGTGAGGGGAGTGATCGAAGTGGAGAAGGAAGAATCGGAGGAAGAAGACGAAGATGAAGAGGAAAGTGAAGAGGGAGACGACGAGTCTGAGGGTACGGGGGAGGGGTACTGTAGGGGGAGGGTAGCTTGTTATGAGGGGATACTGTATGGTGAGGGAGAGTGGTTGATATGCAAATGTTGTAGATGGTGAAGAGGAGGAATCGGAAGAGGAAAGTGATGAAGATGAAGAAGAATCGGATGAAGAGGAAGAGGGGAGTGAAGACAGTGAAGAGGAGGAGAAGGTGCAAGTGAACAGGAACTCGAAGAAGAATATGGACACCAGGAGAAATGGTAGGTTACGCACTAGAGTATTCCTTATCATCTACAGTAACCGTTCCCATCTACCGTACCCCATCCCACCTACCGTACCACGTTCAGGTGCCCCTCAACCCCCCTCCAAGCCCTCTGCCTCTACAGCCCCTCTAGACCTTCTACTCGATATCGATTTCTCCCCAGCCGGCAATCGATCGATAGTCTCTTCCTCTACCGTATCCTCGAATTCCCTCGAAGTGGTCTCCTCCCTAACCGGTCTCTCCGTATTCCTTTCTTTCCCTCGTACCCCTCATCCCTCGGGAACCCCCCTTACTTTCACTATCTACAACACAACCAACAATACTTGCAAGAATATTCGACTCGTCCCTCCACAAGGAGTCGTTGTTACTGGAAAGACTACGGTAAGGGAGAGAAGTATCGTGAACTGAAAAGAAAGGGAATTAAGGTGGATGAATTGGAAGGGAAGAAGGGTACGACTGTGAATGTGGTGGTGGAGACTGGGGATACTGGAGGATCGAAGGAATGGAAAGTGGAAGAAGAAGGAAGGAATCCGAGGAGGATGGAGGTATTATAGATTGGGGGGAGAGCATACGTGGGGGGGAGGGTGTAGTCACTCCTCTATTTGGGTGAACACTGTCGATTTGCTTGTGCATCATGCGTGGGCACCGACCCGAAGTATGGGTGGTAGGGCCAAATTTCTTCGGAATTTTACTTTGGTAGGCCTATATTTCCTACAAAATTTCAATTGGTAGGCGTTATTTCGTACAGTGGTAGCCCGTTTCTCAAAATATTGCGGGGAAGGCTGCCCATGTATGGGGGAGATAAGAGGAGAGTTAGTAGGGTGGAGGGAGCGAGAAGCAGAGGTGCAGGAATGGTTAAGTGTTCGGTTGAGGTGAACATTCCTCTTGGAGAGCAATTGGAAGGGGTTCGAATGAGTGAAGAGGAAGCAGAGAAGGAGAGAAGTGCTTTGACAGGCATGAATAGGGTAGAGAAGACGACGAAGAGAACTCTTACTCTTGATGACGTCATGGCCATTGCCAATGTGTATCCCAGCACAAATAAGGTATTCCTCGTGGATTACGATAACTATCCTGTGTTCCCTTCAGATCCTCACAGCCCAAACACGTTCTCGCAAGGAGATAGTAGTGATCGAACTGTCCCCCGAATCCTTCTTCGTCTCTTCCCCCAATGCCCTTCTCGCTGCGAGTCTTGCATTCGCTATCCATTCCCACATCAGCTCGTAATTTGTCACTTTCCTCATCGCTATTCAGAGTAATTTATTTGGCCACTAATTATTGCCTCTATCTATTATATAGTCTACTAATCTATCGAATCGGGAATAAATCTGTGTATCATGCAGGGAAACGAGAGATATTCAACAGTATCATCTTACGATGAATAACAATCAACTGTAGGACCTATTGGGTAGGGAAAGGCACGATTTGAGATGAGCAATTGGGATGGTAAGAGGGTATTCAGAGAGAAGTGGAATTAGTGGAACGACGGGTCTTGAGAGAGTCATCGTACACTTGATCACGCTTTCGACGCTCTACACCAAGGAACGAATTCGTGAAGAGAAGAGACGACGACATCTGAAGGATACGGTATACGGGTTACGGTATGAGGGAACTAAGCAAGCATCGTTAGCTATACTACAAGCAGCTTACCATATACAGATATCGGAACCAGACTAATTGACTCGAATGAGCCCTCATGGCCCTCCAGGATCTAATGAAGAATGATGGACGAGAGACGAAGGTTCGGTCTCTTTTATCGAGCACAGCACTCAGCAAGACCCCCAATACACTACAGTACTTTCGAGCGAGTGAAGGGGATTCCAATCGATAGAGCTGAAATGTCCATGGGTGTCCCATCGATCGACCGAGGAGAACTTGCCTGTATTCTCTCGTGCAGTTCATCCCTCGCATACTTGAGTGCCATTGAACAGGATTGGTGGTTCCCGTGACCGCTGACTCCGAGGTCATCGAAGGAGACTACGGTATCGACATCCAGACACTTTGCATGTCTGCAGATAAGGGAAGACACCGCTGATACTGACCACTCCTCCCCGTCCCTGTAAGGGGGACATTGTACTCAGGTGGGGGGGAAGACAAGAGTCAACTGACTGCATTCCAGTCGAGTCCATGATAGTGACATCGGAAGGGGATATCCCTAGATGGGCAACCGCTTCGAATAGTTCTCTTCTTCGAATTCGTCCTTCATTGTACGCATTTCCTGTCGAGAGACACAGAAGAAAGACACGAATCTGGCATCTGAAGATGAAAGGAATTGAGGGGAATGGAGGTAGGGTTGGCAAACCGGATCATTTTACTGGGGTATGTTTTATCACGTATACAAGAATGAAAGGTATAACAAGTACTCCATCGTGAAACATAACCCTGAAAAAGGGCTAAAAAGAACCGGTTTGCCAACCCTAAATGAAGGGGTACGGTACAAGGATACGGTAGATGGGGATAGCGTTACGTATTTGAACGGCCCCCCTCATGCAGAGCTTGAGATTTTCTAACTATTATATTTTGAGTTAATTGCTAGTTTATTGATAAAAATTTTTTTGTAATTCAAGTTCAATTTACCAAATATGATACTGGTACCAAGTTAATTGTATTCATCCTGTAAGAAAGACCGTCCTCACCTCGAAAGCGACTGCAGTAATGGAGAAAAGAACATGGTCTCGTCATCCGGATGAGCTATTACAAGAAGAAGACGATGACAAGAAGAGAATGAAGAGGGGAGGGAGGGGAACGAGAGGAGGAAGACCCACGATAGGAGGGAGACAGGGACGGAGAACACTAGTAGGCACAGGGAGGGGACAGGGAACAACAAGAGCGACAAGACCAGGGGAGGGACGAGGGAGAGGAGAACGAGGGACGGACGAGTCATTCAGAGGGACACGGGGCAGGGGGAGTCTCCTGGCGACTCTCTATCGATACAATCACCTCTTCGAACGATTGTGAATTGAGGGAAGAGGGCAATCGCAGACTGAAAGATAAAAAGGGTACACTGCGAAGATCAGTACATCGCTATTCTGTCTTTCAGCAACAATCTGATCATAATATCTTTGAATTGGTAAATTTTGAACCTGATTAAGAAAGGTTTGCATTTCTTATTTCGACAGCTTGTGGAATAAACGTTAGTAAGAGCCACTCTCCGATTAAGAGACTGCATGGGATAATCAACAGCGGGATTAGCATTAGAGCCTTTTTCCGATTCACTAATATTATCCACTGATACTACATCATACTCTGCCATCCTCGATATTGATAATATCACACATGAGACATACGTGTCACCGAAGATTCCTTTCATCGCATTTCCAAATTGTTTGGGAGACGAGACACTGAGAAAAGAGGAAACTCCCACTACCACAAGAGAGAAGCCCGACACCTTCAATACACTTTATTATTAAAATTTTCACAGGCAAACCAAACTCAAACAGTCTTTCTCACCGTAATAACAGTTGCAACGGCTAAAGCTTTTGATGCGAAACCAACACCCGAAATGACCTGAAGATTACGGTAGAAATACGGTAGAAGAGAGGGAAATACCTGATATCGAGCGATGTCCTTAGCCTCTGGCTGTTTCGAATGACGATAGGCTGAGCGAAGGCCCGCAAGGAATGTTATGAGGGAACCCCCTCCGATTACTGAAATTAACATCATGACGACTCGATATCAGGATGCATCTGGATAATTCCCTCCATTTGCATAATCATAACCTCCAAAGTATTCAAAGCGAACAACTAAAATAACTGACTTGTCCTGACGAGACTGGGGGATACGATAGACGAGGGGGCAGCAGAGGGAGTGGGGGGTTCTCTGTCTGGGCCCTTCCTTCCTAGACGATCGACCATACACTAAGACCTCCTCTGACTACTCTACACTCATTCTATCCATATACAACTGGGAACAAACCCTTTCAACTCATTCATTCTTTTCGTTGCTACGCACATTTATCAATGTCAACACAAATGAATAAATAAAATAAAGAACAACAATCCGTTGAGGGCTCAACACGAGAACAAATAAAAGGGTATATTGACTGAGGTTAAAGATGAAAATGGAGGGAAAAGATGGGAGAGTTCATTCCGAGTCGGAGGATGAAGAAGAGGAATCACTCGAGTCGGAAGAAGAGGAAGACGAAGAATCGACGGGGGGAGGGGAGGGCGACTTCTCCTTCTTCTTCTTCTCCTCAAAGGGATACGGTAAGGACTTCGAACCTTGTGACTTCATCCAACCATCTATCGCCCAAATCATTTCATTCTTCTTATCTTTCTCGTTAATGCTCTAAGAGGCTTGGAATTCAATCAATCGATAAGTTTCCAAACCCTACCGATGGATACTGTGGCACACTATTCTCCAACAGTATCCTATATTACAAATAATATTGTGGTACCCATGTCTTCCCTCCCATCATCCATCTACAGTACCCTCTTCCACCGTACCTTTCGTTCCCTGTCCTTTCTGTCAGTCTTCTTGTCAATCTCCTTACTTTTCTTCTTTCTCTTTTCGTCTTCTTCCGAATCTCTCGAAGCACTTCTTCTCTTCTTCTTCGTCTTCACATCAACCATTCGTCGTGGACTGCGCGACCTACAGTACTCCCTTGGACACCCCATCTACAGTACTCCCTTGGTCACCCCTTCTACAGTACTCCCTTGTTCACCCCATCTACAGTACTCCCTTGGACACCCCATCTACAGTACTCCCTTGGTCACCCCTTCTACAGTACTCCCTTGTTCACCCCATCTACAGTACTCCCTTGGACACCCCATCTACAGTACTCCCTTGGTCACCCCATCTACAGTACTTCCTTGGTCCTCCCCACCTACAGTACCGTCGTCCCTTCTATTGCTTACCTGCTCCTCCTCTTCTTCTCAGTGTCCCTTCTGTCCCTTTCCCTTCTGTCCCTCCTTCTCTCCTCTCTATCCCTCCTTTCCCTTCGTTTCTCGTCTTCCCTCTCCTTGGCCCTCCTCTCTTCCCTCTCCCTCCTCCTCCTGTCCCCTTCCTCATCATCCCTTTCCCTCTTCTTCTTCTCCTCTTCATCGTAGGCCTTTCTTCTTGGAGGAGTTCTCTCTCTACTCGTACTCTTCTCTCTTCTCTTTTCCTTGTCTTCCTTCAACGGTACACTCACTCCAGTGTACCTTCCTCCAGAGACACTAGCGAATCTGCAAGAAAAAATTCTGAATTCTGTGCATTACTGGCACCCCAATCCATCGACCCTTAAACTTCAACAATTTTAAAACTTTAACAACAACTTAAACATCATCTAACTGAACCAAAATTGCAGCAAAAATGAAATTCAGTAATACAGCTATAATTTCGATTGACTTTAAAAACTAAAAATGTAAGGTGTTGAATGAACGTGCGAAGTGACCTATTACTCCAGTCGTCGGCTGCTTCCTTCTTCACTTCTTCCCTCCTCCTTTCCCTTCCCATCTCATTCACCTTCTTCTCAACCATCGAAGCAGGAATTCCATCACGCGCGTTCTGCGCCTGAAATACCGTATGCACGGCATTAGAGAGGGTACGGTAGTGGATATTAGAGAGCACGAGTCGTCACAGTGTAAACTGTCACTGTCGACTGTCATTGTCATTGTCACTGTCATTCTTGTCTCACCTCTCATCATCCTCGTGTCTTGCCATCACCACTCACCCATTAGCCTCTTTCGTGTCAATCAATCCCTGGTCGATAGCCTTTCAAGCATTACATTCGAATGACCAACAGTACACACACTCTCACGACCTCTCGCTATTTATAATTCGTTATTAAACGCCTTGTTAAGTCAAGAGTACTACCATCAAAAGAAAAGAAGGATAATTGATCAAGTAGACTTGTCTTCGCAAGGCATCATTGAAGGAGTAAAAAATATTGATCGAAGTAAGAATCTCTCTCGTCACTCCTCACCTCATCCATCAACTCCCACAGTTCCCCCATGAATTCTCGTGAGTGTCGTGCATTCAAGAATCCCGTTATGTTAATCTGCATCACCTATAAAGAGACACAAGTAATGAGGTGAACGAGAAGACTAACCTTGGGATTGACCTCCTTCGCTTCCAGTTGGCCAATCACATACTCCACGACCACGTCATCTTCCATTCCAAGCAGTTCATTAATCTTCTCAGTAATCCACGGTTTCAGAACATCCAAATTGACTCGATTCATGTCAATCTGCAAGAGAGCCTTCGCGTGCACCCTAGTAGTCACTACCTTCTTTTCAAGAGCTTCCTCGAACCGCATCGTCTTCAGTAACTTCTTTTCCTTGTCCTTGAATCGACCATCCTGATCAGCACTGGTTCCACGAAAGAATCCCGCGTCAGCCATGCTAAACTATACCAACTATCCGATTGAACAACTAAAATGGCGTAAGTATCAAGACGATAAGCAACGTCATCAGGAAAACATAATACTATTGCTTCTTGCTATATCTCTTTATCGATATATGGACAGAACAAGGTGAATCAATGATGGGTGAGGAAGATGTGAAATCAATGTGAATAGGAGAAACGTAACAACGGGAACAAGGAAAAAAACAAGTGATAACAAGCAACAACGGAATATTCTGCTCAATTCGCCTCCATCTCCACATCCGCAACAGATACGGCAGCCTGAATGAGCGTTTTAGTATGATAAGAGTCGAACGCATCATGAATTAACATTCACAAAGTGTAAAAAACTCACCTTCTTCTTCTGTGCTACGGGAGCTTGTATAAGGTGAATCCGGTCCTTGACTCTTCCCAATTCCCTTGTTCTCTTCGCAACTTTACCCGGTTGGATGGCTTTCCGAATCTTGTTTGCATACCTAACAATACGTTAACCCTAATCGCATCCTAGTTACCAATACCTCTTGTGCTTGATTTCCGAAACAGTCTTCGTAGCCTCTACAACCTTCTGCCAAAGTGCCCGTTCGTATTTGATAGGAACGTCTCTCTTCTGTTCCATAACTTGCGTACTGTCGTTAACTAACTCCTTTCCTCTCGCCCTGAACCACGATTGCTTTTATATAGCTAATTGTAACTGAAAACCCAAAATACAAACAAATCGAACCTTCGTGATGCCTTAGTCCATTTCACCTTCCTCGGGTTCTTCTTCTTCTTGAATGCTTTATGGCATTTCGATCGACAGAATTTGAAAACCTGTAGTACTGCTTCAGATGATGAATACCATATTATACGAACCGTGGCATCGTTCCTCACAAATTGAATGCCATGTCCAGGATAGAGGTTCGAGGAGCAGAAGTAACACTTCTCCACTCGCATCCTCTGTCGGGGACAAAATTAACCTGCAAACACAAAAATCCTCAAAGAAAACCACCAATTACACCTGTTTTCGAGACTTAAAAATTGAATAAATGGAATAAAAGGGTTCGGCCATTACAACGCTTTCCACTGTGTTCGCTAAACAACGGAATAAACTACGGTTGCAGTACGGTAAGAAGTTTTTGCGTTCCTGTCCAATTCGACTTTGCAAAGTTAATATTTATTCACACATTTCTTTCATTATTTATGAAGTTTCTTTATATAAAATTATATATATAAAATTGAATAAACGAAACAATTGCCTGAAAGATATGGAAAGAACGTCTTTATTGCATCGAGCATTACTCGTCGTAGTGGACAACTCAAATAACTTACATCTCTAAACCTTATGGTAACTAAAACATTTGATATGATCAGACTAGGTTGTACACATCGCGTAGGAGTCTTATGTACACAGCACGCATTATCACAAAGAACACCGGTATACAATGGGAAAAAAACGCCTGAAGACAATTAAAATAATAAATGGTATCAACCCTTGAGTTATACGTCTCATGCTATAGTTCTAGCCAAGTAAAAGATATAAAATATGATATATTCTATAATTCTATATTAGGTTCTTTCTTCTTCAACTTCCTCTCAATTTGCCTCGCGGACACAGGTTCAATGCCCATTTCAGCTCGGAATAGGTCGACCTCCCTTATGGATGAAGAGTACCTTCAAGAGACTCTACTCTCCTTTCCCTTCCCTTCTCACCTTCCAAGAGACTGCAACAAAGCGACGACTTCATTCCTATTCAATTGGAAAGGGATCTCTCCACTCTCCCCACTTCCTCTCGACCTCTCCAATACTCCATCCGCGAATAGAATCTTCAGTGCTGCTCCCATTCCTTGTACTTGTACTTTCCCCCAAAGCCGACATTTATCGCATCTGAAGAGCGAATTGGATTGGTACTTCTGTTAATGACTTACCCTACACAATCCATAATCCTCGATATATTCAAGAACTTCTCTCTGAATTGTTCTCGTAGTTCGCGCGCATTGGCCTCTACTCCCGTGAACATTTCACTTTCGTTGAATGGAGAGGGCATTTGGGAAGCCATCTGAGGGTATTCATATCCGCTCTGTCACTACCGTACTCATACGGGACCACCATCACCCCTATGACAGTACCACCAGGCTAACCCATGAGTACAGTAACCCATCATTTTACAATATCCCTTATCTCCATACCTACAGTACCCCTTAGCCTTGCTTACCTCCATCAATTCCTTCATCATAGTCCTCGTCTTTTCGTCTTCTTCTTCATTTCCAGTATACAACATTTCCTCCTTCAAGTACTGTGCAGCTTTAACCAAAGCACGGAGTTCCAGGAGGAATACGAAGTACACGTTCCTTAACATTACTCCTACTTATCTGTCACCTATCCCCCATTCCCCTCTTCCATGCCCACTCTCACTTCAGTCTCTGCGGTCCCTCCCAACTCCACTTCGTTCCGAATCTTCCAGTGAACATATCGACATTACGGAACCAACTGCCTTGAGAACCGAAACCACCAATGGCTGAAAGTAGAACTGTTGGGGAGAGGAGAGAGGGAGCGGAGAGAGGAGAGAGGAGAGAGGAGAGAGGAGAGAGGAGAGAGGAGAGAGGAGAGCGGAGCGAGAGAGTTAATGTAAGGTGCGAGTAATCATTACGTGGCTTATAGTTGTAACTCGCAATGGAGATTGTGATGGCGGAGTGGAAACCGGATATTAGACGATAGAAGACCCGCTTCTCGAAGCATAGACCTGAAGGGGATATTGAGGAGAGGGAGGGAGGGGGGAGGAGGGATACGGAGCATTATGGATACAGGAAGAACCCTTCGAGAACAACAAAGGAAAGAGAGGCAACTGAGGGAGCGAAGCAATGGAGAGAAGAGAGGCAAGGGTGGAGGGGGATTCGGGGGACTGCCTGTCGAGGGATGGGAAACCCGTGAGAAAGAGGAGACAAACGAGAGGATGACATACGATCACGAAGACTCCACTCATACCTTCTGTTAATGGAAAAGGTTAGTAATAGAGAGAGAGATCAACTACACTCTAGTCTACCGTAGTCTACAGTACCCCGTACACCAACCTAGACTGTTGGGTCGAGTCAGGAAGTCCTTGTCGAAGCGCATATCGGGTCTGTGAGGAGTACGGTATACAAGTAGGGTACGATAGATGCCTACTTGAAGCAGTTCTCTTGATAGATGCTCTTCCAGACCCGCAATGCACTGTCCCCCTTGTACCCCGTGTATCTCTCGGGATTCTTCGATAGATCCACATAGTGCATGTCAGTCGACTCTTCATCTGAACTCCCCTCTTACTCTCCCCCCTTCCCCTCAACTAACCATCAACCTCGCAGAACTTGAGTTCCTCCCTTAGATCGTAGTCGTCCCTCCTCGTCAGTTGTTCCCTTTCTTCCCCCGATAGACTCAGATCGGCCCTTCCCAAAGTCTTCTTCTCATCGCATTCCTCAGTCATCTGTCAAAGATCCTCCTCATTATGCTTCCCTTTCCTCTCTTCTCTCATCCCCTCACATCCCACGCGTTACAAAGCAATTACTTCAACAGAGACAATCACCGAACCCTTCCAAGCCAAGACTGTTAGGGAGTGAATATGGGAGAAGGAAGGGGGAGGGGAAGGGGGGAAGGAAGAGTGTCTTGTTAGTGGGGTGGAATACACGCACGTCTACTCGCCCACTTATCCATCTTCAAGTGATACGTGGCCCTCCTCATTCACCCTACCGTATACAGTCAAATCCACCTGCTTGTGCTTATTCGCTCCTAATAAATCCTCTTTTTGACGTGTTCCATTCTGTCGAATCGACTGTAATCGAAAAGAGAGAAAGAGAGAGGGGGGATTCGGGGAAGGAAAGAAGTTAGCATAGGGGACAGCGAGAGAGAAAGGGAGGGAGGAGAGGGAACAAGCGGGAGCCGGAGATTCCCATCCGTCTAGTAGGACCACACCCGGATACGGTCTACTTACCGGCTGACGGAGTGCGGCAGGTACGGTATCATCGCAGGATTCAATGCCGCACTCTCGACTCGCACACTCTCTATCGTCGTTCCAGAAGGGACATGGCTTGTCCATGTTTACCTGCGAGGGAATACTGTAATGGAAAGGGGATACTGTAATGACTCCTATGTGAATCACCTAGTTAAAACCTTAGTTATGCAGATGAGTGATTTTCGCCTACATCTCATACCTTTTCATATAATAGAACTTCATTGAAAAGACTCTTATACCCAAGTATTTAAACAAATCACCTATTACCGCACCCTTCTATCCCTATACTCGCACATATTTTGTTTAGTTAGTATCGGGTTGACATTCATCGGTTCTCTAGTGACACATCACCGTATTATACATACACATTGCCTTCTAGTCAGTCTCTACCAATGAATACCTTCAAGTAGCGGAAGAAGTCCCTCTTAAGAATCTCGGATAGAAGGGGATGGAAGTGCTGGTTGAAGGAATCGATGGATTCATCGGTGCAGGGGCACGAAGAGACACTTTCTCCCGCCTGGCAAATATCTTACTGGGGGGGGGGGGAGACGAGGATACTACTAGACATCCCTTCCGAGGGTCTTCGAGCACTCTCACTATCGAGTATTCAGACCATACGTGGGCACGGACCGGAAGTATGGGTGGTAGGCCCATATTTCTTTAGAATTTTACTTTGGTAGGCCTATATTTCCTACAAAATTTCAATTGGTAGGCTTGATTTCGTTCACTGGTAGGCCCGTTTCTCAAAATATTGTGGGGAAGGTTGCCCATGTATGATTCAGACAACGGGGTACAAAGTTGTTAATGACAATGGCTGAAAGAGTATCAACTGAAGGACATACCTTACAGAAACATTCGTTATTCGTCTCAAACTGCGAATGGGAAAGAGACAAGAGGAGGGTAAGACATAATCCCTTCCTCCACAACATTACAGTGCACTCCTCGTCCCTCTCAACACAATAACACAATAGCGCCTGACGTCGACTTGTCTTACAGTAACCCCCGAGGGACAAACAGAACAATCGCGTCGAGAGCCCGCGACTGTTGAGACGGACAAGGGGGAAAGGGAGAGAGTGGCAAGGTATGTGATGCGAGTCACGGTGATACGATAGTTATACTTGTGGAGGGAAACCACGAGGGAGAGAGTGAAACCGAATAGTTGACAGGAGAAATGATCGATTCTTATTAGCTGATATTGTTTAGCAGTTATAACGTGAAACCAACCAGTACATGAGAAGAAGTGCGATAAAATATGTATAATAACAACGAAAAGAAGGTTAAGGAGATTAGAAATCGAATCTTTGTGAATTTAACTTGACAGGAGATGTCACAGGAAGTATAAGAAAGAAGGGCGGGAATTGGAGGGACAACAGTTGGTCAGAGGACCTTCACAAAACTGACTCGGGGAGAGAGTCGACAACTACTGACTGCAATGAATTCACGCGATCCGTTCCATCTAAACAATAGATATGGAGAAAGAGGTAGAGTGTAGTTGTACCAGAGAAGGAAGGACTTACGAGTAGCAGCTCTCGCTTAGTTCCCTGTACTCTTCATTCTCCAGCCATCTCTGGATACTCATTACCCCCAAAGCCTTGAACATCACTCTTCTTCCTTCGTCTGCATACTCCGCTCCCACGATTGCCTGCAGCAAAGTTCAGAATAAGACCACCTTGTCCAGGCCTAACCCATTCAAATCACCCACTACAGTAACCCACAGAGTTCTATTGCCACAGTGTAATATTATGCTACCGATCACAATTGCTTATCCGACCTAGTCGGCGACAACACACAATCAATACCCTCTAAGAGTCCCCTTCCCAGCGTGGGAATCGGTATAGACCGAGCGGCAGTAGATCACACGCGCGGGGGGAGTCTGAGGGTATATAAGGAGGGAGATCCTCACTCTGATCACTTTCCGATTGTGTGCGACAACGAGCACTCTGTGGCAACCACGGAAAGAGAAGTCAATGCGGTTGCATTGAAACTGTTGATCTCATTATGAGATGACAGAGAAGAACA
>LS901484.1:1014912-1047602 GCA_900490955.1 Micoletzkya japonica | reverse complement strand
GGCTTCCGTCGTTGACAAGAATGTCGCTTTTGGCTTAATTCCTTTCGCTAAACACAGTAGCATCGTCGTTGGGCGAAATTTCAAAAAATCATTTCTCGAATACTATTAATTTTTATTATTTTTCCTTTTGGTTTTATACTATTTACGACAAAATCTTTCATATAAGCTTCACTTGAAAATCACTTCCATGTCCCTTTAATCAAATCTGCTTAATTGTGAGATAACTAATATATATCTACGTGTTTGGTGCCAACAATAAAAGAGAGTTGTATCTCGATTAGCATGGCTTGACATTCTTTAATAAATGTAAATTCCTTCTAGTATTCCCACTCCCCCAGTCTAATCCCATGTGTTCCCCTTCCCTCCTGATCTCTCCCACCCCTCCGTTCCCTTCTCTCGCTTCCTTCGCTTCTATCGTACTATCCCCCTCGTCCCCCTCTCCTTCATCCCCCTCAATCCTCTCTCACATCAGCTATAAGTCCCCCTTCCCTTTGACGTTCAACGTCTATGTTTTCATTCCCTTCAGCTTCTTCTCTTAATCGTCCATTGCCTTGACTTTAAAGCGTAAGAAAGTATAAGAATTATGTGTAGAGATAAGTAGAGAAGAGGAATAGCCACGGCTAGATTCATGTAGCCTTTCAACCGTTTTTTTAGTATTTCATCAAGTTCTGGATATTCATTCGTTTTGAAATGAGAATATTTGTTTGCATCTCATGACATGTCTCTGTTGATGAACCCGCGTCTGGGACTGAGGGAGGGATTGGGAGAGAATAGGGGAAGAGAGAAGGGAGGGGATGAAAGAGAGGGGATGAGGAGGAGGGGGAGGGGAAAGAAATATAGATAGATAGACAAGAACATATATTCATCGCCCTACGTCAAGATATTTGACGTGCGACGTTCTTTCAATTAGTGTCTAATGCACCAGTTTGTTTGTTTGTTTCCCCCATAATCCAATCCCCTTCTTCCCTTAGAAACAATGTACCCTTCCTAACCCTATTGTCTCAATCTCCAATCATCGTTCTTTCCTCATTATCTCCGTTGTCTTCTACAACTCCTCCTTCCCTATATTTTACCATTTCTTCCTCCACATTCCTTGTTCACAGAGCTACCTAAAACGCCTTTACTGCTAGAATCCTTATCTTATTGTTAGCTTGTCCAAACCAATCATGCAGTTATATCAGAAAATTATATCAGAGTATTATATCTAAGTTATATCTGAGTTATATCAGAAAATTTTTGTGTAGCTAGAAGAGTTTCCTCAAGCTCGCCGTTCCTCCATTTCACCTCATAAAATACTCGTTCTTCATCTTCTCAACTTTTATAACCTTTACACTCGATTGTTGGGAAGGAGAGTTCGAGAATACATAGCGTCGGTCATGCTTTGTGAAGAGGGACCGGTGATGTTCTCTTGGTAGATGGGTTTCTTGGTCTTAGACATACCATTTCATACTTGCTTATGTATGCTACGTGGAATATCATGGAACACTCTGTCGAGTGCTGAGTAGGAACTCTATCAATACATGGACAACACGTTGATCTTCGCCCCCTCTGTCCTATCCGTGTTCTCTTCTCATTCGATTTGCTGTCCATTCAAATTCCGAGAACACGAGTAGAGAACAGATGAGCGTATGAGTTGTGTATTGGATAAGCAGAGGGGAGAGGGTCCTCCCATCCACTCCTTACTCATCGCACGGCCATCAATGATGCTACCTCCTTTTAGAATTTTATAATTCATTGTTTTACGTTGATTCGTCAAGTGAGTTCATCAACGCTTTCATGCAATCGTGCAAGTCCTCTCTTTACAGTATAGGCTATTCCGTAGTGTATGGGAATATAGCATACAAGAGCAATCTAAATAATAGATAACGTCATTTGTGTTTTGAATTTCCCGTACGATTGTAACCTTCCCACTAACAGCCTTGGGAATAGTCACCTATTACTTGAGATTCATTTGAATCGTGGGATGTTCTGTCAGCAAGTATCTTCATAGCTTCATAACCGAATAAGGTTATTCAGAACACGCTTATTGCTATAAATAGTTTCTCCTCTTCTGTCTTCCTAACTAAATTTAGTGTGTTGTTCTCTCTAAGAGCACGTGCAGAATAGTCCCATATCTGTCTTGAGTAAGGCTCCTGAAACATTAAGGAACTACAGGGCTAGGGACTAAGGATAAGAGAAGCATTAAGTGTCTAGAGGGACCTGTCTCATAGGACAATGTGTGTCTCTGGCCGTAGGAGTTGTCTAAGATGAAACTAGAGGAGGGAAGGGATGCCGTAGGGGGAATAGTGTCTGGGGGAAGGAAAGGGGGTCGGTTGGAGTAGCATCGTTCCTCGTCCATTCACTCCCTCAGGCAGTCTTCCTCCAATTACTTGTCATTCCTTCTCATTATTCACTCTCTCCTCTTCTCCTTTCCACACGATTTCTCCCTTCCTTTTCTACACCGTCCACTCCTCCTTCATCTCTCACATTTCTTGTCTTTTCTTCGTGACAACCTTTGATGTCTCGCTATAGTAATTTAGTTTATTTTTTTCTCTCATACTATTTATCGATATTGGTGATACCGTATAACCGTAGCTTTCTTGAATTGATCAATGTCAGATGGGCAACGAGACTTCGTCTCTCGTACAGAAGTTGGGAAAAGCGAAGAGAGTGAAGAATAAGGAGAAGTCGTTGGATATCAATGAGATGAACAAGTGAGTACATGGACAATTGGCTTGAAGGGAAAGGAAGGGGAGAAGGGAGTGGAGGATAGGGGAGAGGGAAAAGACACTGATTGCGAGACTCAACTTCTTTTGTCGGGGAAAAGGCTGAAGAATGAGGGTGGACCAGGGAGAAATCGGATGAAACGGAAGATGGACATTGTTATGCATGAAGTCTGCACTATAGATACCTACATCAGCTAGGGGAGAAGATTAGTGTATTTACTACTTGGCCGCTTACTTACAGTAGCCGAAATGAGCGGAAAGGCGAACAAAATTTTACAAAAACGTGGATAAAGGGAGCACAAAGAGGATGTTGCGTCTGTAAATAGCGCAGGTCTTCTCTCATGTGTAGAGTAGGTCTAAGTGGATGGGACGCCTTCAACAACTACTACATCCCCCTTCACTCAACAACATCTATTCCATTATACGATTCCCTATTTGACTAAATGTCAAC
The DNA here is from genome assembly GCA_900490955.1 of Micoletzkya japonica. NCBI lineage: Eukaryota > Metazoa > Nematoda > Chromadorea > Rhabditida > Diplogasteridae > Micoletzkya > Micoletzkya japonica. The sequence continues at coordinate 1,044,446 of LS901484.1, read as the reverse complement.
CCTCATGCACTTTTTCTACTACAATTTTGCTTGCGCTAGAAGGTACACATTGGCGTCAAGTGATTGCTGATTGTGAGACTCTCACTTGTAATTGTAGAACTTTAATGAATTGTCCAGATAAACTGGGAGTATTCATCAATCACTGAGAAATGCATATTTTCGACGTTGCTTCGCTGATTTTGCATAGATCAAAATTGCTGAATTTCATACAAATGATAGTGCTGACAGCACTATTTGATACCTTCACCACCACCATGTCCATCCCTCTTCTCCTTCCCCACCCATCCCTCCCAGGTGTCTCCTCTTCCCTCACACCATTCCCACTTCTTCTCCGTTCTTATCTCCCTCTTCCTCCTCCTCTACCTTTTACTTTTTCCCCTTTCCCTCATCTTCCGGATTCCCCTTCCCCTTCTACAACTTCCATGTACCCATCACTAGTCGTAGCAATCAACGTGTCAAATTCTCTCAGTCTCTCCTCCTCTTTCTCTCGCTTCTCATTCCTCCTTTGCAATTAGAACAAGCTACTTTAAGCGAACCTTTCTGTCTTCACAACCCTTCGATTTCATCGATTAGTCTACTTTCTGTACTAACGTTCCTCCTGAATTTCGAATGAAGTAATCTTCCTTATGGACCTGCACTCTCTTCTTTTCTCCTCGCGTTTTGACACATGTTACATCTGAGCGAGAATAGCTGTTACCAATGCGCAATTATCTCCAATTCCTTTCTTCGTTGTCCTCTCGTACATTATGAAGGGCGTAACTCACTTCATAGGTGGAGACGAGAGTCTCAGTCGAATGTTAAGAAACGTGCCTTCGTACCTAGTCCATTCCAAATGGCTTCCGTCCCCTTCTCATTTCCCTTTTTCTTCCCAAAAGCTCAATCCGTGATGGAAGTCTTCCCTAAGAGCCCTTTCGTACCCTTCTCTCTCCTTTGCTTCTCCCACTGCTTCCCTTGAATCCTCTTGCACCCTTCACCCATTTCCCCTAACCGCACCCTATCAATCTCCCTATGACTTGCCACGCTTCCACTCTTCCCATTAACCCTCCCTATCACCCGTCCCCCTCTCGATTCCCCAGTCATTCTCTATAGCAAACGTCGTTCTAGCCGTGCATGTCCCATGAGGGTGTAGATTGGAGTGAGAATGTATCGAGTTACACGCCTTTCCTTCTCTTCAGTGACGTCGTCTCAGTTCCCCTCTACAAGAAGAAGGCTCGTAGAGTATCTTCGACCAACAGATTCAACAGGTCACTCATCCCATGCATCTATCCCCTCACTCTTTTCGTTATCATCCATCCTTCCCCAGAGCTTTTTATCCTTATAATGTCTTCCACCTAAGTTGCATTACTTCAAAATCTCAGGAGATAATCGTAAGTTAGTTTAACAAAGGTCTTTTCAAATAGAGAACAATATGGTGCTAAATGATGAATTCTTGTATTTCAGTGTTGTGCAGAACAACTCGGACAAACAACGCCCCCCTCCCTCTCCGATACCCATCCCCGTTCTTCGTTCAACTGCCTCCTCTCCCAATATGAAGGTGAACCCTCCGTTCTCGTCCCTCCTTCCCTTTTTCTTCTCTCCCAATTCCCTCTCGTCTATTTGCATCTTCTTATCAATGTTTCCAGTCGCCGCCTTATTTCATCATAGTCGCAACACGAGCAAACAGCGAAACACACAAAGCATTCGCCGAGAAAATTCCCGAAAATTGTGCATTTGCATAGTTCAAGAGCTCAGAATAGCAATGAGAATACTGTCAAATGTTATGCTCTCGCCTCTTCGGACCTTTGAAGTATGTTGAGACTAGTATGGTGAGATGGGGTTCCTCCTCCTCAGACCCTCCCCCTCCCCATAATTGGGTGCATCGTCTAGTCTCGTTCCTTCGTTCCTCGTTCGTCCACTTTACTACTTCACTCGAGACTACTCAATCTCACTATACATCTATCTATATATAGATAGGCGAGGACTATAGGAATACCTCATTTCATACATTGTCACCTACACAGAGCGAAATTTCACTAGCACACGCTACCACTTGAAAATTCACTAGCCGGCTGGGGAATAATTCCCTAAAAACCGTAGGGGGAGGCTCAGTTTTTAGGGAATTTCTGCAGTGGTAGCGTTGCTTTGGAATTATTCCCTAGTGGGCTAGTGAAATTTCGCTGAGTGTATGCGGTAGATGCTAGATGCTGCCCCATGGAGAAGCAACCTAATGAGTGGCATGGTCTCCGTTGTTGTCTGCGATGTCTTTCTCCGCAGACCCTCCTTATGTATCCCTTCCCCAATAGAACACGTGTCCTCATCTCTTCTTCAGTCCTCTCTTTTGTTCTCACTCGACATCTCCTAACTCTATTTAGCTCCTCTTTAGCTCGTCTGTCCATTCTTCTCCTCGAACCTCCCGTCCTATCTCCCCCTCCTTTCCCTTCTTCCCCTTCTCCTCCCCTTTCCCATCTATCCACCCCCATCTTCGGTACTCTCTTCTTCGTATGTCTTCTCAAACAGCATTTTCCCATTTCCCTCCCTTCCTGTTCACAATTCGGCAGAGTATCTCTATGTATGTAGAATGTCTGCTGTCCATTCCCTTTCCTCATCTCTCCCCTACCATTGCATCCCTTCGTTGTATCTCAACCTTGCCAGTCCTCCCCATATCTCTCCCTTCCCCCTCCCCCTACCGTCTTTCCTTCAGGACCTCCGTCGTTCGTCCATCTCCCGTACCCCCGTCAACACTCCTCCCTCGCAGACCTCTTCATCATCTTCTCTTCTTCTCGTTCCTGGCAAAGACCGTCGTCGATCTCGATCTCTCTGTGGACCGACGATGCAGGCAGATGTGCAGGTTAGCCTTCCCTTCTTTCATCTCATCCTCTTCTCCTTTCCTCTCCTTGCATCTATACAATGCATAATATGTGAAAGCCCCGTCGTCTTGTACTGTGTGTGTCTCTATTCACTCTCATCCCTCAATGGACGTCTCCTCTCGCGAGATGGAGTCGTTGTCGTTGCAGGAAGTGGCTTCTAAGGCGGGAAGCAGGAAGAATTCATCCGTCGGCCTCGTTCCCCAACTCAATCGACTGCGCATACAACAGTGCTTCAAGAGTGCCAAGTGAGAGGAGAGGGAGGACTCTGGAGGATACGGCGACTAATTAAGGCCGTCTATCGGAGATCTCATCATGAAGAGAGCATCGTCCACGAGACAGGACTTCCGACTATTCATCAACAACCTTAGCGAGGAACAGGTTCCGTCCTTTGAGCATTGTGTAGGAGGAGGGCATCTCAAGGGAAGTCTGTAGATGAGGAAGTCTGTGGTTCAGTTGACCTCACTATCCGAGTCCACGTACACTCTCATCAACGACGCAGTAGAGAATATCGAAAGGGCTGAGAAGGTACGAATACAGTCTGACTGAAAGATGCGAACGTCAACAAATGCCTTCTATTCGTAGGTTCTCTCGCAAGCCACCCGATACGGAGAGTCCTTCGTTGCCTTGTGTCCGATAGGCTTCCGTCCCGATCTCTTCTCAGGTAGCCCTCTCTCTCCCCCATTCCCTCCCTACTCCTTATCCCCTTCAGTCCTCGCCGATGCCTGTATAGCTGAGTGTGTCCGTCTCGACGGCGGAGCCCATAAACGGTGAGTCATTCTCTTCTCGTCTTTCCCTTCTTCTTCTTCTGTACCCATCCATTTTAGATGTGAGACCCTCCTCGCGTGGAGTCAACTCTTCGCTGCCATCTTCTCTTCCGTAAGAGATGGCTACTACCAGCGAGTGAGTCCCTTCTCCCTTCATTAGTCTCTCCCCCCTCAACCGTCCCCTCTCCCCTCCTAACTGTATCTCCTCAGGTTCGCTGTCAACGTCGTGCGTCCCTTCCCCAGTACGCGGTCGTGCGACAGCAATCAATAGAGAATTCGAATCCGAGTAGTCGTGAGAGCGAGAAGGACGACTAGTCTTCCCCCGTTGTCTACTTCGGTCTCTCTATTCATTCCCCTCGGGGGGATGTCTTCCTCCCAATTACTCGTATACATTCCCTCTCATCACGATCTCATTGCACAATCTTCCCTTTTCCTCTTCGTTACATTCCCCGTGCACAAAGTCTTCTCTCTAATACGAGTACGCCACTTATCTATTTGTTACATTCTCCTTCATTCTTACTCGACGTAGTTGGCATTATTTTATCGATAAAGAATGTACAGTCGATGGAGATATAGATAATTGAAAGAATACGTATTCAATAGATAGAGCAGATCATCGACAACATGCATGCACCTGCAAATGGAGTCTCTACCGCTAATCCTCATGTCGACAAAGAGATTCAAACAAAGAGTAGGAGGAAACCACATCAAGTCCATACCTTGAGCGCGAAAGACTCTTCGTTTCCTCCGATTCCGGCAGTTTTGACGAGTGAATAATCACCAAATCGATAATTGTCGATATGCGCCTATGGAAGATTATGAAATGAACACGAATATAGGTACAGCTTACTTGATAAGCTCCAATTTGGGTGAAAGAAGGTGGACAGTTTCCCAGAGCGAGTATGCAGTATCCCTTGTCGTTCACCAACCAACCTTACAATTGAATGAGTGTTGATGCAGTCAATGGACTCACCAGGAAGTCCAGGCAATCCATCCTTTCCCGCTTCTCCCTTCGATCCCGGGAAACCAGCCGGCCCCTGTTCTCCCTTCGGACCATTCAGTCCAAGTTGACCTGGCGGTCCAATCGGGCCCATGATGCCTCAAAATGAGAGAAGTGAAGAGATGAGATGATGTACTCATCACCTCACAGCATTCCGCCCGGTGAAGAATGTGTCTAATAGCGAATTGACCACTGATTTTGAATTTTCTCATGAGTGTTTGAATCAATATACACCAAAATTTCAGAGCTATTAGAAATCGTAGTAAAGAATTTAAGTTTTTTTTTAAATTCATAATCTTTGGTTCACTTAATCGCCTACAGGATCAAATCCTATGCGCGGAAACCGCTATTCGCTATTAGAACGCTTGGAATGCTGTGACCTTGAGGTCCGGGAGGTCCGGGCATTCCTCGTTCACCGGGAAGTCCGGGGTTTCCCGGTACTCCCGACCCTCCAACCTCGCCCTTCTTGCCGGGAAATCCAGGAGAACCTAAAGAAGGGTCTCATCCCTTCTGGTGATGGGCCGTTTTGGAAGCAAACAGGAATGCACAGTGTTCTAAATGTTAAGCGAACGAGTCAAAATGCTTAGGATACGGTGTTTTCCGTGCGAGAGTTCCTACCGAAATCAGGATTATTTTTCGGCATCTCGTTCGCTTGACATTTTGACTGTTGTCAGAACACTGTGAATGACTAAAATGAGATTTTATTACTTTTAAAATGCAAGATCAATTGCATTCTTATCTCGACAACCTTATTACAGAATGCGATTGATCTTGTATTTAAAAATAACAAAATCTCATGTTTAGTAATTCCTGTCCGTTTCCAAAACGCCCCTTCCGAAACGGCCCATCACATGCCTTCTCCCCTCCTCCACTTCGATGCTTACTTACCCGGTCTTCCAGGCATTCCATCTTCTCCCTTAGCCCCCGGCCATCCCGGTGGTCCGTTCTCTCCATTAGTGCCTCAACCCTTCCATCCCTCGTTCCTCCCCTTCTCCCCTACCGGGTAGTCCTTCCTCTCCCTTTTCTCCCTTTGATCCAGGCTTTCCTTCGATGCCAGCTTCCCCCACCTCAACTGATGAGTCTCCAAGAGAGTGGTTCATCTCCCTCACCTTCCCGGGCATTCCAGGGTCTCCCTTCATTCCGGGTACTCCAGCTACTCCCCCATCTCCCTTCGTTCCGGGGAATCCCTATAAGCCGGACGTCGATGTCTCCCCTTCCCCCTCACCTGTGATCCCTTGTCTCCCTTCGTTCCTTGTGGTCCAGCTGGCCCGATATCTCCCTTCACCCCGGGTATTCCTTGCATTCCATCCTTACCGTGCAATCCATCCATTCCCTAAACCCTCTTAAATAGTAACTAAGGGACTCATCTAATCACCCACCTTCTCTCCCTTTTCTCCCTTGGCACCGGGGAAACCGGGACTTCCATTGAGACCGGGAGGGCCGGGTCGACCGAGGTCGGTTACACGGGCATTCAAGTTCTTGACGTGCTGAAGAGAGAAAATGGTCAGAGAGATTAGGAATAGATATTGACCAGCCAATTGGTTGTTTAGATGTTCATGTGTGACATTGAGTGGAGATGACTGACAGCTTCTTTTCTCGCTCGTCCCCTCACTACTCAATATCGAGATCGAAATGGGCCCTCTTGATGGCTTGTTGTAACACTAGCACTACTTCCTTGCCTATCTCTTCAATCGTTCACATTGATCACCACCCGTCACTTTGTTCAAGACTCATACGAAATCTTGCATAATACTTAGACGTTTATCAAGAAAAGAGACTAACGTCGAGGAGCATTTCGAGTTCGTTCGAATGCTTGTTCAACTCATTCTGAATCGAGATGACCGCAGCTGTGTCCAAAGCAGAAAATGATGAACGAATGAAGAGGAAGAGGAACAGTAACAATGGTAACATGACTATGAAGGGATCTGAAGGAGAGGAGTTGAGGGAGGAGAGAATAAGAGAAGAAGGGGAAGGAGGGACTGAGTGGGTAGGAGAGGTGGCATCTCCCATCCATCTCTCGCAGTGATGAGAAACATGCTGAATGAGGGACACATGTCTTCGGGGATATCAAGACGAAGATGAGAGAAATCACGTCTTGCTTCGTCATTCATCATAAGGGCGAACAAGTATACAGTTAGTTTATTAGTCTTTCAACAAGTACATACAACGGAGATGGCAGAGTGGAGAAATCGTTGAATAATGGAATAAGTAAGCGAGTATCAAGGAAATGGAGGAATCGAGAGAACAGGAGATGAAAGAGAGTAGAACTAGACGGGTTTCCTGTCTATCGAAGTAAGACGGTGAACATGGAATTGTCTTATCGGCCTGCCATGTACCCATCGCGACTTCCACTGTACTTCAGCTGACGATCCCGAGAGAGAATCTTGTCGTTGATCACCTGAAGGAATTGTATAGAGGGGGATGAGATGAGGGGTCATACGTTGAGGGCGAAGAGTCCCGCGATTCCGAGGAAGCAACCGACGTTGATTCCAGCCAAGGCCTCAATTCAATAATTGAATAGTTGATACTCATTAATATTTATCTATTCAAAGCTTGAATATGTTGCTTTATTACGAATCTTTCTTATCTGAACTCACTCCAATCCACCCGAAGAGTTCTCCCGTCTCTAGGATAGTTCTCTGTGAGATGGTTCCACCGATGCCGATGATGATCAGCCATCCCATAATACCCGCAGTAGCGAAGATCACCTCCTGCATAGAGGGAATAGTACCGAGAGGGAGAGAGTGAGGTACCGTAATGGAGAGATTCGTGGAGGGACCCTCGTTCCTACGAGACATCACGAAGTACATGATTATCGAGACGATACAGTACAGAAGCTGAAAGGCTTCTCCTCCTTTGAAATATGGAAATGGACGTACGGTAAGAGCGGAGAAGATGTAGATGATGACGATTTCGTAGTTGATGGAGATGTACGCAGTGACATAGGTGGGATCGAGGAGGACGAGCACTGCGATTGTCAATAACTGAAGGGAAGTACGAGTCTCTTCAAGAAAAGCATAAAGCAGTCTTCACGGGGGAAAGTGTGCATAAGCGCCTCTATCCAGTAAGAAGGCTATTTTATTTTAGACTGATATTCACACAAGCAACCAATAGTGCCTGATCAGACTGACATAGAAATTCAACCAAGATGGCTTCTACATTTCGTTGTAATTGCTAGATCAGGTATACCACACATACGGGTACAATATATCTACAACCTCAACTGTTCCCGTCCGACTACAGTTCACAATGTTGCAGATGAGGTTTGTCTTTCCAAATCGTACGTCTTCCCTATTTGTGTACCCTTCCTCCCGCTTTCAGTGCACTCTCCTCTTACGCAACGCACAAACATGCCCCCTCTCTCCCCTCAGGGGACCCACTACCTACTTATATTGATCTACCCACGAAGACTAGGTGACTCATGCGTGGGAAATGATAGTGTGGACTGAGATATGCGTGTGACTCATGTGTTTCGACGATCGATTAGCGCCTTCTACAATGAAGCATGCGATTGAAGCATATTTATGAAATAAGGGAAGGAACTCACGATAATCAAGACTTTGATAGCTGAAGTGATGATTAGTTGTTGAGCGAAAGCCATCGCTGAAAGGGAAGAATTGGGGAAGATACGATGATAGCGATCGAAAGGCTATAAAGACACGACGGAGAGGAAGAAGGGTACGGTAGAATCCGAGTTTACTAGAATAATCTTGGGGTTTTGACGAATACTCAAAGCGTGGTTAACCACAAGATCCGTGACAATTGAAGAAAGGAACTAATCTCGAGACGCTGATCCATCTCAAAAAGCGGAATTCAGAAGCTACGAAGATCGTAGCTGAATGTAAGGTGCGAGAAGCAAAGCGGTAAAGGAGGGATGAGACTCAGTTGGATAGTAATAGGAAGTGGAAGAGTAGTACAGGACGAGCCGAGTCAGCCCCCTCTCGCCACCCTCTGAATCAGCCAAGGCAAATAGAAGAAAGCATCGTCCCCTCTCCCTCCCATTTCCCTCTCTCTCCCTCCCCTCTCCCTCCCTCTCCTGTACGTTGCATAATCGATTTGTTTGCCCGTAGAAGTCTCCTTATCAGAGAGACGGCAGAGAAGGAAAGATGAGCGAAGGAAGGCACGGGATGGAATGTATTGTAGGGAGAGGGATTGAGAGAGGGAGGGGAGATGACCCTCTCTGAGGGAGATACTCCAGACTTTTGACGCAAGAAGCGCGCCAATAATCAGCACGTTGCACGCCAGAAACGTTTTAGTGCGCGATGGTCGCAAGTTGCCCGCCACAAAGTCGCAAGTTGCGCGCAAGGAAAGGACAGCTGCGCGCTAGCTGGGGGATCAACGAAAGGGGGGAAGTGGCGCGCAAGTAAGTCGCCTGTTGCGCGCAACACATTTGCTTGTTGCGCGCTAGTGATGATAAATGGGCCGAATTTTATTTATTTAAATATTTTTCACTCTTTTCGTGTCACTGACGTTCCTTTTTTCTTTCCCGTTCGTTCTTTATTGTCTTCTAACATTCAGGTTCTGAAAATGAGCTAACGAAAAAAGAGCAGTTCGATTATTTACTAGCCAGCCGTATGGACTCGTTTATTGAAAGAAGAGATATGAGAAGCGCGAGCAGATGTAATTATGTAATTTTGTTTCATTTATTCTCGATGTTTACAATTCAAGCTCAAAAGAACCGGTAATAGGTTGTATGCATGTGATGTGCATCTGATGATGACACGCACCTTCCAATCGCGTTGTTTCAAGTCCTACGTAGAGCATCATGATGACGAAAATGGCTAAAGTCTTTAATCGGAAGGTACGGGTTGTATAGCGATCTGATAATTTAGGGATTATTAATTTTTTTAAATAAGAAAGGATAACCGAACATATTGGACCAAACTGTGTTTTGCAGCACTTGTATTTGTGATTGTTTGAACCCACCACGATTTTTTTGAGTTCGCATATCTCCATTTTATAGTACTTAGCTGACGAGACACACACTACTCCTTCCCGTTTCGTACATTGGTTCATTGTCTACCGCATCAAAGATATAACCAGCTATTCATATATCCATGAAAGCGTGGTAGACGTCGAATATATCGTATATGATTGAGGAAAATAGTTTGCTGTTTCACGTAGGTATATGATTGATGAAAAGGTCAATCATATACCTACGTGAAACAGCAAACTATTTTCCTCAATCATATACGATATGGGTCATTTGGGAAGATGCGTTTTGGAACCGGCCGTCTCGGAAGGGAGGCAAGGAATGAGGACGAGAGAGAAGTGGACGTAATCGAATTATCCTTTTTGGAAGTGGCCGTTTTGGAAGTGGATGTTTTGGAAGCAAATACGAAATATTCTAAAACACATATCATACTTTAGGAAGAGTGGAATAAATCATAGGAACTTCATGTTTAGTAGTAAGTAGTAAGTATCCTGAAGTAAAGTTGTCCATAGGTATTATATGGGCGCTATCCATCACAATTATGCAACAAAAGGAAAAGAAAGGATAATTTTAGTTTTTTACTATGTCAGAGAAGCGATTTACTTCCAAAATGGGCACTTCCAAAACGGCCACCTCCAAAAAGGATAATTCCATTACGTCCACTTCTCTCTCGCCCTCATTCCTTGCCTCCCTTCCGAGACGACCGGTTCCAAAACGCATCTTCCCAAATGACCCATCACCGATGAAAATGTTTAGTTGGTTCAACACAGTTGTTCATTCCTATTTCCTACTAGACAGTGGAGCGGTAGACGAAGGAGGAATGAGCTTACCTACTGATGTAATTGTTTTCTAAAGTAATAATATACTGCCGTATTGAGAGAGAGCTTTATCGTACAGAAGAAGAGATTGGAATGCTCGTAAGTTGTGACAACCGTTGGACAGGGAGGTAATGGCTGAAGAGTATACAGAGAGGGGGACACAGGGAGGTCCGTAAGTACAATCATATACATGACAATCACAGGGACAGGGTTACGGTAGTCTTCGTGGTGGGACCCGACTGAGTCAGTTTGCTTGTGGTCCGACGGCGGAATTGGAACGGGGACGACGAGTGGAAGAACGAAGGAAGGCACGGGGTTTGTTGTCGATGTTATTGGAGGAGGAGGGGTCGTGGAGGGGGAAGACCGATGATCTGCAATCAAGTACTTACTACTCTTCTCATATTTCATTCCCCCGATAACTTTTACTCCCCAAAGAGAACAAAGATACCAAGCGCGTCAGAACAGTAGCGTTCTGGAGAAATATTGCATTGAATGTAAATATAAGAAATGCGCGACAGAAGAAGGATAGATACGCCTCGATCCAGGTCAAGTCAACAGCATTCCAAGTGTTCTAATAGCGAATAACGGTTTCCGCGCATAGGATCCGATCTTGTCGGTGAACCGGTGAACGAAAAATTCTGAATTTGAAAACATAAGGTCGTCACTATGGAATCTAACCCCTCCGAAAATGTGGTATAGATTGGTATAGCCACTCTTGAGAAAATTCAAAATCATACTACAACTATGATATTCTATGAACAATAATTTTCTCTTGCATTTACGGATTGGAAGAGGGGAGGAGGCAGACCAGAATGAAGAAACCGTTGCCAGATCGGAGCAGAGCTGTTGAGCTCGGCGACAGTGACTACCACCGCGGTCTGACGAGATTGCAGAAGGAATTCGTGAGTTCCGGTGGTAGGCTGCGATGTGCAAAACCCGCTGTCACCCCATTCTCGCGAGATTGGAAAAGAACTGTTGAGTTCCGGTGATATGCAAGGGGGGGGGGAACGAGTCCACAATACAATTGCCGGGTTGTAGAGTTGGCGGACTGTCCTCCCGTGCGGGACAGCAGTTTTTGTTTTTTTTTGTGTTTCATATACATGTTCCTAGGTCAGTTTTTTCACATAGAATCCGAAAATTGACATGATTTTCCACGATTTTGGTTTCCATGGCTGGCCATTTTAACCTTCATTTTACCCTTTCACCCATACCCAAGGGTACAAGTCAAAATGAATCAAAATGATCGGTCTCAAATTTTCCAATCCAATCGCACACAGAAAAATAAGTACCGCACATTGAATGCGCCAATTGATTGAGCTCATTTATGTGCCGGCGGGGAGCACATTTCGAGATGCCGGCTGTTGCGGGGACACGGGGAGAATCTGGCACATTTAATGTCTTCCATTTACTTTTACTGCACAGGCGTTTCTGTAAGGGAGAGAGGACTGAGAACGTAGTGAGAAGAGAGGAAAAGAGAGGGATGGTGTAGAAGAGGACATTCAAGGGGTTTACCTAGATATGTAGTGGGGAAGGAGAAAAGGTGGTAGAAGGAAGAGAGAGGCAGAGAGAGAGCGAGAGGATAGGTGGAGGTTGAGAGGAAATCTATGGAGGAAGAAAAGTGTAAGTTCACGTTTTCACCAATCTATCGTTTATCTACTTATTGCGTAAACAGCTTATATACCGATCAATTCAAACTCAATTTTTTTTGTGCACTACCTTGACGTTTAATTTATTTTCGGTGGGAAACGTCTTTCAGGTTCCACATATCGTCTAACATATTTATGAAAATGTGTAGCACTTTATCATACAAATTATGAGTAATATTAAAAAATATGCAAAATAAGCAAAATAAACTCTTGAAAATATTGTGGGCTACGGTAGAATTTAAATTGCCTCTGTTCGCGCCGAGATAATCGCGCCGAGATTTAGCTACCGTGTTTATATTGTTGTTTCTTGTTGTATTTAAATATTTTGCTGTTTCATTATTTCTAGCAATTAAACATTCGAATATGTATTCATATCCCTCTTTAGACTATGTTCGAGACCTTCAACACCCCCGCCATATACGACGCCATGCAGGCTGTCCTGTCCCTCTACGCTTCCGGACGTGAGTTTCCCCTTTTAATTATTCTTATTCCAAGGTGATATTTTTACATCTAGACAAACAGCAATAATTTTGTTGTTATTCCATGAATATCCCCGTATTCATGTACGACCGGCATCGTGCTGGACTCTAGAGATGACGCGCGCCGTGCCCATCAACGAATGATACGCTCTTCCCCACGCTATCCTCCGTGCGGGACTGGCTGGCCGCGATCTGACTGACTACTCATGAAGGTCTTGACTGAGATTGGTTACTCCTTCACCACGACCGCCGAGCCAGAAAGGACAGGTTGGGCTTACTATTTGGTCTTGGTTTTTGATCTTTATGTAACCTCGCTCCCGGTTGTCCGATCAGACGTTAGGATCGGTGCCTGGGCCAAAACTAAAACGCCTGTAAAGATGGTTGCGCTTAAGTTTCCCTATTGTCTGTAGATCCGTTAGGATAATACTAGCCTATACATGGGCACGGACCCGACGGTCCAGTGGAAAATAATTATACAGTATCCCTTACGAGCTAGCCTGATATTGATATATAAGAATGAAGGGGAAGGAGAAGAAGAAAAGCGCGGGCATAATAAGCAGGGGGTACCGGGGGGGGGGGACTACCCTGGGCCCGGGGTAGCGGTTTGGCACATAAATGTGCTCGATTTGCCTAGCCAGGAGCAGGCTGGCAGGGCAGGACTTTTTTTAAAGACTTGAAGAAAAATACAATAATGTAGCAATTACGTACTGTGTGGTTGGCTCGGTTCCCAATTCGGAAGAACATCGCGAGGGAGTTCTGGCGGAGAAGGGAGGGAATGAACGATGGGGAGAGGAGGGGGACACGAGGGGAGAGGTGGAGTCTGCAAGGGGGAGGCTATGAAGGACCACTAATATATTAATATATTTTATTGCGAAACACAAATCCCAAGTGTAACCTAGGTACTGTTTGTATATTTTTATTCTACAAATGGATATCTATAAACATTACTGGATAAATTCTACAAATATCTATGAGCATCACTGGATACAATTTTAATTTTTTTTGTTATCAAGGTCAATTCCGAAAACTTCATAGAAATCAAGGAAAGCGTTGAATATGGCCTATGAATGAGAAATGGAAAATGTAATAAGATAGACATTGAAAGACTGAAAAACTCACTGATAGATGCATTGGACACACGTCTTCTCTGCTGTGCAAGGACCATTGCTTCTTTCAGACGAAAGGAACGGAGCTAAAATGAGGAGATTGAGTGTGACGAATGATCACGCTTTTTTATCATCTCACTGCTTATGATAAATCATTGCTAAGCACGCCAAAACACGTTAGATTACAATGCCTGTCAAGATATGAGAGAGCGATAAGTATTTTTTCCAACGGTGCCGAAAGCCCTAGAGACCTTAAGGATCAATGAGATCTATTTTTCTGCCAGCTATACGCAAGATTTGATGTTTGTATGCACAAGCCTCGCTATTCCCTCACCTGTGAACTCAATTGAGCAACAGTCTGTGTTCTGTCGTGCAGTTCACTGTTCAACTGGCGAATCCGATCCGCCTCAAAGCTTCTTCTCTTCTCTTTTCCCCCTGTAACCCTCCCTCCTCTTCACCCCTTCTCTTCTCAGCTTCTCCCCCTTGTTCTCCCCTACCCCTCCTCCCCCTCACCTGTAATGTAATCTGTTCACTCATCCTCTCGACAGTCTTCGTCACTTTCTTCTCAATCTCACCGAGTCGTGTCTCCTTCTCATGAAGTGCCTCTTCAAGTTCCGCGATCTGGAAATCCTTTCGGTAGACAAAGAAACTTTCACGAAATTGGAAAATAGAAAAGAACTACAGTGCATGCATTCCTAGTCCATTCTAGAATTATATCCAACTGCCGTGTGGTATTGAATCGCGAAATCATCTCACATGCGCCTCTCGCTCCTTCAATCTCTCAGCCATTTCTGCTTCACTTGAACAGTGTCCAATATCGAGGAGGCGACGAGATTCTACAACAGGTACATCATATTCATACATTTATTTAATATAATATTTTCTACCGCATTTTTTCTATTTAGTTTCGTAGGTGGTGTTGTTGATGAAACAACTAAAGATTTATACTCACAATCAAGCTTGATTCACAGTGTGATCTAATATTAGAATTCCATGTTTTTATGAGGCTCGAATAGGAATAGTACGATTGACGCATTCATGTGATATCCTTATGTCCTTATAGGACAAGTACTACTCTAGTAGTAGGGAGATAGAGAGTCAGACAAGGGGATTGAGGGGGGGGGGGGCAGGAAGGGGGAAAGGGGGAATAGAGAGTGTCGCTAACCTCTCAACCGATGACTCAATCGGTCCACCTCCGCGTGCAGTCCTCTCAACATTCCAGCGCTTTCCTTCTGCAGAAAGGCGATTTGAGCCTGTAATTATGTAGTGACTCTCTTGGTTCCTTTTGTTCGCATTCGCTCCGTTTTCTTTTTCTGCCGTTAGATAACGGTCGGCGGATTAAAGGATCGGAGAGAGAGCCAAAACATGTTCTCTGATGGGAACACATGGACACCTCTCTCTCGTTCTCTCCATTCAAAAGAGACCAGTTCGGTCGATATTTCGCTCTCTTTGTACAGGGCAAGACGATGATTGCAGTAGGTTGGTTAGAGATGGAGAGAAAAGGAGATGGGGAAGGGGAAAAGGAGAAAAAGGGAGATGATCACCGAATAAGAACTACTGACATAATGATAATTGCACATAGGTACGAGAAAAAAATGAAGAAATGGTTGAGCTATCAAGCGATATAACAGACAAAAAAGGTCCGGCAGTAATCTCATCCTTCTTTAATCTAATTGTGACCTATCCCACGATGCGTTCTTCATTATTAAAGACGGGCCATTATCCAGAAGAGAAGATGGAGTAACCTTTTCGTGTTTCATCCACTGTTCATCCCTCTCCCTCAACGCCTGTCCCAGCCTCTGCTGTAGGGACTCTTCACAGTGCAGTCGACACATCCACTCCTCCGGCTCCTTAATCTTCCTTAGTTACTCCTTAGACCCTCCCTAACCTCCCTTAACCCCATAACCCTAACCTCCGGTAACCCCTAACCCCCTATCGCACCTCCTCGTCCTCTTCCTTCGTCCCTTCTTCTTCCTTCTCATTCCTCTGTGTATACTCGTACAAAGGTGGGCATTGTCCACAGGACGAATTAGTGGAAGAAGATGAAGAGGGAGCAGTGGGTGTTACTCCTCCTTAAAGGGGTTCACATCTCCTCTTTCTCCTCATTTACCCATCCCAACTGAATCTGTAGTATTCTCATATACGACTGTTCCATTGCCCTCCCCTCCAATCCTTCAATTCGCCCCTTCTTCATCGATCGCTCTTATCTTCCCTCTCATCATTGCAATAACTTGAGTCTTTCTCTAACTGTCACGCAATTCCGCCAAGAAGCAAGGCAAGTGTTCAGAAGGCACAAGGCGACTTTCATAACCCAATTTAGAGAATTGACTTAACAGCTGCATTCGAGGGAAGAGAGGCACACATTGGAGGGTTATCTAAGATGCAAGAATCACTTGCAGTCAAATAGGTGAAGGGGCGGAGAATTGTTGCCCTTTGTTTATTGGACTCGAAGGACGTTCCGGGGATTTGTAAGAGAAGAAGAGGGAGAATTCCTATGGGAGAAAAGGGCTGATGATGGGAGAGGGAGAGGAACACTATGGATTACTAGTTGGTACTACCGAAAGAGAAGAAGAAGAAAAGGGGAGATTTGTAATTCAATCCTATTTGTTGTGTGTGCGACTGTGGTACATTTCACTGTGAGAAGAAACAGAAGGGAAGGATGCGCAAAGAAGGAAAGGAAGGTGTGTAAAAGGGAGGGGGTACAGATGATAGATACTTTTACTCTCGAACGAGGAACACTCGCGATGTCAACTTGTGGGAGACGTCAATTGGGGGTTCTACGTAGAAGTTCCTCATTGAGTGCATGGCCAATCGAAGGCAAAAGCCTTTTCGGTCACTCGCAATTCGAAAGGAGACTTGAATAGGAAGGGGAGCGAGAGAATACGAGAGAGGGGAAAGGGGGAGAGGGAGACCAAGTAAGGTCAGTGGAGAATGAGTGAAGCATAGAGTATTATTAGTCCCCTTCGTGTACCTACTCTCATTTCACCCTTGACTATCGAGGGACACTTGAAACATATGCAAACAAGGAATGGAGGGGTTCATGAAGGATAGGGAATGGAGCGAGGGAAGGAAGGGAAGGACTCACCTCTCTTCACGATTCCAGTTGACATTGGAAGGGATCTTCTGAACGATACAAGTCTTGAACCGCAACGCGTATGGGAGGGAGAGAGAAGGCGGAGCGAAGGGGAGGAGGGAGACTACGAGGGAACGAGGGGAAGAAAGGCGAGAGGAGAAGAGGATTAGAGAAAAGGAAGAGGAAGAGAGGAAAGAGCAGACGGAAAGTGACGATGTGACAGAAGAGAAGAGTCGAAGATGGAGAATGCGAGAGGGAGAAGGGAGGGGATAGAGGGGACGGGAGAAAGTGAATGAATAGAACAGTGAGTGGTCGTGTTGGCATAAGGGAGAACATGCAACAGGAGTAAAAGAAGAGAATGAAGAAGAATGGGCTTATGGAAAGGGAATCTTGTAGCGATTGAGAGTTGGGGGGATGTTCGGTGAGGTACCCTCATCCCTTCTGCAGGTCCCCCTATGATTCCCCCTTTCCCTTTCAGTCTGTACTCCATTCACAGTCAGTCAGTCGATAATCAAAGGGACTACCTCAAAGGCAATAAAGGTAAGAGAGGAAGAAGAGAAGGCATGGTAGTGACTGGTTCGAAGAGGGAACGGGGAGAGTATGGAGGGGGGGGGAAGAGAAGCAAAATACGAGGGAGGAGCTTCCTTGTAGGGAGTGAGTAGATACACGCATGCAAGACATGTCCTGTTCCCCATTAAACACTTTCTATCCATTTGAAACACAGATTAGTCCACACCCATTCACTCTCTTGTGTATCCCACGAACGAATCACTCAATTCGTAATATCTTCATTAGGTCTATAATTCGCTTTCTAGCGGGAAAGAAATTAGTGAATTGGAACGAAAAGATGAACGATTTTGGGAGAGAAAACTGAGATGTGAGAAAGAGCGGGAAAGGAGAGCAAAAAGTGATGGCCGGGGCAATAATACATTAACAGGTTAGCTGGTTGGAGGACAAAGCTCACGAAAGAACAAGGGAATCAACCGATACCTGATACTCTGAACTTGCGCCTAGTTGTACCGTACTCCCTCGGGTTACGGTAGACTACGAGGGTACGGTAATTTGTGAATAACGATGAAGAGAAGGACGGAATTAATGGCAATGATGGGAAAGTCACTGGGATGCACTTATACAGTAACCTTTGCAGATCAATGAATTGAAGGAGAGTAGAGGAAGAGGAAGGGACTAGAAGGCATAGATGAAAGAAGAGTACAAGTAGGTACGAGAAAAGAGACGGGATGATGATAGCATGCGGTGAAGTGAGATTAATGAATAAGGAATAGCGGAGATCACGATAGGAGATAGTCGGAATGAAGTTGAGCACTTGATGAAAGGTCTCTTCTGACCTGCCTAGACAATTAAGGATACACAAACAGTTGGAATAAATTAATTGAAATACGGGCATACAATTGCAATATAACATAGGATAAGGGAATTCTCTCTAAGAGAAATAATCTAGCGGATTCCTAGTCAACGACGGCGAGGGGAGAAGAGATTCACGCCTTCTTCTGCAAATTCATGTTTATGCAAGCTCTTTCTATGTTTTTTATTGCTCGAGTCTCTTTTTGATTAGACAGTATAAAAGAGAATTGGTAATTACACAGCGTTCTGAATAGTCCGCGATTCCGGCCTGCTAATTCGAAGCTCCGCCCCTTTTCAGATCTCAAATTGGTACCAATCGTTTCCGACGGGATACATTAACATACTAAATTTCTACAAAGAAAAGTATGTTTTTGCTAATAACAAGAACAGAAGGCAGTGTAATTACCCTTTATCTCGACTAGTCAATAACCTTTGCCCATCTATCCTCCCCTTACCTTGGACGGGTCAGCCTTCTTCACAGCCGTGCTAGTCTTCCTCGCAACGGGAGCGCTTCCCTTCCCCACATCACTCGTCTTCTTCGCTACCGGCTTCGCTCCCCCTCAACCATCCCTTCCCTCTCATCCCTCTGACCCAATGCCCTACCTGGTTGAGCTACCGTACTCTTCTTCGGAGCGGGTTTCGCTCCAACAGGTCCAGTGGAGGTCTGACTGCTCTGTCTGGCAGGGGCAGCCTTCTTGAGAGTCGTCGCGGCCTCGGAGAATCCGACAGTCTTGTGCATGGACTCGGGGGGTTGGGAGGGGGCGAGACGGGTGAGGGGAGAGTTCTGCACAATACCATCCTTTACTTCTTCTTTATCTACATCCTTTCCCATGTCTATCACTCGAGGATTCCCTCTATGGAAACTGTACCTGAAGGAAGTTGGACGGAACGAGTCCTCGTTGTCCATTTAACTCTCCCATATAGAATCCATCCTCGTCCATTTCTCCGTATATCGTAATGGCATCTCCTTGTCGGAATGACAACTCGACCTGCAAATCACTCATCTACCGTAACCCTCTTCGCCCTCTCCCTGTGCTCTCTTCCCTTTACCTGTTCAGCATCGACATTCGGACTAAGTTGTCTCGAGTCGTAGTCGAACTTGGCCACCATCACCTTCTTCTGCATGTTCCTGTAACGCCGTCTTCCCTATCTATATGTTGCCTTTTCAACATACGGATCGATTCCTCCCATTTGTGCTGTCTGAGGTGCTCCGTAAGAGGGAGTCGTTCCTCCATATGCAGGTTGACTCACTCCCATGTTAGCCATCCCTGCAATGAGCAATTCATCATGATTTTTCTTCCTCATGATCATATGATCATGATTGTTCTTCTTGACCTTACCTTGTTGTAGCATGTTCATGCTTCCTCCAGTTCCACTCATGACATGTCCATTCCCAGCATACGCAGTCTGTTGTGGTTGTGTCGGTGGTTGTTGTTGTCCTTGCATCGTGGGCGTCGTTCCCATTCCCCCACTCATTCCTGCAGTCAACCCTTCTCTCAGCCCGACTCCTGCTAGGCATACCCATTCCACTGGGACCAGGAGCACTTGAGTAGTGATGACCAGGCTGCACCAAGTGATTCGAAGCTGCCATCGTGTTACCTGGAATACACGTGTCTCTAGAACGTATCCTCCAGGAATTACCGTGATTAGGAGGAATGATGTGATTGGTAGGAGGAAGTGACTGGGACTGCGACTGCATGCCTTGTGAGGAGGGTGGGATGACTTGGGAAGAGGGCGGAAGGGAACCAGGGGGAGGAGCAGAGGAGGAAGCACCTCCACTGTCGTATCTACTGAAAGGAGGACTGTACTCGAGAGCAGAATGTTGTAAATGTTAAGTGAATGTTTGGGTCAAAATGTGTTCCGTGAGAGCATTTATATTTCTGTCATAACATTGTGAGAGGAGTCAGGCTACAGCTTACGTTCTGTCATGGTAGTACTCCCTATCCCTGTCCCGATCGTGTCTTCCCTCGTAGTCCTCTCTGAATCTCCCTCGTCATCTCCCTTCCTTCTACCTCCTCACCTGTACTCATGGTGTCCCCTTCGTTCCCTTTCGTAATCAACCCCTCTCGGATAGTCTCTATCTTCATATTCCTTCCTTCCATACGAATCTCTCGGCTCTCTCGATTCTCCCCTTCGATATTCCCTATCATGATATGGTTCCCTCCTGTCATCGTACTCCCTGCTTCCATTGCTCCTCCGATACCTGCAACTTCTCCCTTCCTTCCTCTCCATTCTCCTTTTCTTACCTTTCCCTATCCCTCCTATCTTCCCTCGTGTCTCTTCTATCCAACGATGCGTATTCCCCTTCCCTTCCCCTGTGATAGTGTCTTCTATCTCCTGCATGATCGTAACTCCTCGACTTGAGTGACCCCCATCTTGCTCTTCGTAATGAAGGACCCTGAGAGGAGTGTCATCTAATCTCATTCATCCCTCCTCTCTTACATCAGAAGGGGCGACAATCGCCCCAGGCACGGGCTGCCCTCGGGGCATCAAGTCGTCCTTCGCAATCTCGATAACCATATTGGACGGGACGAGACCGACTCGGTTTCCGATTTGACCGTGGAAGAATCCATCGGGATCCACGTCTCCGAAGACCTAAGAAGGGGATTGTGGATGGGTCTGATGAGTGTCTTCTCACCTTGATCAGTTGGTGCTTGCGGAAGGAGAGCTCCTCCTGTTGAGCATTGGGATTGGGGGACATGTGATGGGAGTAGTCGAAAAGAGCGACGAACCTTCAAGGACAATGTCAAACTGCTCAACATTAAGGGAACACTTCTCTAACTACTTGTACTTTCGATATTCTCCAGATGAACTAACCATCGACAGTCGTCATCCATAATGGGTGGTCTCAGATCGGGTTCGCTCCTCGTCCCGAATCCACTCTGACTCTTCACTCGCGCGAGTCTGGGAGGGACGAGTCTCGATTGTCGTACGAGAGTTCCCCCCGACACAGCATCACTCGACAGTGTCCTCAAGGCCCTCCGTCCACTTCTCTCCTCTCTCCCTCCTCACCTGTTCTGTCTACCGTAATCCATGCGTGATCCCCATTCGGCCTGTCGATGCCTCATAACGTAATTGTTCTCCATTTCCAAGACTGACGGTCGGTCTTCGACCTTCAAGTACGCATATTAGTTCGTGCACTAGAGACCAACACCCGTCACTAAAGGAATAAAAAGATGGCAAGAACAGACCGTCCGTCCCGAAGCATCAGCCCTGAGTATCCGTGGATGGAATGTGTAGTACTGACTGACTGTCTGGCCAGGGGTTGTTGCCTGCTTCCACTGCTGCAAGCGACTAATTATGCTCCGCCCCCATATTGCATGACCTATCTTACGATTACTCGAAAATGAAACTTTGCTAATGAATCACCTGTTGCAGTGTAGTCTGCGATGGCTGCACAACAGGAACCCCGCCAACGAGCTCAGCGTACGTTGACCCTTCAACTACAATACTTGAATGAACGAAGAGGAGGGAATACCGTATTGCGGTTGAATGAGCGTATTGGAGGGTGTTGTGTAGGAAGGGATGGCAGTGGAGGGAAGGACTGGGGCTGAGTAGGGGGCCTGTGGTTGGGATAGGGACGACACTGCTGGCTGGTTCGATATCAACAGTGGGGAAGGTCCTGAACCCTCCTTTGTTGACGCTTCACTGAGAAAGGGTTGTCACCTGCTAAAGCTGTTCGATAGTGCTGACCAAGGGGAAGGGTCGAGTAAGCGGGATTGTGTGAAGAGAAGGCATTGGAGTGATACATTGCAGAGGGGAAGGATGACGCCATTCCTCTACCGTCTTTCACCACAATCGGGTCTGATAGTGGTGCTGAAGAAACGAATACGATATTGCCAAGGAAGATGGATATTAGAACAGAGATCAAAAATGCAATAATAAATTTATGAGATACCTTGTATAACTCCCGGTTGAAGGTTGGTCACAGTCTGTAGAGGTTGGTGGAGAGGAACCGAGTTGACAGGCAGTTGATTACTCGTAAGTGTCTGATTAATTAACGGAGAGATGGGTCCTGCGATGGCAGTCGAAGGATACGGTAGACCTCCCAGAGATGAGTTGAGACCACGAGGAACACGAGCTACGTTCGAATCAGATGAAACGGCACCTCAAGAAATCGAAGTTGAAGGAGAGAGGCTGACGGGAACAAACCTTCCCTTGTCCTCGTTCGAACTGTGATGAAGATCGGAGGATCGTCGGATAGATCGGCTAATCGAAGAAGAACGTGATCAGCTGAAAGGAAGAAGATTGGAAAGAGTTGGATACTATGGAGGGGAGAAAGATATGAAGGAAGACGTGAGATGAGTGGAGAGAAGCATGAACACAATTACGTTTGACTGAGCGGAGAAATGAAGGAGGAGAGAGAAGAAGAAGCACTACTCGTGTAGAGGTGTGCATATTGAAGAAGACGGATCAATGTACATACGTACATACAACGGATTCATCTCGTACAGACAAATAATTAGAAGGAAAACGAGAGTATGGAAGGAGAAGAGCGAAGGGAAAGACGAATCGAGCAGCGAAGACGGGAAATAGTAAGGACGGAAAAGTAATGAAGGGAGCGAACGAGACGGAAAGGTGCAACCTTTTAAGAGGAGGGGATGGGGTAGGACTGAGGAAGGGGGAATTAAGAGAGGAATTTGGTTCATATACACTGCATGAGTAATGGAGAAGGAAGTATGAGGAAGCGGAAATGAATAGATAGACAACTTGTGCTCTATGGACTGCACTAACCAGTGGAAGAGGCGACTTGAGCGATGTTCCTTCCGTCCGCGTATACGAGATACGATTGGACTGCCGCTCTGAACGGACACATTCAGAGATGTGTAATGAGAGGTTTATACATTATTACAGCTCTTTTCTAGACTTCGTCAGACGCTAGTGTGTAGCTAACCTGCTAGGAGATTTAGGTTGATTAGTAACGGGAACCCAGGAGACGAGAAGAGTTCCCGGTTGAGGACCAACTTCGACTTGAACGCCTGTTGGAGGATCGGGAAGGCCGACTGAAAGGGGAAGAGGAGCGAATGAAGGGAGGGAGACGCGAAAGGGAAGTAACAGAGTATAGCACGCATACTCTCTCCAACCAATTTCGGGCTCATATTTCGCGAAGAGAGACTCAACTGATCAGAACAGAGGAAACGTATGTACGCACGAACTGCGAAAAAAAGTTCAGCTCGTGAGAGCTCGACGGAATTCCCTCCACAACAACAGACCTATTCAGAAAATTCCATTAAAAACTGGGAAATGCGTTGTGGTGAGAATTTTGAAAAGCTAGATCATCCTTATTAATTTTTATGAAACATTAAGAGCGCTATGGAAATATGTTAGTGAGTCTCGGCATAAAACAGTTATGCTATAGTAAAGGAAACAAAAATATATAATCGTTCCGCTAGTAATGCAGATCCTGTCTTGGAATGAAATGGTATGGTTTCAAAGCGTGAAAAATTTGTTAAACTCTGTAGCGGCGGAATCACAAATTATACTTTCCGATTTTCTGTACTATACTCACTCTTAGGAAGAGTCTTGAAGTCGATGCACCTCTCGACTGGTCTCTGTTCAAGAACTGCCTTCGGATGCTTCGTACGCACTGATATCCGATAGATCGTAGACGGGGTAAGGCCTTGTACTTGCACCTGAGAAGGGGAGTATGAGAAGGGAAAGGGAGGTGGGAACAGACAGCCCTCATAGAGATTCCTCTTATCACTACAATATCTCGGATATGGCGTGTGATATAAGGCAGGGGAATCTCTGATTGGATTAGAAGATGATGACTAGTCACTCTTATATTGCTATTACTAGCTACATCACTCGTCGTATTATATTCACGGAATATGCTAGAAAATCGGGGAGCTTAGGAAATGAAAGCAGAGATAACGAAAGTCTCGGAGAAAGGGAAGAGGGCAGAGGAGGAATGATTACAAAACGAGTGAAAAGGTAAAAGAAGCAGCGATCAGTCAAGATTTGTGACTGATGTGGGTATGAATTCATACTTACATGGAAAAGAGAGATTGGTGTAGGAATGGAATAGGAAAGCAGATATGACGGACGAGGAAATACTGAAGGAGCAAAGAAGAGGAAGAGGAATGGAGTAGAGACGGGCTCATTGCATTCATCTCACACTTCATTAATACTGACACGGGAATAGTGCCAAACTGAAGATCACTAGGAGACCATATTTAGAGCTAAGAGAGAAGCCGAGAAGAAGGGAACATGACTGAGAAGAGGGAATGGCGAGATCGGTTTCGTATTGCATCGTTGTGTTTGGTGAGTGATTCCGAGTACTCCCTCATTCCCCTTCAGTCCCCTATTCACTCACTCCACGTACACTTCCTTCTTGTTCTATCCTCCTTCCTTCCTCTTCCCTTTCTCCCCTCTACCCTACCTTTCCCTCCATTCCTCCTCCCCTTCTCCCCTCTCCTCTTCTCTCTTCTCACCCACTCGAAATCGGATGCCCTCATCTCCCATCGACGAGCCCCAAAGACAAAGACGGAATTAGAAAGCCTTTGTGGTCGTGAGAGGGAAGGTTGATGGGGATAGGAGTGGAGGAGAGAGTAAAGAAGGAAGAGGACAGGAAAAGGGAGAGGGGAACGAGGGAAGATGAAATGAAGGAGTAAGCAACGATGGATAAGGAATGACGAAAGAAAATAAGAAGACGAAATGAAGAAGGAATGGAGAAGGGGACGAGAGTGAGAGATGAGTTGAGTGAGAGAAGGGAATGATGGATGGAGATGTTATATATGGAGGAGGATGAGAACGACGACTGGCCAATTACAAGATGAGAGAAGGCTACCTGGGAAAGGTCAGACAATACCTTATTAAGATAAGACTGATCACCTAACAACTAGTGAACCAGGAGTAAACTGAAATTTCACTTTCTTCATAGTCTTTGTAAACCTCACGAAAGACTTCCAGCGCACAAAAGAGTTAAAGAGTTCGAGAACTCTTTAAAGGGCCCCTCCAGGCAATATCTACCATATGCATTTTTTGACATCATTGAATAGCCCTCAATGTCCTGAATCTCATCCTCTCTCCTTTTTTGCTGAAGCTTCGCCGTTGCTGAGAAAAAGCAGTGCAAAGATTACTCTCGCTATCTGTGTCTCTTCATTCCTCTCTTGTCTCTCACAATCAATCAACCGCTCTTAATTGGTTATCTCTTGAAATGAATGAGATGGTTGGAGGGACCCCTTAACTCTTTTGAGGCTTCTTTCGTCCCTGTTTAGCTGCTTTTTCGGAAGATTCGATTCGAGTGACCGAGGAAAGGGAAAGCATTGGTCCCTGTGGAGTACACTACGCGGCAAGACCGTGGGATGCAACCACTACCAAAGTCATTCACTCACATTTCATCAATAAAAAGCAGAGATTAAAGAGCTAGAGATACGAGATCTGCGCTACAAAACTAAGAAGCAACGATGCACTACTTTTATCACATAGGCCGCAAGTCAGAAATCAAAAAGACTGGAAGAGGACTTGAGCTACGGAAGGACTGAGAATAAGAGGAAGTGGAAGGAAAAGAGGGGGAGGTTGGAGGGACGGAAAAGGAAGAGGGAGAGAGGGATACAGAGACAGCGACCTCACTCATTCACGTCTACCATGGGAGCGATCTGAAGGCATGGAAACAAGAGTGAGAGAAGAGAAAAGGAGACCGAAATAAGGGAGGAAGGAGAGACAGGAGTAAGAAGCAATGAGGCGAGTGAGACAATGGAGACAACGGCAAAGGAGAAGGAGGACTGGAAGAGGGGAAGGGAAGGAGGCGAAGGGGGATGGAGGAGGAGTGATGGTCAATGGGAAGGGAACGGGGAAGATGGGAAGAGATTACGTGAAGAGCGATACAAGGAACAGAGAGAAAAGGAGTCAATACGTAGTCTTATATATTGAGGACAGTTTCTTTCAAACATCGCTACTCCTATCTCTCTAGCTAAGAAGAGGCGATAGTACCTGGAACACCGATGGAGGGCAGACTCCAACCTTCACTGCATTCAACGAAACAACGTGGTCCGAATTGCTATTCGACGGATACCATCTGAAAGGACAAATGAAGGAATGAGATAGATTACGGTAGAGTACCGTATGCACGCAGAGACAGGAGTTATACTGAAGACACGGAGATGCTGAGGGGCTATGGCCGCTTCTGCAAGGGTCTTCCTTGTTTTGGGATACACACTGGCCATAGACTTCTCGCTCTCTTCCTCTCTCCCTCCGTTCCTTCTCTCCTTTGGTGTCCGCATGTCTGATACCAAGTGAGTTACGTCCATAACGAGTCTTCGAACGGGGAGATGCTAAGCTCTTTCTCTACTCTCACCGTCTTCGTCTCCTCTCACTCCCTCTTCCACTCTCCCCCTCCTTCTCTATTCTCACTGCACCGCCCTCACTCGAGTCGATCTTTGCGAGGGGAAGAGCTGCGTAGGGTGCATACTACTGCAGTCTTCCCTTCCCTCCGCTTTCTCCTCTCTTCTCCTCATTTCTTCTCCCCTCACCTTTCCCCTTTCAGCGACTCGCTCTTTCTCTGCTACATTAAGAAGAGTTGCATTGAGAAATGCATGAACATGTGAAAGAAAACTCAAACGAGAGAAAAAAAGAAGAAAGATATGAAGACAGAAATAGTGAAATTATCGGAACGTTATGCTCGATAATATATCATGTTGAATAACTCACCCAATCCAACAGCGATGGTACAAGCTGCATCTGGGGAATGACCGTGTTCAGTGACTGCTCTCACTGACAGATTCACCGATCCTTCCAGGGGAAGATCCTCGATCAGAGCACGACACTAAAATCAATTGTGCTGCCTTTGTTGGACAGGAAAGCATGATAAGGTAGAGCAGAGCATTATTAAAGAAATATTGTTTTCCTGTCAAATCTCTTTCGACAAGTCGGAGCTCTTACTCCACCTCCCCGCAAAAATAAATACCTTGTAGTTTCCGGGAACGACAGCTCGTACAGTTCCGTCTACACAAACATGGTATTGGGACACGACGATGAACGACTCTTCGGGTGGACTCCTGAAGGAAGAAAATTAGAGGATGAAAAGTGAAAAACAGAAGAGATTAATAAAAAGTCGAATCACGAAATGAATATTTGGGATTTCAATGAACTACTGTTGGTGGTAGTCAAGAAGTTCAAATCAATTTTGAGAGACTATTGCTATTTTTTATATATCTTTTATTCATCTTAGTCATTTTTAACAACTAAGACTTTTATTATAGAAGGCTGAACAGCTTTTTTTTCGGATATGTGTAGGCAGGATAAACTGTTGCAAAGAACAATTATTGCTGACTATTAGGATTTTGTGAAGTGATTTTGATTGCTAATTCAATGTACGAAGTAGAATAAGAAGAGCATACTGACCACGATAAAACGACTGATCTCGATAACCTCTTCTCAATTACGAGTTCCCGAGGCCAAGGCACTGAAACACTTCATTTCCCATGGGCTACACTAAGCATATTCATCTATTTTATATTAAATGAGTGAAACGGGGACAATTTGACAGATTATTGGAAAATGATGCGCTGGAAAATGATGCGCAACAAATAAATATGTTTAAAAATATTCTTCAATAGTTCCATGGCGTCTGTTCAACAGGCTTCTCATCTGGCACCCTGTCGACCTTCTCTTATACTATAATTGTCAGTCATGCTTCATTCCTCATCCCATTCCCATTTCCTCCCATACTCTATCTTGCACCCTTTTTCTCTCCATCCAAATATCACCCTCATCTTTCTTTCCCCATCTACCCACTACACCTCCCTTCACCCTTGCACCCCTATAGGGATATACCTTCTCCCCTACAATCTACCCCCTACTATCTACCCCTCCTCCCCCTCAACTCCTCGTTCCCTCGTATATCCTTCTCTTCTCGCGAGAAAGTCAACGTCGAAGAAGACAGCACGGCTATCTAATGAGATCAACAGGCATTCCCTTCCCTTCCTTGCTCTCCTCCTTTCTGTCCCTCCTCGCATTTTCTCCCCTCTCTTCACCCCCTTCCTTCACTCCTTCTACTCCTCCCCCCTTCTCCTCTTTCCTCCGTACTCTTCCCCTTTCCACCCTCTTCTTTTCCCAAAAGATATGTAAGGGAAAGAGAATGAACTCTGGGCTTTCGTTTCGCTTCGTTTTTGATTGATTTGACGCTTGGAAGGAGTGCCATTCGAGAGTCGATTCCCTCCCTCGAGAGGGGAAAAGAAGAGTGTAGAGGGGGAGGAGTGCAACCGGGGGAATAAGGGTGTGGGTACGCGAGGTAGAAGAAAGATAGGAGATGAGAGGGTGGGACCGTGAGATGCAGGGAAGAGACAAGGTAGAAGGCAAGAAGATAAGAGATGAAGAGTACCCAGCCCCCTCGTCCCTTGTCCCTTCCCCCATTCCCCTTCCCATTCCATTCCACTCCCTCCACATCTCACTCAACTTCTTCTCCCACTCAGCCGCATTCTCGGTCCGTTTGTCTCATTATGTAGTGCGGTAGTCATTCTCTTATACTCTCTCTCCCTCTATTCCCTCCCTCCCTACTTCTCCGTCCTCCATCATTCCCCTGTAGCCGTCGTCTTTCCTTCTCCTCTAATAGAGGAGAGGAAGACGAAGCATCGGAATTACAGCGTATGAATAATTCAATGTGGCTGTGAGACGAGAAGAGACAGCGAAGGAGTGAGTAGGAGGGGAGGACGAGGATAGTGGGGGATAGGGGATAGGGGAGGAGTTTGTGTAGTAGGGTAATAGGGTAGGGGGAAGGTGAAGGGAAGTTGGAAGGTGAGGTCGGGTAGGGGGGGAGATAGACAGGGAGCACTAGAAGGACGACGACTCTCTCTCATTTACCTCTTTTCCTCTTTCCCTCGAGGGATCTATGTATCCCTCTCCACAACACAATATCACTTCCGTGTCCTCACAATACCCCACACTATCCCATTCCCCACCCTCACTTCTCTCATCTCTCCCATCACCTACCCAGGTATACACATACCCTCTTCCCTAGTACACATTACCTATCTACTCGTCATTCATATACCTACACCCCTACTATCTCTCTACACTTGCACCCTTACAACGTTGCACCGTACACTTCCAACCCTCCCCCATACTCCATACAGTCTGTCCCCCCTTACTCCCCAGTATCCCGTTGCCCTCTCCTTTCCCCTCCCACTCCTATTCGTTCGTTCCCGTGGGAAGAAGCGAGAAGCCGCAGAAAGAAAAGAGCGCAGTATGGAGAATGAGAGGAGTGGAGAGAGAAAGAATGAAGGGAGAGGAGGGGAGAGGAGAGGAAGAGGAAGAGGGAGACAACGGAGGGATGGACAGGTTGAAGAGGAAGATGGACATTGACGATACAAGGCATGAAGGCAATACGACAATGCTAATAAAAAGATAGGAATAAACGGATTTGATGCAATTTGTGTGGTTTAGCTGTATGAAATTTGCATGAGTATTTTTAGTTTCAAAATAGTACGCGCTGTAGTTACTAACTGTGATGAATGATAACGACGAAAATGAGGTCGGACGCATGGGATGTCATACGAGATGAAAGA
>LS901484.1:990433-1014812 GCA_900490955.1 Micoletzkya japonica | reverse complement strand
GGGGGGGGGGGGGGGGGGGGGAGTTAAGTACGGTTAGGGATGGGTTGATGGTTGAGGGATGGACAGAGGACGGGAAAGAACTATTGAGAACGGAAAGCAGAAGAAGAACAAACCGGGTGGCATATCGGTCGTGAAGTCGTGTTGTATCGATGAGAGGTGGGCGGGGACGTTTAATTGGAAGGAGGGAGACTGCGATCTCTGAGGGGAATGAGAGAATGAGGGGACGAGATGAGGGGGACGGGTTAGGGGGATAGGGGGATAGGAGAATGGGAGGGGGAGATGATACCTGGGTGTCCCGTTGGAGGGTTGAAGTGGTGGGAATACGACAGACATCGGCAGAAGTGGAGGGGAGGGAAGAGGACAACCACGCATCGGAGACTCTGCAAGGAATGCATAGGGAGAGATACTACAAAGACTATGCATAGGAGAAGTAGTTACCGTTCGACGTAGTTGGAGGGAACGAGACCCGATTGACCGTCCATTGTCTGAAGGTGGAGGATAGAGGGAATGGGTAGATGAAGAGGGATGAACGAGTAGATGAACGTGCATTCACTCGCAGTGAAAGTGTCAACAGTAAGCAGTCCCACCTCTCCCCGATAGAAACCGTCCTCATCCATCTCTCCCCGCACCACGATGAGATCTCCAGGAGAGAGACTCAGCTCGAGTTGAGGTTGATCGTTGGGCGAATCGCGAAGGGGGAGGTATCTGCGTCGACTCCCTCATCATACTCCCCAGACCCCTTATTCCCTCTCCCTTTACCTCTCACTTCTTTCTTTCTCTCTTGCATCCCTCCCCTTCCTCCAAAAGTTCTCCCGTTCCCAGTAAGGAAAGTTTCGTATTTCAACGAGGAGTGCGCGCTGAGGAAAGGAAGTATGGAATGAAGGGTCGATTCGAGTACTCGAGACACGGGCGAATGTAGTGATGCTACTACCTAATGCGTCTAACTATCTTGCTTTTGCACACTCTTTCCTCTCATATTCGAAACAATCTACCGACATTTATTTTTGATCATCTACAACGCCGCAACTAGCAATAAGCATAGTATAACCACGCAGATCATGAACAATACTTACAAACCATTGAACTAACGACTAACTGTAATATTATATTTCCATAGCTTATGCTCTTCTCACTGATTCCCCTCACTCACTGGAATATCACTGTATCCCCTTACTCACTGGAATAGAGCTCGAAAGATCCGAGTGTTTCCTCCGTCTCGAATACATTCCATTGCACTCTCCCTCTTCTACTCGGGGAGACGAAGGAGAAAGAAGAAGAAGAAGGACGGAGGAGACGACATCGGGGGATCACACCCACACTATCGACCACCCCTGAAGGGAGTAAGTGGGAGGGATTAAGGGGAATAGAGGTGATAGGGGTGCACGAGGGGAATGACATGAACAACACGGGAACGAATGGGGGAAGGCGTAGCGAAGACACGATAGCGAAGGGAGATGTAAGGGGGGGGGGGATGAGGGGAAAGGAGATGAGATATGAGACAAGTACAAGAGATACTTGACGACACATAAAAAGGGATGAGAGGGAAGGGAAATGGCGAGTGTGCACGACACCATTGATCCCTGTTGGGAAAGAGAAGGCAAGGGCCGTCTGGACCCGCCTCTTTCTACCCTCCTAGTCTTCCTGCTAGTCTCCCTTCTAGGCTCTCTCCCCCCCCCCTCTCCCCCTTTCCACTCTCCCTCCTTCCTCTCGTTTCTTCTCAAGCCTCCCTTCGGCGTGCGGCAATCGATGTAACGTAAGAAAAGAAGGCCTTATTCGAGTACTCGCTCTCCCATTCTCTCTCCCCCCCTCTCCTCTCCCTCCCTTCCCCTCTCATCTATCTTCCTCCCTCCTTCGCTTCTTCGTGCTTCTTCTCCCTTTACCACTCATTACATTTACTATTCCCATCCCTCCAGTTCCCTTTCTTCCATCAATCCCCTTCATATCTCTATAATACTTTATTCCGTTCCTTCCATTAATTCTTATCAATCAACTTGGGATCACGTATGGAGACTTCTCGGAGACTTCCATTGTATACAGAATAAGGGAGATCCGCTTTGGAGAGGACGAGAGCGAGAAGGGACGCCTGAAAGGAACAGGGGAATGAGCAATGGATGAGTCGGGATGGGGGAAGGGTAGATGGAAGAGTTGAGATGGACGAATACCTGAGTACCCCCGTTGCAGATTGTGACTGAAGGCTTGGAGGGATCGAAGCCTGCTTCGGAAAGAACTGAAGGGATGAGGATGAAAGGGGGGGATCGATCTCGCGAGAGGATCCAGTAAAAGGAAATACTTACCCTTCTTGATGTCCTCCACGTCCTTCAATTCAGAAGTCGACGTCAACAACGACGGAAGGGGAATGTTACGTGCTCCGTCGATATGAGCACCCGGAGCTCCTGAAGGGAAAGATTGGATTACGGTAGATGAAGATGACACATAACAGCATAACAGAGACATTAACCATTCGGAGGGAAAGAGAGAGGTTCACTGCCGTTGAATTGGGCTGCGGGACGGGCATCGAGAAGGTTTATCTGATGAGGGATACCGTAGCCATCTATAGGACTGGGAGGGGTTACTGTAGAGAGATACGGTAGGATACAGTAGTGATATACCTTATGGTAAGCTCCGGTCGGTTGGAACAGATCTTCGAAAGTTGTAAAGTGCTGTCTATCGATATCGGATGCAGTCCAGTTTCCTTTCTGAATATTCCTTCCCTTTCATTTTGTATTCATTTCTTAATCTTCCCTACTTCCCATCTCGTTCTTTTATCGTTTCTTTTACTACTAATGAAGGCGGAACCAATAAGTCCTTCGTCGCTCTAATATTGATCTTTGATCTTTCCACCTTCACTTTGGTCGGCTCCCCAGTGACTTCTCCTCCTTCAGCCTTCCACTTATCCAGTCCTCCCTCCAGTACTCGAACCTTCTTCATTCCGTACTCCTGCAACAATGCTTGAGTCTATCAGAGTCTCTCCTTTGCATATCATTCAATCAATAGTCTACAATACCTTCAACAGCCACCAAACCCTCGCTGCCCACAGCATCCCTCCAACTGCTCCCCGTGCATACACAACCACATCGTCGTCCTTAATTAGACTACTTATTTTATATTAGACTATTCTTAGACCTCTACCTGCCGCACACCTCACGGTGTATTCGATAAATAAATAAAAATAAAAATATCAACCAATTATCGTAAGCAGTGTGGGAACAGATAACATTCAATTTGTCTTGCCTGGTTGACTCCCAGAAGTCTCACATATCGTTCGAAGATGTCCTTCGGGTATAGTGAAGCCTTCTCGTATCTCAACCATTCTCTCTCTTCCTCTCAACCTTCTCTTACTTTCCAGGGAAAGTGGCGACTTCTGCATGGAAGTGGACAGATCCCGGAATGTGTTCCCGGATGTAGTCTTGATTGATCTGCAGCCAATCTACTCATATCAGACACCAGGAAAACAGTATACTGTATACGCATACTCTGATCATCCGAATTCCATAAATGACAGTTCATCAACAATATCTTTAAAGGGTCCCTCCAACCATCTCATTCATTTCAAGAGATAACTAACTAACAATAAGAGCGGTTGATTGATTGTGAGAGACAAGGGAGAAATGAAGAGAAGCAGACAGCGAGAGAAATCTTTGCACAACTTTTTCTCAGAAACCGAGAAGTTTCTACTAAAAAGGAGAGAGCATGAGACTCAGGACATTGAGAGCTATCCAATGATGTCAAAAATGCATATGGTAGATATTGCCTGGAGGGGCCCTTTAAAGAAGCAGAAAGAATTGCAAGTTCAGATATGTTTCACAGTCGATGTAAAAGGTGAACGAAGGTAAACTTCCTACCCACTTAGCCGCTAATTCCTCGACCTTCCCGTAATCCGTCTTCATGAACTCATCGTGTGTTCCGAGATTGGCAGCGGAATACGAAGCATCGAGAAGACGGACGGATCCCGACTGAAAGGGGACACAATTCATCCATCTGGCATAAAATTGAGACGAACGGTCTTGGGTCTTGTGACGGGAGCAATATTAGAGAATTGAAATAGCGTAAGATACACCAATAAGTTGTTAGAAAGCAGTGGAAGCGATAAGGCGTGGAAAGCAATTACCGAGGTGCGATTGAGCATGATCACCTTGAGAAGTTGCTTGAGTTCGGGAACACGAATTGTTGAGTTGGAAGCCATTCCCGAGACTAGCTAAAGAGGAGATTGGGGAACGAAGGTATTTGTGAGACAGTGGAGGGGGGAATTGGAGGGGAAGAGATAAGACGGAAAGGGTAGAGCAGACAACAACCGAATCGTTGCTAGAACGGGTAATGCATCGCTTTTTTCTACTTTCCTCACATTTCTCAACGATATTGGCACAAGGAGGCACAAAATATATAACATGAGACAACAACCGAATAGATGTAAATGGAACGGTTTGCCTTAATTTGTGCTATTATACTTGACCATCCCCCGTTCGTCTCAATTTTATGCCAGATGGATGAATTGTGTTCCCTTTCAGTCGGGATCCGTCCGTCTTCTCGATGCTTCGTATTCCGCTGCCAATCTCGGAACACACGATGAGTTCATGAAGACGGATTACGGGAAGGTCGAGGAATTAGCGGCTAAGTGGGTAGGAAGTTTACCTTCGTCCATTTGATTCTTGTAGTCGATTATGATAATAAGATAAATGAATAGATATTAGACTTACAACGTTGAAGAAAACAGCAAAGAAGAGAAACGAAGAGACCAAATAAGAACTGCGAGTGGTGTCACTCTGAAATGACTTGTTTCTCTCTAGAGACCATTCAAATAGCGGTACTTGGCACGTTGCCAAAAGTGGAGGGTACCTTGATCATTTGCTCTGTACGAGGGAAGAGTTGACTCGCATCTCTGCTCGATCCTCTCTTATTTATACCATCGTTATACTTCCTTCTCTCTTGCGTGCAATCGTATAAGAGTTTATCGAATCGACGAACAACAATCCGTATGAAGGGAAAGAGTGAAAGACGAGAGAGATAAGAGAAGAGGAGACACGTGCGAAATGAGTAGATACCTACAGTTACTGAACATTCCCTAGGTTATTCGAGAATCATCTTTAATATTTTCTAGCAGACACGTCAAGGTTTACAGTGTTCCGCGTGATATGGAATGATTGCCCAAGGCAGTTCCCTGAATATTCGTGAAGTTACTGGAGAAGTCTCCAGAACAGAAGATGATTGACGGTGTCCATGGACCCGTCCTGGGAGGTCCCCGTCACATCGTCCAGTCCCTCACCCAGAGACAACACCATCTAAACTCGACGGATACACGAAATACGAAAGATCAAAGATCAAATATGAAAGATGAAGATGATGTACCTGTGCGGACTGTACAAGAACACTCATGCTGCACTTTGCCCTTCGTCGGGTGGGGGGAGAGAGGGGAATGGGAAGGAGGACTCTACACGGTCCCGCGTGGCCGATATCACACACTGAGAGACGGAAAGGTACGCAGGGCAACCACTTAGATTTTATTTCATTCATTGTAGACACTATCTACAATCAATGAAATAAGAGTATGCAAATGAAGTTACCTGTAAACGTCGGCTGTGGATTGCTTCTGACAGCAGAGACAGGGACATGCAGAGTGGCGCCAGCTGAGGTTCCTAGAGATGGGAAGATGGGGGACGAAGGGAGGGGAACACTCGTACCTATCCACAGTTCATTCCCTGCCCCTACAAGCGAAGAGACTCGCAGACAACCCAGTTTATGCTCGCGAATGATATCTTGCCGGCCTGAATGTTCACGGAATGTAACTAGTTATGTTTCAAGCATTCCGTTTTATAAACGGCCCCCTCAATTGTACGCTGTGTGTACAATGAAAATAAAAAGATATTATTACCCGTGAGATGAGACTGAATGGCTGGCTGAATGGAGAATTGGGAAAGGCGTTCCAGGGTAAAGGCATCGATTACGTGGACAGTCTGAGAGCGATTCGTACATACGAAGATCAGGGAACCTTAATTAGATATCGAAATGATCGTCGATCCCTGAAGGGTCTTCTCACCAGACACTGCGAGATACTGAAGGAAGGTATCGGAGGGAGACTTGGCACTAGCGAGAGTTGAGGAGATGGAGGAGGAAGAGGAAGTGGCCGTGGAGAGGGAATCGGAACGGGGACAGGGAGGGGGAGGGGAGACGTGCATCGAAGGGTACGCAGACAGCACAAACAGCGAACGCTGAGGGGGTTATTGATTGATGATGAAATGATGGCATGAGGAGACTGACCTCGATGACCAGAGTCGAGGGATGAATGAGAATGAGACGAGGCCCCGAGGCTACGGCCAAACGACGACCCGCTACTGCCATGGTACGCACGGGATCGCAGAGATCGATGGGGAGGGGCGAGGGACGGTCCAGGTCCCACGACGATTCTGAGGGGTACGGTAGGAGTGGCAGGGCACGGTAAGGGGGATAAAATATACGGTAGGAGTACTGACCACTGTTGGGACGGAAGACGAGAATGCGCATATCAGATGAGGAGCGAGAGACGGAAACGAAAACACTGAAGGGTACTGTAGAATACTGCATAAATGTATCGCGAACTGAACTCGTTGTCTCCTACCTGCTTCCCATTCCCACAATAGCATCGACAGGCAGATGCAACTTGGCCACTCTTTCCCTCGGGCGAGTCCTTACTCTCTCATTCGAATTGAGCACGAAGACCCTAGAATGCTCTTCCTTCCTCATCCCCCTACTCATCTCAGCCATCTCCCCATTCCGCCCTCCACTCACTCTCCGTCCTCGTTCCCAATCCAAACAGTCGCCTGTCCGCCCATTGAACTCTCGTCATCGTCGGAATCCGATGACCCGCTTCCCGAAGCGATGTCCACGATGTGGTCCTCCTTCACCGTCAATCTCTCCATTCTCCTTCTCTTCCTCGAGTACGCTTTGCTATAAATTTGAGTTTAAAAGGTTATCGGCTACAGGTGAGCATCGCCTATTTATAACCGCCGTGAAACATAACCAAATGGGTCGACTCACGAAGGCGCGTTGACAGTACATATGGCAGTAATGGCCGAATTCCCGATTCCCGCACAACTTTCGATCGTGGGTTCGGGCCCTTCGATGTTGACTACAGCCACCTTCAATCTCATACTATTCCCCTCCTCGAATACGATATTGTGACCTGTCCTTGGAATCGATCGGAGGTACACGCCCACACGAAGGGAAGCGAATCCGGTCGTTTGGAGGGAACGACGGAAGCAGCACAGAACTGAGAGATGCATACTTGAGAGGGAATGAGAGGGGGAGGGGGTGACAAAGGAAGAGGAAGAGGGAAGGGAGACACTCACGTGCAGTCCGGGTCTCGACTGATGGGGAAGGATACTCTTCAACTCGTACTGACTTCCCTCCGCTCCTCCCGTCACTAAAAACTCCTCTCTACCGTATCCACCGACTACAGTAACCCGATTCCAACTTACTTCGTGCATTCTTCGACTCCTTCAGTACACTCTCCCATGCGGCTCTTTTATCAGCTGATCCAAATTCGATAGGAACAGTTTGTAGTCCAGATCTGAACGGGACCATTGAGTGGATAAGAAGAATGACAGAATGACTGACAGAGTGGAGACATTGAGGAGTACGGTAGTGAGATCGGGATTAGAGGAGAGTTGGTCGTTGAGGGAACGGAGACGGGAAGAGTTGTCGGATTCCATCTCAGTCAGGGCTTGGACCAGCTTCTAGAATTGAATCAATGGAATCTCTTTATGCAAGTACTTGCGGCAGTTCTATCTACAAGTTGGGGTAGAGACGGACGAACCTCTTTATCCGCCCCGAGAAGCTGTGCGAGTTCAGTCATCTTCTTGAGTACCTGTCCTTCCGATTACTCTCTCCCCTCTCCCCTTCACTCACCTTCATATCCTCCTTCACTTCTTCGATTGTCCCTTCCGTCTCTCGCAACATCGACAGAGTATCTACACAATTTACTCTATTGCCATAATTGATCTTCTCACCTTTAGCGATAGAAACGTCATCAAGGGATATCTTGATGAGCAGTTGGAATCGATTAGCATCCAGATAGTCTGCCTCGGGGCTGAAATCATCCCTTAGGGTAATAGATAAGGAATGGAAGTACATGATGATCTTATTGTTGCGAGTTCCAGTGTTTCTTCTCTTGACAGCGGTCAAGAGAATCTGATCAGTGAAGGTGAATATGACCCGTTGTCGGCGAGTCTCCCCACTACGAACATTCACTACGTCGTATCGAATAAACGATCGACCAGCTGCCACTAACTGAAAGAGGTTCAGCTATTTTGCACGAATACGGGTGAACGAATGTTCCATTAGACACCTCATTCCTACTGAGCTGATGAGGGAATTCAGACAAAGTAATATTTAATGGGTTTACGAGCGGAACTATTTTAGAAATAATAATAATAATTTCATACATCATCAAGTCCATCGACAATGGCTTCAATCTCCATTAGTCTCTGCTCAGCTTGTTCCTTCGCATGTCTGTGTCGATTGATACTCATCGCAAGATGGTGTACGTGTTTCTGTGCCCTGTAATCATCGTCTACCGTAATCCCCCTCCATTTTACCGTAACCTGACTAGTCGTTCGTGGTCGGGATGGTATACAGGAGTGTGCTTGAGCATCTGCTTGATGATTAGCTCGTACCTCAAATACCACTTATCTAGGTAAATGTTCGAAAGTCCCCTTTGTATTCGATAGACCGAGTATCTTCTTTCACTTCCGTTTCAACCCACACATCACAAGGATAGGGTTGTGTCTATTTCGGTTGTCATACCTCGGAACTCTTTGAATGGGAGAGATTAGCATGGAATCGAGATCGAGCTTATTGCGATGGTCACGACAACAGCGCTGAAATAGATCATGGAAAGATGGTACTGTACAAGTACTGTATTAGGGTACGGTAGGAGAGAGAGAGACTTACGTTGTAGTACTTGTCGAAACTAGGCTTGGTTCTCGCTTGAGCGATGGCAGCTTTTGCGTATTGAAAGTTATCGACGAATGAGATGTAAGTGTCGATCATTGACTGCTTCGAAAACTGTAAGAAATGTGACGATAAAGATGAAATGTGAATGTATATTATATTCCTTCTGTTTTATGTATAAGAAAATTCTTTATTTTTATAGGATGCGTGAAACATAACCCTAAAGACTCTTCCGTAGAAAACAAAAAAAAACATATTATGGTTGAGGAAAATGTTCCATCAGTCGTCTCATTCCTACTTCCGGCGAGAGCGCGAAGCGGTATGAAGAGAGTGCAGACAAAGTAGGAATGAGTTTACTGACGAAACTTTTTCGTCAATATTACTCACGTGCGCCAATAGCAGATCCCCCATCATTGTGTCCTTATGCCATGTCTCCATTCTCGAAGACAAATTCGCTAGTAATACCTCAATCCCTTCGTATCTTCAGTACCCCTCGAGATACAGTACCTGATGATGTGCAAGTATTTCAGGGATACGGTAGAATATCTTATCGAGAAGTCCAGCTTCGATGAGAGTGGCCTCTAGTGGTTGACGGAGAGGACGCATGTACTTCTGTAGAGAAGGGAAGGGGGGAGAGGGGAGGAGGAAGAGGGGGAATACAGGAGAGGGGGGAAAGGTGGGTGGAATGGGCTTGTTGTGACATACAAGCATATTCCACTCTTTCTGTCTACTCCTCCCACTTTCCCTCTCCTCCGCCTATTCCCCTCCCCCATTCTCCCATCTCCACTCCCGATCTCCCCACTTCCTCCTATACTCTCCTACTCCCCTCCCCATCTCTTTAATATTAAACAGTGTTCTTCTCACCTGGACCAAGTATTCCAATCCTTCAACGAAGCTTTTCTCGGTATCGAACAACTCCCTAGCTGCCATATTCCTCACAGAAGAATGTCTCCGTAGACTCGCCCTTCAATCATTACTCTTCGCGTACGCGACAACTAGTAGTACAAGACATCTGGAAGTACCGGACATCTAGTAGTACAGGACAATTAGAAGTACCCTTTAGTAAGAATAAGACAGTTTGGAAAACAGGACAACTTGAATTACCAGTAACGTCTCTGGATTCGGAAGAAAAAGCAACTGAGAATGCGCTTTTACCACCTATTTCAATTTATTGAGGTACTATCAACGATTTCTTAGGCTTAAGCTTAGTTCCACACTTTTCTTTTGGGCACAGCTTAGTTTCCTGTGACTGGAGAAGTAGTATAAGATGAGCTTAACGAGTACTTCAAGTTGTCCTTTACTACCAGTTGTCCGGTTAACCCTCCCTTCTGAACTGTACTTCTTCATGTCCTGTACTTCATCTTGTCCTGTACTTCAATATGTCCTGTACTTCATCTTGTCCTGTACTTCTTCATGTCCTGTACTTCATATTGTCCTGTATGCTTACTCTTCCCCTCTAATTGGAATAAGAAGCGCAGTCCGTATTTCCCTTACTCCCCTTCCTGTCTACATCACCGCATCCTCTAATCACTTGTATTCATATCCTCTCCATACATCTATGCTTCTATTCAATCTCTTTCCTTTTTCAGCTTTTCCCTTCTTCGCATATGCATCGAAATAACAGTAATCGAGGGAAAACTAGCAACTAATTGCAGTACGCCTTGAGATTTCAGTATATCGCGTTCTTCTCACTAATAAATGCCTTCTATTCAGCCTAGTAGCACTCTATTTAGAATCTCTCTGTCGAATGATGTGTCCCGTCTAATATGGCAATGAGTGAATTGAACCCAGTCGTCACCTAGACTCTTGGTTGCTATTTCATACACTCAGCGAAATTTCACCACCATACAGCATCTAGTGAATCATTCACCACACAAATTTCACCAGCCCGCTGGTGAATTGTGCTCCATTCACCAGCGGGCTGGTGAAATTTGTGTGGTGAATGATTCACTAGGTGCTGTATGGTGGTGAAATTTCGCTCAGTGTACCGTGATCGTTTATTCCACAGTAGAACATCTGCTTCTAGCAAGGGAGTATCAGTCCTCGCTACTTCTTCCCCTTCCAGTCCACTGTATGCATACGGGCTCCTGCAATCATTCTCCCTCTATTATTGGGGAAACTCCCCGCTCATTATGTGAATATCCATCATAAGTAGGAATGAGAGGACGGACGGACTATTTCGTGCAATTGTATGTCTATGTCTCCCTTTCTATCCTTCTCTCCTCTTATCATCCATAATAAGAGAGTAGACTATATCCATCAACTGCGTCGTATAATGACTTGATCACTAAGCAACAGTGCCACTTCATCTCCTCCTCTGCTCCCTTACTCTCCTATCTATATCCCCTCCTCCCACTTTTCCTTCTCAATCCCCTCTTTCCTCTCCTCTCTCGTTCCCTTTCTACCTTTCCTCTCCCTCCCAATTTCCTCCTCTCCTCTTCTCATTTCTTTTCCTCCCTTGTATTCTGCCACTTCCTCTCCTTTCTCTCTCTTCGTTTCCTTGAACGTTCTTTAACTCCTCATGCTTTCCTTCTTCGTCAACGCTTCCTCTTTCCATATCTCCACCCTCGTCTCTCTTACCCCTATCCCCCTTATTCTACTCCCCATCTCCTCTATTCTCCTCCCTATCCCCCTCAATCCCGATGCATGAGTCTGTTTTCGCTGTATGTCTCCATTGACCTATCCGGAAGGCTCGACTTATTCATATTCTGACAGCTTCTGAGGGAGAAAAGAGACAGAACGAGAGGGGAATGGGAGGGTAGAAGGGAGAGAAAGAGGGGGACAGAGGGAGGTATTGGAAGAGGACGCGGTCTTGTCTCAATCTAAGCCTCACCTCCCTTCTCTGCACCACTTCTCTTCTTCCTCCATTACCTTCGTCTTTCTTATCCTTCCCTCGTATCCCCCTCCTCCCCCTCCCCCTTATTCCCCTCCCTTCAGATCTCCTCCTCTCCACTCCTAACCATTGCGTCTCCACATATCCTCATAGTCGATGATCGACGGACCAAAGTCAAATGGGACCAATGCTTCTAACACAGAACTACGAGTCAATGTACAGTGTACGTTCACTTCCTCCCTACTCAAATTTAAGAAATTAATTTTAAATACCGCACTTCAACTCTTTCTGAACCTTTTCATGTGTTCCGCCCTAATGAAATACTTAACTTTGATTATTGTTAACCAGTGGAATAAGCAGAAGACTAATCTACGCCTCATAAGCACTCTTTCTCTCTCGACAACTGTTCCATGCATTAATTCGTTTTGCGAACGTCTTTTCATGTGTCTAATGTGGTCAATTGACTCGAATGAATAGTGCCATTCTGCAGTGGGATATTCCCTTCTCAGAAGGAATGTGCAAAACACAAGAGTGAATGCTAGGAAAAGTATCGGAACTAGTCAGACCAAGTGGCTATTTCTAATGAATAAATGTGGGTATTAGCTATTCCCTCGCGTGTCGTCTGACCACTGACCACTTTGCCTGAGGGAATGAATGTTCTTCATTCAGCCTGTCCATCGTCATCCTGTTCACTTGACCTTCTAAGCACATCTCCGACTCCCGACACGAATACCTTATCTCCCAACAGGGTACGGTACTCATCAATCAATAGTACCTATTCTCTCATAGCACTAGATGTGCCCCTACCGTAACCCTGTGCCCCTACCGTAAAACTGTGTCAGTACGTGCATCGGCCAGTGCACTCACCAGTTGCACCCAGTGCCCTCGATACTCGTCGTTCTTCCTCCTTCTGGACTCCCTCCCAGGCGTTTCAGCAACTGCGAAAATCGAGAGAGCGACGCAGACGATGTGGGTTCCCTTCTCAACCATCTCTTTATCGTATCTCCCTAGACTACCGTAACCTCTACCGTACCCTCTACCCTCCCCCTTAAGGCAGTAGTCTACCTGTCACCGGAGACCAGAGTCGTCGTAGTTCGAGTATCACCCGTCTCCAAGGGGGAAGAGTGCAACTCATCGCAAACCGCACGCCGTCTCAAGATAGAAGGGATCGGGGACGGAGGACGAGGTATGATAGGAGTGGTGGGGGAGTGGGCGTGCGGGGAGTAGGGTTGGAAATGTGAACTAATTAACGAATATGAACGTTCACTTTTTGTAGACGTTTTCGCACGCTCGGTCGAAAACGACTACAGAAAAATGAACGTTCATATTCCAGAATAGTTCACATTCCCAACCCTAGTGGGGAGGGGGTGATAGGAGTCGTGGGGATAAGGGGGGAGGCGGTGTGATACCGTAGTCATCAGTGACTCGAATTTCACAGTCTATGAATCATAGAGAGACAGTTTTAGAATTTGCGGCTATCATGGTGCCAAAAGCACCCTTTTCAGAGAAGAATGGAAGAAGGCAGCGGTTGGCTGTTATGCTGTTGTCTGTTGTGTCGGTGCGTATTTCATGTTCACTTATGTCGCCTTCTTCATGAATGCTCAATAAACATTTCACTCCTTCGGAAGCTTCCCCCCTCCCTTCCCCCATCACTTCTCTCCCCACTAACCGTGGACTCTTGTGTTCTACAGTCCTCCTCTCCCTATCGTAAGTGAGATGCAAGTAGTTGTCAGGGGCTGAAGTCTTCCGTGTGAGCGGTCGTCGATTTCGATAAGTGTCTTCTGATGACGTCACCGAGTCCGTCCTGCATGTGGTCTTTAGAGCTGTCAAAACTGTATAGTTATGTTTCACTCCCATTATATATATAATGTAGTCTACCGTATGAAAGGCAGGAACTGCATGACTCCTCTGGGATGACTCCCTAATCGTGTTGATATTCCCGATACTCGAGCCTCACGGGAGTTCACTTCGCTTGACCCATCGTCCGAGAAACAGTCTAGAGCGAGAATTAGAAGGGGAGGAGGGGGGAGGACTCACTGCTAGGATCAGTCTGCTGCACTGCGGGCATCATAGTGAGCACTCGCTGAAATACACCGATTAGCTAATGAGAAGATTAGTAAGACAAAGATGATATCAAATATAAATAGTGAGGTACCTGCAGTGACTGGATTGACTTGGCCGCATCCCTCAACTCTTCGATTCCCGTGTAAACTTCGTCTTCCAGAAGTTGTTCGGTAGATGACGACGACGAGGGAATATCCTGAGGGATATTAGCATGGATACTACAAACTAGACTGTAGTCCAAATCGAGTCTAGTCTAGTCTACTCACCTCACAGGGTCGTACCAGGGACTGCACGAGTTGTTTCATCGTAGACACCGTCAACTACAACGACATCTGCCTCTGCTCTACCGTAATCCCTCCCTCACTCTCCCCCTCATCCTTCATTTCCCTCACCTCAGCCATTTCCACACTCGGTTCACTGTTCGTCTTCCTCAATCTCGTCTCTCCAAAGTAACCGGCGCTTCGTTCTCTGCAATCGTTTATCTGCCGTCAACATTTAAACGATCTTTATCTCTGCGGAAAGGTTTTCTTTGATAGAATGCGTAAGAGTTACAGAGAGTAAGCTCTAAAGAGCAAGATCATAATTATTCTCTCCCCCCTTCCCCAATAGGCCCCCTGATATACCTCGTTCCGGACCTCCTTGCAGTGGGAGGCAGTCTCGCAGTACTCGGGGGAATCAGTGCACTTCCATACAGATTGCACGCTGATCGACGTCTCACCCTCAATTCCCTTAATTCCTTCTTGTCTACCACACACTACGATATGTATACCATC
Source organism: Micoletzkya japonica (assembly GCA_900490955.1). Taxonomy (NCBI): domain Eukaryota; kingdom Metazoa; phylum Nematoda; class Chromadorea; order Rhabditida; family Diplogasteridae; genus Micoletzkya; species Micoletzkya japonica. The sequence goes on along the minus strand of LS901484.1, from coordinate 1,000,220 downwards.
CCAATCTCATCTATTCTTTCAGTTGCAACCCTTCTACATCTATCCTCCTACAGTAGTATCCTGACCCTACCGTATCCCTTCCCTACCGTGGATGATGTCGTAGACTCTTCGTAGACGGGGATACTGTAGCCGATCGCTTCGGGACCCGACCGGGATACGGTCGATCGGAATCTGTTGAAGATGACGAGTCATCGGCATCGTTGGGATGAAGATTGACTCGTGACATCTGAGGGATACTGTAGATGATACTGTAGAGGATAGTTGGAGGAGGGATAGGGGAGAAGAAGAGAAGAGAGGATTGACATTAAATGGATGACTTGACCATAACATAGTAAATAATGAGTGATGGAAGCAGATGTAGAAGAGATTGGGAAAAGATTGTGAGAGAAGGTGGGAGATGATAGCATCTATTGGATGGATGACTACACCTGAGGGAACACTTGGGAGGGAATAGGGAGGGAGACAGAGGGAAAGAGAGGTAAAGGGGAGGGAGAGGGTGACCACAGGCTTTACACAGACTGACGACAGGAGCAGTTGCTCCCTGAGTGGTCCGTTACATCCCTCGTTCTCTCCTCTCCCCTTCCCTCTCAACTCTCTCTATTCTCTCTTAGTGTTCATGTGAGAGAGACAAAGCATGTCTTCGTCTTAAGAGTAAAAAGAAGAGAAGAGTAATAGATGAGTATCGTATACAAGCCACCCATAGCCTCTTCTCACTCCTCCCCTCCTCCACTTCTCTTCATTCCTCTACCTCATTCCCTTTCAATAAAGACTATTTATGCATAGCAGTACTCTCCATCATCTACAGTATAATCAGAGCAAAGACAGTAAACATCCTAGGTCGTTCCTCGCTCATTGAGTCAATCTCTTTACTTCGGTCCAAGCATATTCTCCGGCTTAACCCATTGGTCGAATTGCTCCGAAGTAAGAATTCCCAACTTGATCGCCTCTTCCTAAAAAAACAAGTATATTCAATAGTATGGCATAATAAGCACACATATCTCAAATATGTACCTTTAGAGTGGTTCCATTCTTGTGAGCAGTCTTCGCAATCTTCGCAGCATTGTCGTATCCAATATGAGGGTTGAGAGCAGTGACCAACATGAGGGATTCCCTCATGATCTTCTTGATATTGTCAGTGTTCGCCTCGATTCCATCGACACAATGAATTGAGAAGGAAACGGCAGAGTCAGCCAATAGTCTGAATACGATCCATTACCAAGGAACATCCTTCAAGTATTACTCCTCGATTTTACCGTTGTTCACTCTTCTTATCTACCGTACACCCACCCTTATCTTCCATGCTCAAATAACTCACCTGGTCGACTGGAGTACATTTCTCACAATAACGGGCTTGAATACGTTCAATTCGAAGTGACCATTTGACCCGCCGACCGACACAGCCACCTACAGTATACCATTGGGGGATAGCCAACTACATTATTGTTATTGCAATCTAGTATCAAAACTATGTTCAATCACTAGAAACAGTTTATTTATTGAAGCTCAAAAGGATACTGTACCTGGTTTCCCATAACCTGAGCAGCAACCATCGTAATAGCCTCGCATTGAGTGGGATTGACCTGAAAAGGCCGAATAAAGCTACCGTAACCCCATCTATGATACTTCCGTAACCCCGCATCGAAACGTCTTCTCACCTTTCCAGGCATAATGGAACTTCCCGGCTCATTCTCAGGAAGGGAAAGTTCTCCCAGTCCACATCTGACAAGGATATACCTTTTGTTTACTCCTTCACATCGGTTCTCTATGTTTGAGAAAAAGGGAATATATTATTCAAGTAAGATAAATGATAAGATACCTGGGTCCGGATCCGAGGAATCGAATGTCGTTGGCGATCTTCATGAAGGAAACAGCAAGGACGTTGAGGGCTCCGTGCACCTAATCACTCCTTCATTCTGTGCTATCCCCATCCCTCTGGAGACTACATCACTCTACTTTTACTCATAATCATGTTTCATTTCGGTTAGCCTGATGATGAAAGATGTAAACTCTTATATGCATCCACTGCAGCTCGAGCTGAATACGGTAAACTCATGATAACCTTTCCCTCTCTTATCCCCCACTTATTCCCTATACTTGTCCCATCCCTCTTCGCACCTCTACAAGAGCGTCGTGGGCTGCGAGGGCCTCAAACTTATTGGGAGCAGTCTTGAAGGGAAGACCCGTGAGTTGGCCAACTTGACTGCAATGCACATCCTTACTTTCTCAACTAGGAATAAATCTAAGAGTATTGTCTCTAGATAATTCAAAGTCTATCAAGAAATACATGATAAAGTCTCTATTCCGAGAGTAAATGTAACGCTAACTAACGAGGCGACTTTCTCAGCGAATCCCTTCCTGGTGTTGAGTCCCGTGCCCACGGCAGTTCCTCCAGCTGCCAATTCATACAGATGAGGAAGGGTCGCCTCCACTCGCTTGATTCCATTCTCCACCTTAACACATCCCATTCATTCACTTTACTATATTTATTATTACTACTCATAGTTCACTATCCAACCTGAGTGACGTAAGCAGAGAATTCCTGTCCGAGAGTGAGGGGCACTGCATCTTGAGTGTGGGTCCTTCCAATCTTGATGATTCCCTCGAATTCCTTCGCCTTCTTGTTCAAGGAATCTCTCAGCTGCTTCAGAGACGGAATCAATCGACCGGTAACCTGCACATCAATCATAAAAAAGATATCTAAGAGATAAAGAGGACAGTATGCTCCCTCCAAATTCAGTTGCAGTACCCATATCCATCGTTCAAATAAGTAACCTCTCGTGCAACAGCAATGTGCATAGCGGTGGGGAAGGTATCGTTGGAGGACTGGGACATGTTGACGTGGTCATTAGGATGAACTGGCTTCTTCGATCCCAATTCCCCTCCGAGGATCTCGATGGCTCTGTTAGAGATTACCTGTAATACTCCTCTCACCCTCTCAGCTGCTCAACTTTGGCTACGGTATCGAGGTATACTGTAGACTACCGTACCTCGTTGACGTTCATGTTGGACTGAGTTCCCGATCCAGTCTGCCACGTCACTAGAGGGAAGTGGTCGTCCAGTTTACCCGAAACGACCTCGTCTGCAAGTACATCCTACACTTTGCCAACCCAATCCTATCTAGCTTCATAAATTTAGAATAGCAGCAAAATATACCGGCAGCTTGAGAGATAGCATCAGCTAGCTTCTTGTCCAGTCCAAATTCGGTGTTGACCTAACAAGTACTACTATACTATCTATTTATCTAAGCCTTCGATACCAGAGCAGCAGCCTTCTTGAGGATTCCGAATGCGTGAATCACGGGAATGGGCATGCGTTCCTCGATTCCTCCGATCTTGAAGTTCATCTGAGATCTGAAATATCACCAATATTTACTTATTCTCACCTATTTCCCGTAAAGCTTACATTGGTAATGTGCTCGTTCTATGCGTACACGATTGCACGTTCTTTGCGTTTAGATCAAACCACTCGGCTTTCCAGCTTTGCACGACTTGGTGAATTAACGATTACTGGCTAAAATGAATTTAAAGACTACCTGGCAGTCTGCGCTCCATAATACTTATCTGCAGGAACTTCAAGTTCTCCAAATGTGTCTCGTTCCTTGCGAACCTGCAATATACAAGTTAAATACTATGTTTTCCCCATAAAGAAGAAAGATAAACCAACCTTTCCGGAACTAGCCATTCGAGTGGCGTTGGTAATGAGAAGAGAACGAGTGCTGCAGCCCAAGCGAAGCATCTCTTCAACGAAGTACAGTAGACACTAATCACGTAGGCAAATAGTACACGATACGCAGTTGCCGGATTTGGTATGCACGATAATAACGCGCAAGAGAGGAAACGAATCGACGTGTGAGCTTCAATGGTCTATCGTTAGAGAGTCGCTTGTTTCGTTGTGCCAGTGAAAGTAACGAAGAAGCAACACTCTTCGCAGAAACGAACGAACAAACAAAATAAAAGGAATTCCGGAGTTTAGAACGAACTACAGTAATCTGAAACTTTGAAGATCAGACTTTCTTGAATCGCAAAATGAATACAGTAGTCTTTAAATTTATTTTCGCAATATTTCGTACGAAGATTTTTAAAAAAATCAGCTTATTACCATCACCAAATATTTACTATCTATACGGAAAGGCATAAAGTACATGATTATACCATATCAGAGTAATATAATTGCGCGTGATTCAGTTGTGAGATGGAATTAAGAGGAATTGAACAGGGAGTTGGAAACTCTTATAGATCACCTTTATTTGTTAAACATGACATAGCCTTGCAATAGAACAGAAGCATATTGGTTCTTACTGAAACTCTACCGCTGTAACGAATCTACAGAAGCATGGATCATTTCATCTCAATTTCCCCTCTTTCTCGTTCCACCCAATGATCTTTCCGATTGTCGTTATTGCATACTGATAAAGTGCTCGTTGACTGTGGAATTTGATCAGTTGGTCTAGTTGGTCCTATGAGAGGATCGGGACAGTGAATGCTCACTGGTAGACACACAGACAGATACCTACAGACGGACAGACAGACGGACCAGATTACAAGCTCGTCTTCTTTTTCGATTGTTTATCGGACGGTCGAGAGGATCGATAAGAGGGGAAAGTGAGAGGTAGGCTTGAGAGGCTTTCGTCATCACTTGGAAGAGTTAAGATGCGATCGGAATCAGTGGGATCCTAGCCAGTCTTCTCCATGCATCCTCTCTTACTGCATCTTCTCATTCTCCTCTTCGCTACTTCCGCTTGGCTCAGTATCAATTCCATCTATGTAGAACTGCCTGTCCTAGTGCCCATAGTAAGTACTCCCCTTCCCCCTCATCCCATCCTCCTCTAAGGTGCCCGAATCATGGAACTTCGCTACTTATGTTGTTGTTCTCATCCAACTGTCATGCATCTTTCCTTTCATCTACAGTATAATCCGTATGTGGAAGCCGACTAATGTGAGTAACATACCGTAATCCCTCGCTACCGTACTCTTGCAGACTTCGTCTATCGAGCCAGTGCTGGTCATTGCTCTTTTGGTAATCGATGTAATCGGACTTGTCATGACCACCTTCACTTATAAATCTACCACAATAGTCGACGGGGTAGAGGTGGGTCACTTACTCGTTGAAGGAATAAGCAATCCTCCCCACCCCCACAGCGTGTCCGCCTGTCTGATAGGTCCCATGGCATTTTGCCAAAATCCCAAATGACCATTGATCAGTCTAATCCTTATGCAAAGTGGCCATGACAAGAGAGACTGCTTCATTAGCGCACGATTTTTTTTGAATTTACAGTAAGAACAAATGTTGTTTGCGGCTTTCATGAGCATCAGTCACCTCCAAGGTGCTTGAACACGCTGTGCCCCATCCCCATCCCCCTTATTCCCCTATTCAGCACTCAGTCCTCCTCTTCTTATCCATCTTCATTCTCTGTATCCCTTGTACCATGGCCGACGTAGTCTTCCTTCCCTTCATCGGTATCACCAATCTGTCCCATCGACTAACCCCATTGACCCCTCAGGCACTCTCGGTCCCTCGTCCTTCATAACCACATTCTACATCGGAATGGGAGTGGGTGCTCTCATTCCATCCCTTCTCTCGTTCGCTCAAAGTACCGTAATCCTTCTACTTTCTTACATACCGCATCCCTTCCTTCCTCAGATCCATCTGAGACATCTTCCAACTTCTCTTTCCCCATTTTCATCTACATCATCTGCATCTTCGTATTCATTTCGTGCATAGGTATCTACTCTTTCCTCCCTTTCGATCGAATCTTTCTTCAGCGTACATAATCCTTCTCATCTACAATAGGAACATGCCCGTCGAACAGGATACTGTAACCGTAAAGGAACGAGAGAACGTGAGTCCCGAAGAGAATGTGTATACGGTAGTTGAATTCCAGTCTACGGACTCGCTCCCCATCACGTTCCCTCTTACCGTATCCCTCGTGGGAGGGGCTCTGCAGAACGCGATTCTTCCAAGTATACTGTCATACGCTGCGAGTCCCTTCGGTGGTCAGGTGGGTCAGCTCTCCGTTTTATTTATCTCAACAATCGCGGGGATACTGATGGCCTTTAGACGTATTCGTTGAGTACGACCCTCTTCGTTCTCACGAACCCCCTGTTCTGTTTCATCCAACACTTCTACTCCTTCTCCTCTTCCCTCCACCTCTCCCTTCTCTCCATCTTCATTCTCTTCCCCATTGCATTCATCGTAACCCTCTCTCTCGTTCCTCTCAACGTCCCTTCAGTTCTTCTTCCAGTAAGTCTCCTTTCACCTATCGTTTCCTCATCCATCTACCGTACCCCTAATGTATCCTCCCCTACAGTACCCCCTCCCCTCTCAGATTAGTTCTGCCCTCTCAGCGGGTCTCCTCTCGCTTCTCCGTACTGCTTCAGCTTCTCGTCTCGCCTCTTCATCCCATCCCCGAGCTCTCTTCTTCTGTGGAGCATCTACACAGGTACCGTACTCCACCTACCGTAGTCCTGTAATCCACTACCATGTTCCTTCCCTACCACCTTTCGTATCCCCCTTCAGTTCGGTAGTTTCATCGGTGCACTCTCGATCTTCGTTCTTGCCAACATCCTTCACATCTTCGTTTCATCTTGATCCACTTACCATAATAAATACTCCCCTTGTCGATAAACCCTTCTCGTTCATTCCTTCTCTTCTCTTTTTACTAGACGGTCGCCTTATGAATCCTTTCGAGCTCCCCGTTACCAAGATCAATGGAAACTCCGACAACATCGATAAGACAAAGAGGGAACTAGACGAAGTGAGTAATCATTGAAGTGGCCGATCGGATGACCGAGCGAACTACCGTATACCTCAGGTGATTCGTATAATGCGATACAATGTGGAGCGAATTGCGGAGAGAGGAGAGAGACTGGATGAGTTGACTACGAGAGCAGATGCACTACACAACAGTTCTGATCGATTCGGGAAGGCTACGGTAGAGGTGGGAGTACTGTATTGTATACCACACTCACTACCGTACCCATAAATTCAGGTTACTCGCACCGTCAATAAGACGCGTTTCCCTTATCTCTTCGTCGGTGGTTGCATTATCCTCGCCCTATTCGTGTATTACGGTAACTCCCTCAACAGTACACCATCATCTAATGTACTTTTCCCCTTATTCCAGGCATCATCCCTTACATCTTCTAATCAGACTCGAAGAGATCGTGGCAGACAATTAGTGAACATTTATCGAAGATAAAAGAGCAGGAGTCGTCGGGTTGCATTTCCTCTTAGACTACCGTACACTCAAGAACTGTCACCCTTACCCGCAAGTGAGGGGAATACTGTACACAAAGGACTACGGTAACGAGTGAACGGAGACTAGCATGAGGGGACACGCGTGGTCTGAGAGGTCGATAGGGGGGAGGGGGAGGGGGTGTGGGAATAAGGGGGACAGGGGGGACATCCCGATACAGAGTATGCACAGTAACTCCTCTCTAGGAGAACAACAAACTACAACGAGACAGGGATGCACACTGTCAACGGTGGAATGCCTAAGGTGAGAGCAGAGGAACGAAAAGGGGCGGAGTCTGCGAAAGGGGGCGGAGTCCCCGCCAAGCACCGCCTACTCCAACTCCTTGTCCTCGAGAAATCGGTACTCGAAGCGGAACTGCTCCTTCTTCCTCTGAGCCCACTTCTCGAAGTCGAAGTATACGTAAGTTCCCTGTAAGAGAAGAGTTAGAATAGTCAGAATGTAAAATATTATATTACTTGCCAAGAGTCATGACTTCATTTGACCTGTGGGGCTGTACATTTCAGAGGCTACATCCAAGTTGTGTTTAGTTATTATGTTCTCATTCCCTCCCCTCTATCGCACTATCCAACCCCTTCCGACCCTCTCACCTCCTCAAAGTCGTCCGTGATTTGCTTTGGTTCTTCGTGTCGCTGGAACCACATGAGGTACTTTGTATGGAACCTCCAACTGAGCTTCTTCAATGCTTTCGCTGCCAGAAGCTGCGCCCTCGACCCTTCCATGTAGTAGAAAGTGAAGAAGAGCGTCTCGGGACTCAGTCGGAGGTAGTACTCCATCGTATCCGCATTCGCAGGGGCCAATTGGGGGTAGAAGGCGGGCTGAAGAAGTACGGTAGAAGGGGTACTGTAGGGGGTAGAAGGGGTACTGTAGGGGGTAGAAGGGGTACTGTAGGAAGGAAACTCTTGACAAGTGCTAGTCATTCAAATAAAAGGTAGTGAAGGAATGTAGAGGTGATTAAACAAGGCTAATTTCGTGTGAGGAAAAGACGTAGCTTCAACAAGTACAGTATGCCAGAAGGTAGACTTACAGTAGGACAAGGCATCTTCGGCAAGTAGCTTCTCGGTCGTTCGCTGTCCATTGGTTGTGGCAATCGAGCCAAGGCCACTTCCAACGCCTGCACATCAACTCTTCACATACAGAACCACTCATAACTACAGTAACCCCATAGATGGGCACGGTTGCAGGTATCGTGGTTGGGTGGCTTACTGCAAAATTTTTCATGTATTGGTTTGCTCACTGTAAAATCATTTCTTAACGAAATTGTGCGATTTCTATGTATGGGTGAACGACTGCAGTAACTTATCGGCAGACCCTGCCCACGTATGAGTAACCCTCATATTCTGGATCCGATCCGATGTAAGGGTGGTGCAATTTTTTTTCTTATTTTCTTTGGTAGGCTCGTATTTTTCGTTGAAAATTTCAATTCGTAGGTTTGGAAATTTAAGATTTCGTACGCTTCTTTCTCAAAATATTGCCAAGAATATACCCACATATGGTAACCCTCTCAGTTGGCTACCGTAATCCCCTCTGTTGTCTACAGTACCTGCAGATGCTTCTCGTGGTCTTCCGAGGGAGGGGCCCTTCCAAGAGGAGAAGCACCCAACCAAGCGGGGATCATTCCCTGTAAAGAGAGGCATTAGAGGGCCATAATCACAAGAATATTGTGGATGCAAGTCAGTAGGTCATTTCGACTACCAGGCGAGATAGTCGAATAGATGTATGTATACAAAATGGCACTGACTGCAACAGACAGACCTCCCTTCCCCTTCCCTACACAACTAGTACCTACTAGAGTTCCGATAAAACACTGGCAAAAGACCGGATTGACTCCAAAAGACTTTGAATAGACTAATGAGGCAAGTTTATTACGAGTCGAGTCTCATCATTCTTTTCAAAAACATGTTCTTTTGCGGTCGCGCGCTCAATCATTCGGTCTTTTGCCTCCGTGGCATGCGGCCGCCTTCCTCTATTCGGGATTTTTTCTTCCCCTCTCAAACGAAGGGCAGAGTTGACTGCAAGTTGTGTAGCCGCACGTGTCATGAGAAGAGCGTAGTTAACTTGGAGAACCACGTTGAGTAAGCTTTTCCCCTTTATTAAAGCTAAATAAGCTATGCTTTTGAAGGAAGTCCCATCCAACCGAGTACGCTGATTACACAAAAACTGCTGATTGGATGCAAGTTATTCATAGGGCACTTCTCATTCTCCTCGTTGGTCGGTTACAGTGATCTTTGGGAAGCACATAAGCTAATTTCAATCAGGCTATTTCAGGCTACTACGCACCTATTTATTTGCCATAACAACTGGTTTAGGTCGGTCTGAGTAAGAATCAGCCGAGGCGTAATCGCCTAAGTGCAGATACAGTTAATAAGCTCGTACTTATAAAGATGAACAGGTTATTAAAACCATATAAAAATTTATCTACAAATTCTTTCAGTGCTGATCTCATGGATAGCGGAGACGATTAGCCTTGAAGAAATACCCTATTTGATCCCCCTCTAATTGTTATCATAATAAAATTTGTTTGTTTGGTTCAAA
>LS901484.1:965700-976912 GCA_900490955.1 Micoletzkya japonica | reverse complement strand
AAAATGATCAAGATATAAATTTTCTAAGAGTGAATTAATAGTATTAGGTGAAATGGGACCTGATTCGATGCTTATTGTCCAGGAGCTGCTCGAGGGGGGAAGACGAGCGAGCTCTTCCCGAGGCCAACTGTTCCTCAATTTTCGATATAAAACGGATTAACACGATGTAAGATGGCTATTTTCTAGGCGTTTCTTAATGTAATAAGGAGGAACAAGACCTCGGTTACCTTCTTTCTTGTTAATCGTCTTCGCCATACCACGGAATGGTCCTACTTGTCCGATCGACCGAGAGTTTAATGGCTGAATTACTTTACGCGGCTACAGGTATAGTACGATTCTAACACGGCGGAAAGTGCTAGGCTTCTTCATACAGAACGTATCGTGAAAGAGCGATTACAATTCAACCTACTCAAGGAAATATGGCCAGAACTTGAACGCACGAACGCGAGCATATCCAAACCGAAAGAACAGGAACTAAGATAAACCTTCCTTAGTATATTAAGTACCATAAATAAACAAAATAATGCCAAAACTAAAGAGAAACGCCTAAAATATAGGTGGATACCAACTTTCGGTCTTCTCGGAATTAACCGTTCCGAGGGTACCGAACGTATGGGTTTGACTGGTAACCACAGTAGGCTCAGTAGCAATCACAGGACGGAACGTTTACGCCAATAATAATACAAAATAAGTGAAAATAAGCGAATTCCAGGGCCCTCGTTGCGGTGAGCGTGCTTGCAAATCGAAAATCGCAAATTCGGCAAAAATCGGCGTTCCCTCGCCAAAATTCGTCCATTTGGCGGAATGTTTTCGCTTTTCCACTTATTCCAGGTTATAGTTTGGAAAATTGCGCATCTTTTGAGACCATGGACAGCCGGGACAAGGCCCGCGCGCACGCACACGGGTCAGCGGGACTTTTACCACAAAAATTGGACCAATGTTTACACACTAACGGACATCACACGTTATGAAAATTTAAAATATCTTGAGAATTAGTTTTTAAGTTAGTTGAAACCTATTTATGCTTTACTGTGAAGTTCATTCTAAAAGAAGACGAAAGAGCTAAGACGCAGTGGGAGATGGGGTAAGATGAATGGTACAGCCAGTCAGTAGACCATTCCCCTTCTCTCTCTCAGTTCTCTTTCACCCCCCCCCCTCCATCTCTCTCCCATCCCCTTTCCCTTCTTCCTCCATCTCCTAAATACTCTCTTCTCCCTATTGCTTATCACTCTCGATCACCATCCTTCTCCCTCTTATTCTCCTATACCAAATAACTTCATGGGTGGGTCAAACATTTTGCTAGCATAAAGTTGTAGAGATCTTGGAGCATCATAAAATAGTCTATATTTGCTCTTGTTTTTTTTCAGTAATCAATAAATACGCAAATCGTAGACCCCAAAATATGAGAAAAGCGAAGCTGATCAAAGGAACAGCCAAAAGTAACTTGAAAATAGTCGCCGCAAAGAGGATGGACTCAGCGGAAAACCAAACATTCCCGACAAGATAATCAGATATTTCGATCTTTGAGCTTGGTAAGTGTTCAAATACTGCTAACTCGTGCACCACTTTAGAAGGATTCACTCTCTATTAATGTAAGTAGGGAATCTGTCAATAATGATAGACACTATTCAAGGCTGCAAACTTTCCAATTCAAAGCAAGTGCTTCCTTCGGGCGGGTGAACAACCCCCATACATGGAAAGCTGTCCAACCCTTCGCGTAGTAGACCTATTCCTCATATAACCCACATTCTTTCTTTTTAAGGAAATATAGCTTTGCTTACCTGCCGAAACGTAATCAGGTATACTAGTAAGCCTACCATGTAATAGTCAGTTGTGATCTTGCTCACATAGTGGCGCATTTGAACCAGTAAAATAGAGATGAAAGATATTCACAGAAAGTAGACAAGGCGAAGTGAAAGACAAGAGGGAAAACATATCATGTCGGAATGAAGGGAAGGGGCACGGGTGAAAATAGAACATCGTATTCTTAAGAAGGAAACTGACTGGCTGATCTTGAGAGGAGTACTGGGATGACTTGGAGTAGAGGAGGATAAGGAAGGCATCCTCTTGATTAGAGCAGGCGAAGGGGGTATCTGAGGGGAAATATCATAAGTTAATAGAACGAAGACAACACATAAATAACCTCTTGTGCTATTTTCGTGAACTAAGAACAGCTAATTGTGTCTTTAAAAGATTAAAAATTAAAAGACGAAAACAGAAGCTAAAGAAGAATATAACAAGGATATTACGTAAACAGCAAAGGTGCGTACATCAGTGCTTCCATGTCTACTGTGCAGATCAGCCGAAGGAGGCGAGTGATTTGAATTCCCGCCATTCGATTGACCCTCTCCTGCAACGAAATACCGTATACCATTCACATTCACAAACACCGCGTTTTTTTTTCATTTTAAATGGACATGGAAGCGATTTTCTGAAACCAAACATAACAATACTTGTCAAATATGATTCTTAGACGATAATAAAGATAATAACATTTGAAAAATATTTTTTAGAAAATTTCTGCAGCGAGAAATAATTATTTGTTCCTGGAGTACCTCGATGCCATTTGCTTTATTACTATACGCTAAACGCAGTAAGATTGCGCCTTGGCTGGGAAACGATTTTTAGGATATCTCGTGAACTCTGGTAATTTCAACCAACTTGGTGCCAAAAGGCAACAAAGGAAAAGTGAACGGTGAAATAATGCCAACTTGGTTCCATGCTCCTAAACCCGCCAACTTGGTACCAAGTGCTTCAGCTTGTGATACTCGGTGCGGCCGTGCACCAACCCTATACTGTATTTCCAACTTGGTGACAGAAAGAGTAAAAGAGTGTTTTGATGCAATTTAATCAATTTCTCATCCATTTCCTACCTTTACTTTGTATGATTGTTGCAGTTTGCTTATCATATAATATTACTACGTTGCTTGGTTTAGGGTCTAGGAGGTAGGTAATGCGAATACTCCATGTGCACAGAAACTTCTCGCTGGCAGGACCGCACGCACAACTGGAGTTGGTTGGTATTGAAAGTTTAAGCGCTTACACCTAACAGCTCAAGGGCTTAGATACCCCTTCATATAAACATCTGGTAATTTGGTAGCGAGGAAATAAGAGGGGAGGTTAAGAAATTTAGCCATCACAGCTTTCAGACTCGTCCTTTCTAAAACGACCTTTCTAAATAATTGTATTTTAATCATTTTCCTATTTATAGATGTTTTGAAGTTCTGTCTCAGATACAAGCAGACCCTCTTGCAAAGGGTTCTACTGACGTCGACTGTCTTCTTTTCGTCTCGTCTCTAACAGGTATGAATTTTGTTTTTTTTTTGAACTGGTACAATGTTGATGCCCTCACAACGTAATTTGGTCACCGTATGCATTTCAAAATCTGTGTAAGGCGCGAAATCTCAATGCTCAAATGCATAACAAGGGCAAATTGGGAAAATTTCAAGCCTTTTGTAAAAATAGACTAGCTTAGTGTTCATACGTGGGCACGGACTCGACGGTGATTTTGTTAGAAATTTAGCTTGGTCATCTCATTGCACAGCCGGATGACCCTACCGGTCGTCCTACCCTTTCTTGGAATGGACTTTTGACCTGGCAATTTGCCAAATTTCAAATTTAGGTCAGAGATAAGCCACAAATGCTACAGTATCCAACAAAATTTTGTTTTCCATTCAAGACAATAATCGGATAGGTCCTATTGTTTTCATCCGGCTGTGCATTGGTAGGCTAACCAAAACTTCATCTTATTCAATGGTAGGCTCTAGTTCAAAATAATTGACGGTAAAGTTGCCCACGTATGTTAGTGTTGTATTTTTGATTCCAATACACATAACTACCAACCTGGTACCAGATCTTCCTAGTTTCCAATCTGGTGCCAAGGGATTACCAATCTGTTTCCATACGATTTCCTAGTCCAGCCCAAGCTTGCTTCCAAGTTGGCAAAATTCATGGCGCCAAGTTGGTAAAAAATACCAGAGAAGTAGACAATTTTTTGTGCACTCTGCTATTTAGGCGATAAACTTGTATATGAAAGTCAATCTTTTTTGGCTTCCATGTCCCTTTAAAGGTAAGCCAGAGTAACCCTGTCATAGATCAAATAGTAACGTCGTTGAATTTCAATGTTCCTTGATTTTATCATGGAAAAGGAATAAAAGTGCCTTGGTTCACACTAATAAGCTCAAACTCTAGCATATTTTGACATTAAACCATAGATTTCTCGGCTAAAGTGCCATGATTCTTAAAAAAATTTTGCAGTTAAAAGTGCCTTGGTTACGTCGGTTCCGGCATACTATTTGATCTGTGAACCCCGGTTATCCATCGCTGATTGTGACATAATCCTCTTTAATACGCTTTTTCTGTACTCCCCCACCCTAATCTACCGTATCCCTTCCCCCCTCCCCTCCCCTCCCACAGTACCATTCTCACCGTTCTCGTGTCTCTCATCATCCACACTCCCCGAATGCTTCCCGAACACAACCGAATATTGCGCCAATTGCAATTCGTCGTACGCAGCTGAAAATGAAATTAATAGAAGAAGGGATACGATAAGAAAGGAGTGGATACTACTGCAAATGGCGAAACAATTCGAAGGGTTGAGGAGGATAAAGATGAATTCGCTCACTTTCACAGTCGTATATGCTTTGATCGGAGAGCAACTGGTCAACGAATTGATCCAATTCCTCTTTCAACGCGTCTTCCACAATCTTCGTGTCCAAGGTCTCGTTATCCACTAACCGCATACAGATCTGAATGATGGCCATGAAGGGAATAAACTAAAATAAGTGTAGAGCATCACCTTATTAACTAGCATGTTAGTGCAAAAGTTGGAGTAAGTAAGGTCGTACCTCCAGTTGGTTGATGTGGAACTTGACTCCCTCGCACAGCTCACGCAGTTCTTTCTGCAAATGCACACTTCCTCATTGCAGTGCAAAGCTCATTCCCAAGATAGATCAAGGCATGGCGAAATAAAAAGATACATCATCAGTAAACCATTCCAAATATCGAGCGAGAGACTGTGCAGAAGTGAGAGAATTATTTCTGAAGCAGAGTAACGGACGGATCGGCTTATTCCACTATATTATGCAGAATGACTCATACATCGTAATGGTGGAGATATATTTAGCATGTAAACTTGGTAAATTTTTGAATTAGCAAAACGGCCGAAGACTAGATTGCCTTGTGCGACAATCCCCTCTACCTCTCAACCCCTCCCCTCACCCTTCCCATGATACCCCCTCCCACCCTCACCTCCTTCTCAGCCTTCTTCGGATCGTCCTTCCCCTTCCCCCTCCGTCTCCCCTGTTCCACAGTCGACATTTGTTCAAGTGCAGCCTCGTACTTATCCGCCTCGTCATTCAATGTCCTGAAGTGGAACCATACCTTTTTGTAGATAGTAAATCAATTGAAAACAAAACAAGAGTGTATTCCTGCCAGTGTTTGATCTACCGTGTTACATGGGCAAGGTCTGCCGGCGGCTTGCTACAGTGGTCCACCCATGCACAGAGATTGCGCCGTTTAGCTACTGTATTATTGCGCAGTGTGCTAGCCAGGACTAGAAAAACTTCTGAGTAAGCTACCCAACCACGGTACCTGCAACCGTGCCCATCTATGCCTACCCTACCTGATTGTGTTCTGTATCCACTCAACCAGATCGATACGAGCCTTCTCCTTCGGATCCAACTTCTCCTCAGCTATCAACCCCTGTAATGCGTGCTTCCAATACAAGACAAGCAGTTCCCGTCTACATATTTGTCCAAAATACAATAAAAACGCGCTTAATTCGCATATCTCACCTGCTTTGAGTGGGGCTTCGTCTTGTTCTCCCTCTCTACATCCTTGAACTGCTCCATCTTCTGCTCAATCAATTTCCGATATTGCGTTAACTTTTCCTTGTCCTGTAAAGGTCCAATTAAAGACTGATAGCAGTACGTATTCATACCTTAATCTCGGAAGAATTCTGCCAGTTCTTGACTTGATCTCGCAACCGTTGTAGTTTCTTGATCTCCTTTTTCAAGTCATCCTGCAGATATCAACATGGTACCCTCCCGTACATCGAAGCGCAAACGGGAAGGAAGCCTCATGTTTATGATAAATTCAGACTTTGGTAAGCCGCGAATAACACAGTAAAACGACTAGGTGGGCTAATAATAAGACTTGTTTCCATCTAACCTAATAGACATTAACTCCCAAGCACAATCTTTTCCTCACCTGTAGCTTCTCCCGTTGGTTATCGCTATTGGCCTCTACAACCTTGGCCATCGTTTCCTCAAACAATTCGACTCCTTCATCGATCTCAACCAAATCCTTCTCCCCGATTCGCCATACCAATCCAACCTTCTTGAAACACTTATCAATCTCCGCGAGCAGTTTTCGTTTCTCGGCCATGGCTGGAGATAGCTCTCTTCTCTCGTCTTACTTCGACCTCTCTCAGGCATGCAATATGCCCGTTTTATACGGATTATCCAATAGTCTCCGAGCACTTATTTCAAGTTGGCAAACTGAAATTGTCCAGTAACGTTTGAAAATGCTAAAGCAACTCACCAAAGCTAATATAAAACGGATTCACAGCTATCGTTTAAGGCAAAACCTCTTGAAACGTTCGTAGAAATCTGCAAAGAACGAATAGAAGAAGATTATCAACACGCTTTCGTCAAAATAAAATCATGTGTCGATTGAAATGCGAAATGACAGCACGTTGTGACATGAATAAAGCTGGGTGAATAGAAAGGAACACTGGAAACGATCGATAAGTTATACTAATGAGCTTAGATAACGATTTGAGTGGAGTGAAGCTGCTGACAAACAAAGGAGCAGGCAGCGAAAACACGATTTAGTACTATTGGGAGGGTAGTGAGAGCGGAAAGGAACATCACATGACATTGCCGTGTATCCTCTTGTCACGTGGCAAGCGGAACAATTCCACACAACAACAATCGTAAAGGAGAAATCATAAGCGATTCCAAACTCGAGAGACTCGATAGAAATTTGGCTGCGTGGAGAGGCACATTGAATGAGCCGTGATACTCAGGCAAGAGAAGCGAGGGTCGGGGAGGGGGAGAGAAAGAAAGAGACAAGACTGCCTTCTCTCTCAACTAGTTGTGAGTCAGTTGCTTCCTTTTGCGTGTTATTTACGCCCTCGTGAGAGTATTCGAAAGGGGAACCCCTCTTGTAGATGCCCTCGTTTACAATCAACACCAATGTGCCCCAATCGAAAGTGACGGATGACTTGGTCAAGGAACTCTCTTCTACTGTCGCGCAACTACTCCACAAACCGGAAAGCGTACGTCTTCATTAATTTACAAAACAAATAAAATCTTTTTAAACGAGAAAACAGTAAGTCATAGCAAGGCATTACTGTAAACCTGAATATTTGATTAATCAGTCGATAAATTACAGTACGTCGCTGTTCACGTGTTGGGAGACCAGAAGCTTTCGTTCGGCGGGGACGTCTCTGCGCCTGCGGCACTCGCTACTTTGATGTCGATCGGAGGCATCGGAACTAGTAAACAGAACAACGACGTGGCTGGAGTCCTCTTCCCTCTCATCGAGAAACACCTCGGAATCAAGCAGAACAGGTATGAATAGATGGGACGTCCCGAGACTGGGATAATTATTATTGAGACATGATATATTCGGAGAGGGATAAATGATTGACGCGGAATGTAGGGATGTCTAAGATTAATCCCTTCAGAATGTACATCCAGTTCATCAACAGTCACGCTTCTGCTGTAGCACACAATGGACAGACCTTCGGATAATTCGTGTAGTTGGTATGGAACCTCTTGTTATGTTAGATACTCATAATTGTTCAATTCGGGCTATATATTTATTTATAATTGCAATAAACGGTTAACTCACACTCGCTCTGCAAAACAGTCTTATCTTTCGAGGTACTCAACGATAAGGGGAAACGAGCTGTTTTGAAGTACTGTAGCTGATCTGCTAACAGAAAAGGAAACAATTGAATAATCATACATTTTAATTTGAAGTATTATTTATCAGTTGAGAGTTCAACAAGAAATCAACAAGAAGCTTGGTCAACAAATCATCGGATTGAGAGAGATACTCGTATTAGTTTGGGACTATTTATGACAGAGTACGCTAGTCCTTAATGGAATGTTGGGAGGTTAGTGTCAGATTGTCGTGAGCATCTTCTTCATCAGATGGCTGATCTTCGTCCGGTACACACTAAATTCACCCTTTTCTTTATTAGATTACGGTAGTCTACAGTAGTTCTCCTAATAAAAAATAAGCGTACCAGGAATTCTATGAAAACGTTCTCGGTGCACTTCTCAACCATGAACTGTATGGAGAGTATCTTCCGGTTGTCGACTCTCAACGAGATCTCAACAAACTACCGTAACCCGAATACAGCAGTCACTTGCCTTACTCGAAATAGCGAGAGCCTTCTCCATTCGTTTGAGGAGATTCAATCGATAGCTGACTCGTACTCTTCTCTCACATTCCACAAGTTCGATAAAGTCAGATCGAGCGGGAATGGTAGTCTGCTCCACCATAATCAATTCTCATCCAACCACTCACCGTAACCTTCCCGATGTGTCCTGTAGTTTGTAGCGATAGAGCGGACTTCGTTATTACAACGAGGACGCTGGAACTCGAAGTATCGAATTCCTAGAAACCGCCATCCATGTATTCTACCAACGTTGCCATACCCTAAATGCGTCCTTGAGAACGCTGGCCTTCATGATGACTCTTGCTTGCACGTGGTCTCTATCGTACTCGAATTCGAGAACCTGAGTACCGTAATCAGGGAGTGATCGTTGCGAGACCCACCGGTTGATGGGAGAGAGTATTGATTGACGAGTCGACTACAGTCTCGTCGTGTTCTACCAAGACTCGAAGGGGACTACCGTATCCATCGTAATGCATCTCAAAATGGGTTACTGTAGAATGCCAGGACCAGGATACCGTAATCCTGGTCAACTACCGTACCTTGAGATTGGATTCGGGATGATCAAGAATGGCGAGAGATGCAGTGAGAGGTTCGATGGGGAATCGAATGGAAACTGGTTGGTCGTGGTGTTGGAGTTGAATGAACATGGAAGAGGGTAGATAGGCACAGGCCTCAAGGGTATACAATGAGTCCTTCAACGGAGATAGAGGCTCCCCCTAAGGTCTTACATCTTCTTTCCTATCTGTCAAGTCCCTCTGCTTTGGGTACTTCACCGCTCTTAGCCCAGTTAGAAGGGGAAGCAGTCATTGTACCTGTTGACAGTGTTGATCATCTACAATGACCCTCATTCCTCCCGAATTCACGTCGATCGTTCCTGTCTGCATTCACTTCCCTTTCATTTACTAATTGTAAGCTCAGATGGAAAGACTACCGTACCTAACAAGAACTGCATTCAGATCAATTCTACTAGAGTTGTGCAGACTGGCCATTTTGACCAATATGTTTCATTACTTTAGGCAACGAGACGCGTTGCGGTTAAGTACGATGCATGAAACATAATCATTGTATTGGCCAGTCTGCACATCTCTAAATTCTACCCTCGTGACTGCGTGTATTATCGCTGACCTCTCTAAAGGCGACAGCCTTGATGATATTGAGTAGTTCCTTAGCATTGAACTTCCTCACTTCGAGTAGATGAGTCTGTGCTTCAACGTACGAATCGTCTCCCATCATAGCCACTCCTAAACAATAATAACTTTCTACATTTACCTATCTTCTAACCTTTTGGAAAATAAATTGTACCCACAACTGATTACCACATGCTAACCATTACCGTACCATTTTCATCCTTTGTCCGAACCGAACTCAGCATAACCAAGGTATCGCAAGAGACCAAAGCGCCGATCACACCCTTCCTCTTTCATTCCCTCGCTATTCCTTTCAAATTTTCCCGCGCAAACGAGCAAGCGTGATCAAACAGCGCTTTCCCTTACAAGGTACCGTATCCCCATTTTCCTTCATATGTCCCTTATTTCTCATGAGCTGAGCCTTTGAATACTTGAGATGATGCCATGCAACATTGATTATGCAGTTTGTAGTCTGATCTCTGTCATACAATCCTTTACTTCGCGTTTAAAGCGCATCTCAGATGTCACGAGGAACATAATGGCTAGGTTATATAATAACTGAGAGAAGAGGAAAAAAGGGAGACAAGTGAAAAGAAGAAAGAAAGTAGAGAATGGTGAGCAATCAATCAACTGTACAAGAAGAGAACAACAATAAACGAGTAAATCAATTGACACTTTTAGCCTATTTACTCTTACTTATATCCATTTAATCGTTCCGTCACAAAAATAAGTCACTAACAATCCCCTTAGCACTACATTATACCAGTCCGAATTACGCTCAATTGCGACTGTCTGCGTCTCTCCAATTTACATGCTCTCTCACCTCCCCTCTCTCCCTTTGCAAGCATGATCTACCCTTTGGAACAGAACGTAGTGCCTTAGAAGTAAGGTGACTGACGGAACAATCAAATCATCTATATCCTGTTTAGTCAACAGTTACTATTCTAATGTTTGGCCGATTTTCTCTCTTTGGAGTTAGCTGAGAATGGAGAAAACGTGCACCGGAAAGGGGCAAAGGAAACATAAAATCCATAGAGGGAGTACGGTGAAGGGTACAGTCATGAGGGTACTGTATTCTGACTACAAACGAAGAGATTACGGTATACAAAGGGTAATAAATATACAGTAATGATAGATTGAGCAGTGAATGAGGTGAATGGAATCAACAACGAATATACGAGGATAAATGGGAAGAGAATAGGAAAGGGAGCACCGATTAAGTGAACGAAAGAGAATAAAGAGGGATGAGGACCCCTTCAATGGTACAGAGGGAATAAGGGGGGAGTACTGTCATTGTCAGTTGGCTTGGCCAATCTTCTGTCGTCTCCTTCCAAGAGCAGCTTCCAATTCCGATAGATGAGGAGCAATCGGAGTAGACGGCAACACGGTAGATGTTATACGGGTTCCTGAATAAGGAATCAAATTCACAAAATCCTTTGCATAGTATAAATTGAATAAAATTCACAAAATCATTTTGTATTGTATAAATATGGAAAGTACACAGTTAAACTCACAAACCTTCAGCCCTTTTGGGTGGAGGAGGAGGGGCCTTCTTCTGAATAGTTGCGTATTCATCCTTGATAGGAGTGTGTCTGACGGGGGGAGGGGGAGGACCACCCACGACGGTGGGAGAAGACAGCAGCAGAGGCGGCTTGGGAGGGGGCACGGG
>LS901484.1:940749-956853 GCA_900490955.1 Micoletzkya japonica | reverse complement strand
GACAGCCAGCTGCAGGCGAAGCCTCACAAGAGGAAGCGACGCAATGGCGGATCCCTACTTCCAGAAAATGACGATTATCTCGCTCTAGATACGCCCTCAGCAAAAATTGAATATCGTTTTCCACTCAGTTTTTGACGCTCTTTCGAATGGTACATGTCTCATTTGAATCCCTTTCCGCGAGGTCAGACCATCTCCTTGTCAGCAAAAAAGGTGAGATTGAAAGACATCTGCCAAGCTACCCGTATGTCCCCGTATGATACCGTATCCCCGCGTACTAACCTGAGTGGGACTGGGAGTATGGAGGGATTCCCTGCAGGAGTCAGAGGAGACTCCCGAGTGTCTGCATCCCCTCTTTCCCTCCATGGAAGACCCCTCTCCATAGGCTGAGTCTCCATCGGGCGAAGAGCACGAGGAGGGGGCTCGGGTCGACGATGACTGCAAGGGAATCGGGAGATATTCCAAGGGGGAGGGGATATTGGGGAGAGAGATGGATAGTTACGTTTGCAGTTTACATGGTTTTCGTGATGCAGTAGCATGAAGCTCAAGCAGCATCAAAAGAGAACAGAATAGCCATCGTCTATTCACAGTTTCATATCTTTAGCCTTACAGTATGATGTCGTTAACTGCATGACATCATTCAAACCGTGATTGTCTAGGATTACGATATAGTTCATGTATGCAGACTGAGTGGTATGCATGAGAGTTGCGCAATGCAATCAACATGACCCGTGTCCCCTCCACTCTCTCAATCACTCTCCATCATCGAGTCTCCATCACTTCCTTCCAAGTGGTCCATCCCTACAGCCAAACGTGCACTCGCTTCTCCCCTTGTATACGATAAACTCTTCATCTTCCTCTCTCCACGGCCTCTCACAGCCAATGTCTTCATCATCCCCTCCCTCTCTCCACTCCATCAAAGGTGTCCCTCTCCCTCCCTCTTCTCTCGATCTTATCTCCCCTCTCCCGTCCATGCTGATTATCCCCCTTCCCTTCATGGTCAGTCTCCCTTCATGTAATATATCGACCCCTTCAACCTTCTCTTCTCTCAATCTCCCATCACAAGGTGAACAATCGGTATAGCCTATAACAATGCAATCCCTCCCAATTCTCTCTCCATTCCCTCTCCCCCGCCGTTCCCTCTCTTTCTTCTTCCCTCCTTCCCTTCATCCATCTCTGCTCTACAGATTCCATGTATAAAGGGGAGTGATCGGAATGGGTGCAAGGACAACTAATTATCTCGATCCCCCTCTGATAGAGAGTGAGAGTTATGAGAGGGGGAAGAGTATAGTCACCCGAGGGTTGAGAGACACAGAACGGTAAAAGGAGGGAAAGAGAAGGGTAAGCAAGGGATGGAAGGGGAGGTGTGAGGACTGTACACAGAGATGGGGTATGAACACGATACTAACATCGACTGCAAGGGGAAAGAGGGAAAGAGAGGGAATCAAGACAACAACAGCCCCCATTCTCCTCTCATGGAATGGTTCGCGCAATGTGTACGAATGATAGAGGAGAGAGTGACAAGGTGGAAGGGGCAGGCGTATCGCATTCAAGGCTTCTCCCCTATTCATACCGTCTACCCCTGCAGCCCCCATCTTAATCCCCCACTAGAGTGCGCCTAACGAATGAAGGATAACGAATGAAAATGGACGAATGATTCGTTAACCGACCCTTATCGACTAGTCGGCAAGAAAGAATGACTCGCGAGCTCTCTTGCCGACTAGTCGTTTATCCTTCACCATTCGCTTCATTCTTACCGACTAGTCGTTTATTCGCGACTATTCGCTAACAAGACCACAGAGGATCTTCGTTCATTCCACTCTCCTCACAGAGGACAGCTAAATAGATTAGATGGTGGCTGCAAATCTAGAGGCACATTTCCTGGATTCCTAACATAACAAGCTATATCGATGTCAATGTTTCTTCAGGTTTTATATGAAACTTGAATATCTAAAATAATCATACTGCGTTACCTAATTACAATATTCTGCTTCTGACTATTCCTATTTCTTTCATTCATAGTGCGCGTAAATCCCTCAACCGGTCTGATCTCATTTATCTCTAGTTACTGATAACATACGTGGGCGACTTCCCGTCAAGATTATGAGAAACGGGCCTACCAATTGAAATTTTGTGAGAAATACAGGCCTACCAATGGAAATTTCCTTAGAAATTTGGGCCTACCACCCATACTTCGGGTCGGTGCCCACGTATGACTGGTAAGCTACATTTTGAATTACCTCGTTTGCCATATTTCTTCAAATCGCGTATGCATAAGACGGATAAATCAGACGAAAAAAGTTTAATAACTTTTATTTTCAATGTTACAGTAATAGCTATATCCTTTTCACGGTGATAAATTATTAAAGAACTTCCCATCCCAACCCCTCCAACCCCACCTTAATATCTCACTCATCGTCACCTCTCTTTTGCGTAAGCTTGTTTGCACCTTTAATTTTCCGTCTCATGCCTTGGCATGTCGATAAAATATAATATAATATAACTAAATTTTAGATTATTATGCACCCATAATCTAATCCATTTAGCTGTCTTCAGCGAGGGGTGGAAGGAATGAAGATCCTCTGTGGTCTTAGCGAATAGTCGCGAATAAACGACTAGTCGGTAAAAATGAAGCGAATGGTGAAGGATAAACGACTAGTCGGCAAGAGAGCTCGCGAGTCATTCTTTCTTGCCGACTAGCCGTTAGCGGACTGCTCACGACTAGTCGATTAGTCGGAATCATTCGTTAGGCGCACTCTATCCCCCACCCTTCACCCCTATTCTATCCCCCCTTCGCCTCTTCACATCACAAGAGCTGATTATCTCTTCCCACGAGGCTACGCAATGCGGCAAACATTGAGAGGACGAGAGAGACAGACCAGCGATAAGCCTAATATGGACAGGGACAAAACAATCGATTGTATACAGGGATACGAGAGATCAGAGATCATAGATGAAAGAACACTCACTGTTACGGTTGAGGATGACGCTGTGGCAGCACAGGACGAGGAGGCTGTGGGTTCCCTGGAATGGATCTTTATTACATCAATCTATGTCACAAATGACTAACCAAGAGTTCTAATAGGCTACAATTGCAAAGAATTGCAAGATGTAAAAAGAAAATGATTGAACCGACCTTATCGCGACACTGGGCTT
Organism: Micoletzkya japonica; assembly: GCA_900490955.1. Taxonomy (NCBI): domain Eukaryota; kingdom Metazoa; phylum Nematoda; class Chromadorea; order Rhabditida; family Diplogasteridae; genus Micoletzkya; species Micoletzkya japonica. The sequence continues at coordinate 953,700 of LS901484.1, read as the reverse complement.
CGTGGGTAAGGAGGGTTTGGAGGAGGAAGAGGGGGGAAGGGTGGGCATTCCCAGGAGGAGCTGGTCGGCCGTGTTGGGGGAGTCGAGGGCAGACCCCAACTGTTCCAGTTCCGCCAGGAGGGCGTCCAACTGCCAATCCGCCGATTCTCAACGACACACCATTTACATGTTGAGGTCAGAGGACAAAAAGTGTATTTGATTATATTTTTCGTTGTGAGACCCCTCCCGCCCGCAAACCGTCGTTTATTATGAAATGACTCATACCGCTCCGCAAAATTGTCCCCACCGCTGTTCTAAATTCTCAATTTACATGGCCACCCTACCGCCGCAAGAATACGTTTAAAATACGAGTATTTATCCCCTGGCTGAAGGGCTCCGAAGACACTCCTTACTAGATCCTCCCCTACAGTCCTAACCACTCCCCACTCCCATCACTCACGTCGATCCCTCCGAAAGTGATCATAAGACTCGTCCATGACTTCCCTTCCCTTCTCTTTCTCTTTCCCTTGTCCTTCACTCCTTCCAATCACTTCCCTCTACTCTTCAATTCTTTCCCTCTTCTCTTCTCTTCTAAAAGACATTGCAATCCAATCCCATTCCACGACAGAAGAGCACAAGGCAACAAGCAATACGAAATACTCACAGGAGCTAAAGGGGAATGACAGGGGAGGGGAGAAGGAGAGAAAAGAGTAAAGAGAGGGAGATAGAGAATATGGGGGCAGGTAGGTACGGAATACGGGAAGGGAATATGAAAAGGGAGGAAGGAGGAGGAGAGGGAATGAGTGATAGAAGGAGCTATGAGTCATATAGATGAGAAGATGAATAAGGGGAGAGGGGAAAGGTGATGGGATAAGAGGGAATGAATGGGAGGGAAGAGCGAGAGGTAAGGGAGAGAATAGAGAATAGAGAAGGAAAGAAGGGAGGGGGAGAAGGGAACGATATTACAATGAAGAAAGAGACAAGGAGATGAGTGAACATATGCGATCTGTCGATATATGGGGATAAAAGGGAAGAAGAAGAGGAGAGATCAATCAGAGAGTGAAGGGACACTGAGTTGACTGGAAGGGACCGGGAGAGAGGGAATACGAGGGATAAGGGGAGAACAAGAACAGCTGACCAGTATAGTACAAGTGAGCGAGATTGTAGGAGAGGGGAGGGGTGAAGAGGAAGAAGAAGAGAAGGGGAATCACAGGTGAGATACATGAGATACAACCGCGAGCTGAATATTCCAATTCACTACTTTCGAAAAGACTCAAAGTTAGTGAGGTTACATTGTTTGCGCGCTACCGGAAAAGCATTTTCTCAACATATCAACTGATTCTGCTGGATCAGGCCAATTTCATGAGAAATTTGCAAGGCAAAGAACTGTGGAATGAAGTCTGTAAGGCAAGAATATAAAGAAAAGAGAGGGAAAGGGGAATGAGAATGGAAGTGATTAATTAGAGAAGATATTAAGGGAAGGAGAATAGAAGAAAAGAAGAAAGAAAATGGAAAGGAAAGGGAGAACATGCTAATGACAAATGACAGCAGAGAATAGAAGAGGAAGGGAGGGAAGAGAAGGGGAGAGAATGGTCAGATGGGAGGGGCACGAGAGGGGTTAAGGGATACACGGACGAGACAGTGACTGACCTGCACCCTCCTTATGTTGCCGTAACCCAGAAGGAACAAGAAGGGGAATGAACACTGATTGAGTGAGAAGAATGAAGGGAAGGAGAGTGTGACTTACGAGGGAATAGAGGGACGGACAGAGGTAAAGAGAAGAGAGAAAGAGAGAGAATGGAGAAGAACTGACAGAAGAGAGAAGAGGTGACACGGCACGTTACTACGATGTGTTAAGAGAGAGAATAATTGGTGTGAGAAGAGAAGAAGAAAGGAAAGAGCGAAGGGAGGGGATGGGCACTGATTACGAATAAACCATTCCAGAGAGGGGAGAGGTGGGGGAGGGGGAGAAGAGAGAATTACGAGGGAGGCAAGAGGGAAAAAGCTCCCCGCAAGTGCCCTCCACTCACTATCAGCTCAAACTTAAGCTCTTCCCTCTGAAGGGAAAGAAGAAGGAAAGAAGAGGATTTAGTGGAGACGAAATAAGGAAGGGAATGTGAGGGTTTGGAAGAGAGCGAGGGAACGGTGGGAAGGGGAGTAAGAGGGAAATAGTTAAGAGAGAGGGAGAGGGAGAAGAGGAAGACGTCATGTCTATTAACAGCTGAACATACACAAAACACTACAACGAAGTGGAGATGAAGCATACGTGGGCACGGTTGCAGGTGCCGTGGGTGGGAGACCCACTGCAAATTTTAACAAAAATAGGTTGCCAAAGAAGCAACGGCTTAAAAAATCAAAATTGCAGGAAATTAATGATTAACAAGTTGTTAATCATTATTTTGTATGATCGATAGGAATCGAGCATGGCCTGTAACGACAAAGTGAATCAAATAAAGGAAAAAAACAAATAAAAGAAAACAGAATAAAACAGCACTCACAAAACATAAAGCAAGCAAGAGCGAAGAAAGGTACGGTATCTGCTTATACAGTAATCGGTTCTGCAGCGCGCAACCCAAACTCGCGTAAATACTAAATCTTGATATAGGAAGAATTGAGATCTGATTTTTCTCATGCCGAAGCAATAAATCAAGCCGGCAGCGAATACAAAAGATGGGCTCATTTGGTTGGGTGGTTTTCGAGTCCCGGCTCCACCAGCAATTTCATTGCATGTATGCCAAAAAAAGATAAAAAGCCCTGTTCTTAGTGTTTTATGAGTGTAAACGACATAGAAAAAATTCAGACACAGAAAAAGCACCATAAAACTTGTTATAACTCCAGAAAACCGAATCTTATATGACAGTCAGTTGGGGTTGCGCGCTGCAGAACCAGGTTACTGTAGTTATGAAGAATTTGCTGCCTCGATCGATAGCTACAGTATGCAAATTATTCGAAATGCTTCCCGTTATTCTTCGTTTTATATGGGCTTTCAATGCTTCCAATGTTTACAAAAAATAATCAATATTGCATATGGAATACATAAAACGCATGTGTTGTCCTTATTCGCTCCTCTATTTCCATGTCGTGAAAGAGAGAGAGAAGATAGAGCTAGAGAGGGAGGGAGTGGGGGTAAGGTATTAGAGAGATGGGATACACGGTACTACTAGATAGACAATGACCGATGACTTGGTCATGAAAGCGTAAGAATGGACCAAGACAGGGGAGAAGAATGAGGAGAGGTAGGCAAAGAAAGCACTTTCATCACTTGGTCGTCATTTTCAGTCATTGCCGATCTCTAGACACAACACAAACCAAAGGATTCACTTGCGCATCTGTGATCCTGACTCAGTGATTAGTGTTGGTTAGACATCGATATCTGTCCCAGGAAAGCAGATCAGCTTTTGGGAAGGTTTAAAAAGCCCATTTCGATCATCCTCCAATTCCCATCAGAAAGATTGTTCCGAATGTAGCACTATACACAACCACCACACCAAAAAGCCAAAGGATAGAGAAAAGCTTTATGGAGAAACATTAGTTAAAATATAGCGGTACATCACATTCTCACGGTTCTCCGTCGGAATATGACGGTAAACTACAAATAAGGTGAGTGGGGAAGCACAGGGGTAAGTGTGAGTAAGTTAAAGAGTGGTAAAGTGCTGTTATATAGACTAAAAGGGATGCATTGACCAAGACAATAACGAACTTGAAGCAACCTGAAAAAATCATTATTTCTAAAGCACGAGAAAGACCTACCTTCGAAGTACTCGGAGAGTAGGTACTGTACAAAGAGAGTTAAAACATTAAAATTATCTTAACTCTCTTTATATCTGTCTCCAATACGCATTTAACAACTTAATTACTTTTTTTTAAAAAAGCTGAGAACTTTATACCTTATGGTAACTTATGAAAACAATTCGTCAATGGAAAAAAATTGAGCTCTCATTTCCTTTTTACTAATACTACTACCTACTACTTTACTACAGTTCCTCGCTCAAGAGTGTTAGATAAGGATACTGACTGGTTGCAGAAGCTAGAATGAGCTACTGCAACAAGGCAGGTCTCAACCATGTCTGGCTGAGACGGCCGGACATGGATGGGGCGACGACTGCAGAGGGGAGGGTGAGCCACTGCTACATTTTGAAGAAGAAGAGCATGACATGAAGAGAATAACGAGGGATGTACATGACAGGAACCAATCTGTTATAGCGGAAACAGGGGGAATGAGGGATAGAAGATCGGGATGAAATGGGAGGGGAGAGGAGAGATCAAAGATCAAGAAGGGAAGACGAGATATCGTTGATTCGTGGAATGAGAGGACTCGCGACTCCTCCTTACCCTCCCTCTCCCGTCCTTATCCCCCTTCTCTCTCAGTTTCCTTCACGGTGGTTCTCCACTCATCAATCACCTCGATCCCACTCCATAGCCATCCCTCTTCTCCCTTCCAATTCCCTCTCTGCCATCATAACCCTCCCTCTCTATATGCATTGCATCAGTTCCCCCAACCCCAGTATGCTAATCTCCATCCTTCTGCATTTCTCAACAGTGAAGTGCACGTGGCGCAGTATGGCGTATTACCATTAAGCTTCTTCTGAGCACTAATAACCACAGTTTCAGAAAAAAATATCAACAGTTCTGCCAACTGCCCAACCACCGATTCGCCAGGCGACGTACCTCTCGTTATCTTATATCTGCATACCCCACCTACTGTACCCTTTCCCTTCGACGAGAATAAAGAATGAGTGAGTTCACCTACAAATCCTGTCGTTCATTGGAACCCTTTCCAGAGATAGTGTCCCAATAGACATGACTGCCATCGACTGATTCCCTCTCATCCTTCTCTTATTCCCCGATGCAATCAACTAACCTTTGACATTGATCATCGAGTACCGCACGGGGTCAATAGCCGGTTTCGGAGGGAGAGAAGGACGAAGGCGAGGATTAACGAGGGAAGAGGAGTCATCGAGGGACGGCGAGGAGGGGGGAGGGGGACAAGCAGGGGACCGAGGGGGGTCTGCCATCCACGGAGACGGGATCTGAATGGGATGGGTACGGTAGGGTGTACTGTAGAGGGGTACGGTAGGAGAGGGGGACAAGGGGAGGGGAGGGAACGAGACTGGAGAAGAGCTAATCGACTGTACAAGTAGAAGAGGGAAGGGTCTCTGTTCATTGAATAAACATTACCCCATCCCTTCACTAATCGAGTCTCTTTTATCGAGACGCAAGCAAAAAGAAACCGAGTGTTCATATACTTTTGCAGCGTACACTTATCTGCTGCAAAGCCGATTTAACTGATAGACTGGCGCAAAGCGATAAAAAAGGGAAAAGAGAAACAACGTCGAAGATACACTGAGCACATTGATTGAAAGAGCCCTGATTACAGAATCATGGACAGTACGCTTATCAGTATTGTTGTCACCGGAAATTGATTGTTCTCTTGGAGAGGAAAGGAGAGAGAAAAGGAGATAGGGACAGAGACTATTAATTTGCATACACATCACATATGGTGAAGAGTGGAGGGAAGGAACAGTTGAGAGGAGATTGAAAGGAGGAGAAGAGGGGGGAGAGGAGGAAGAGGAGGGCAAGATTGATAAGTACACTGCACACTACAATGGAAGAGAATGCTTTAACCACATATGTTGCACTTGGAACATAAGGGAAAGAGGGGAAAGATGTGGAATCGAGGGAGGATGTACTAGGAAAGGGAGGGGCGCTCTGAGATAATATATACGAGTTTGGTTTATCCCGGAGAAGTATATCAAGGGAGAGAGGATACGGTAGATACCCGCTGAGACTCAATCAGCTGATAAGACCATCGGTAAGACCCATAAATGCTTAGCAACTGCTTTATAGACAGCAGTTACTTGCACAATTATTTGTATACGTTTCAAATCATTTGAATCAAATGTCCATATTAAGGATGGCAAAATGGGGGTGCAAAGGAACAACGTCCACGAATCGCGAGACATAGTAAAGACGAATTAAGAGACAGATTATCTTACGAATATCTACCATTTCTCTCTTCCTAGACACTTATGAAGGCCAAGACCGAATAGTATAGGAATGGAGTGAACACGGGCACTCTCCACATGAGGTTTCACTGAGGGAACTGAAGGGAAGTAAACAGTGAAGAAAGAGGGAAGAGAAGAGGGGAAGAGGGAGGACTATACACCAAGACTTGTATACTGACACCCGGTACAAGGCGGAGGGGTATAGAAGGGAGGGGTTAGGAGGTAACGGGAGAGGGTAAAGAGAGAGAAGGGACAGTGACGAGGGAAAGGGACTACTCCTCCACTGATGACAGCTATGTCCAGAGGGAAAAGAGACAAAACAAGGCGATGCCAGTACTGAGCGAATGAGTGAATCCACTTTGACAGGGCTTGCAAAGGGAGGAAAGAGCCTCGATCATCTAGTGAAGAGCTATTGTTATTAGCTGAATGGAATAAATAGGCATATTCCGTAGGCTCAAAATTGCATTCTACACCAGTAAGCGTAATCTAAAAATGATGGGCAATAAACCTCCCCATGTAGGGGAGCGCGTCGTGCCATTTGAGAGACGTCTATACCATAAAATGCAAAATGCAGATAATACCCGTGAACCGGTTCGAGTGTATGGCAAGAGTTGAAGAGATAAGCAAGTCTCCCCATACAAGACTACGATCATATGGATATGCACTATCCATACGAATAGTAGTTCGCCCTCTAACAAGCACATTCCTTCCCTTGTCAGTAAGAGGAAAGATCAGACCGAGCTGTCCCCTCTCATATTCCCTCTTTCCCCGTTACGCTTGTGACTCTCGATGGAATGCAAACAAGAGCAATGGGAGAGGTGCCAACAAACAACTCCAGAGGGGGGAGTTGAGTAGGGGAGATAGGGGTGTAGGGGGATGGGGGAAAAGGAAATGGAGAAACCGGGAGTATGGGGAGAATAGAGCTGCGCAACAGCCGAGGCATTCCAAAATAAAACATTTTGTTTTGCCACGAGCAAAGAGATCCTTCAACTACGTCTTTGTTTTAATTTTCGATGATTACGACCAATTATTTTGGGGCAAGCCATAGGTTCGCCCACCTCTGGATACGAGAATAGAGCTTTTTGAGAGCATAGATGGTAGACAGGGGGGGGGGTGAATAGTGGAGTAGGGTATCCCTCGAGAGAGTGGGTATCCCCGTGAACGAGGAAGAGGTGTAGATAGCCACACTCAAACCCTTCCCTCAGGGCACAAAAGAAACGGTCAAGTGAAAGGGATCACGTGGAGAAGAAGAAGAAACGAGTCTGTTGAGAAGAGAGAGAGAGGTACTACAATGGTGAGAATGAGAGTGTGAGAGGGTGGCATCGGGAGATTAGCGGAACAAAATACTGGAAGGGCACAGATAGCCATATCGATTAGCTCATTGTGACAGCACAATCTGAATCGAAAATAGAGGAAGAGGTGGAAGAGGATGAAGTGTGAGGGAAAAGGAGAGGGAGAGAGGGGGGGAGAGTAAGAGAGAATGTGGGTAGTAAGGCGATTAATGTGTACCTTCACCGCACTAAGACTACCAATGAGAGAGACACCAGGGAAAGCGATAGAAGAGAAAGGGAGATAGGATTCTGTTTGAGATTATCAAGCAAGGAGATCCACGGGCTATGTTGAGACATATACTACTCAAGAGAGCGATAATGCACCCTGAGATAAAAAGAACATTCGGGATAAGACTAACAAATGAAGAATGAGAGAATTATAGCAAGGTAAGCTACAAGGAGTATGGAGAGGAGTGCAGGAGAGGAAACGGCGAAGTGTCGTGTAGAGGGAAGAGTGATAAGGGACAACGAGGGCCAATCAAGTTATACACCTAATCAAGAGCGACGTAGGGACAAGAGAGAACAGACACCATCTTTCACACTCTCAATCCCCTCAGGCATATTCCCTCATTTGCATACAACACTCCAAAGGCCCTTCTCTCTTTTCGTCTCTTGGCGGAATAATGCAATGCGACGTAGAGGAATCAGACAACGAGGAACGAGTACTTGAATCGCGAGGGGAGAGGGCTTTGAGAGGGGGATTGTATGGAGAAGTAGAACAAACTTGAGAGTGGGAGGAGTACGACGGAGTACAACAGAGAGAGAAGGCTCAACGAGCAAAGGCGAATAATAGCATGATTACTTCCCCCTTTTCACGCACTTTAGCTGTATGAAGCGGAGAAAGAAGGTAAGATGACCGCTTCGAGAGAAGGAGAGAACAAAGAGTGAACGGGAAAACAGAGAATTGTGCATGAATAAGCGGCGGAAGCAGAACATGACGAAACCATGAAAATAGTCAATATCTTCAATGCACACGGTAGGCAAAAAGCTTCTTTTCAGGACCCAAAATTTCTAAAATTATATTTTTAGTATGCTACGGTAACCTTTTTAGATAGCACAATATATTTATTTTTTTTCCTTAGTATTTTTGAAAGTCAACACGTAATTAATGTCAGAGAGGGAATATGCAAAAGTATATTCAAAGTTTATGTAATTCAGTTTATCTAATTCCTCGAGACTCATTCAAAATAATAATTTGATAGTGAAACTTTTTTTTTAAATTTGGGCTTTAATTTGGCAAACAATAATATATAATATAATGGAAGAAGCTGTCAGAAGCGGTGTGCTGAAAGAGGAAGCGATAAAGGCAGTTAATGGGTCAGTAAACAGCCAATCGTGTGCTCTATTGATGTTCCTTTCGGAGATGAGACCAAGAGACCATAAGGTCCGTGCGGGAAAGGGACTCAATGAGTTGTGATAGACATTAAAGGGAAGGGGGGAGACATCGCGTGAGGAGGGGTAATGAAGGGGAGAATAGGGGAGTGGGGAGATAAGGGAAGAATAAGGGAGGGCGAAGGGTGAGAAGGGGAACCGAGTCAGGAATTACTAGAGGGACCATCTATGCATGGATGAGAGGGTCGGAGGGAATGTAAGGGAGGGGTACTGGGAGGGGGATGACAGTTACGCTATTCTGAGGGTACGGGAGAAGCAACTCACTTTATGCAAGGCACGGCGTTTTATTGGTAGAGTTAAATAAGGTCCCCTTTAACTAAGTTTCAGCTCATCTATTAACCAGGTAAGGTCAGCTTTAAAGTAAGGAGGACTTGGAAGGAGGGAGAAACGGAAGAAGGAAAGGGAAGGCATCCCAATGTGTATCTATGGAGGAATGCCGAGGGTCAGAATTACACTGGAGAGAGAAAGAGAGACGAAGATTCGCCAGCTGGGACTTGGTTGGGAGAAGAAGGGTGGAAGAAGAGGGGGAGACGGAGAGGGTTAAGAGGGAAAGAGGGAGAGGAGAAAAGGAGAGAAGTAGAAGGCGACGTGGAAGGCAAATGAAGGACAAGAATGAGATGAAGCTGTGAAATGGGCGTAGAGGGTGAGTCATTGGAGGAGATCGAAGAATGACTAAAGGAGGGGAAAGAAGTTGGCAGGAAGAGGGAGTAAGAGAGGGAGTTGAGAGAGAAGTTAGAGCGAGGGAGAGGAAGGAGGAAAGAAGTAGTCTACATATGTAGACGAACGACATCTGGACTCGTACTCTCATGTCATTCCAAATTTGGAATGGATGAAAAAGACGGAGAAATGCACCATATGGGAGGACGATTTTGGAGGGAAGAGGAGAAGGGAAAGAAAAGAACGAAGAATAAGAAGAGAAGAAGGGGATAGAGTTACAGTAGGAGGAGACCTTATGGGGAAAGAACACAAACACTGTAGAGGAGAGACTGGAGTTGGGAGGGGAGACGGGGTTGGGGGACTCAGACTGACTTGTAAGAGATGAGGAGTCAATGAGGGGAAGGGGAGAAGAACGATAAGAAATGAGTAGACGGTAGATAGGGGACTTACTCCGGTATTTTCCACCAGAATGGAACCATTGAAAGTGGACGGAAATTCACTTGCCAGAATGGAACGATATTAGCCTTTTTGACAGAATGGAAGCATAGTTACCCGCCAAACCCGATTGGCCTCGGCCGCTCTGCTAAATACACCCGGGAACGGAAGACTCAAATTGACATAGATGCTGGAGTGGGATAGGCTGCCCGCAGCATCACCCACTGCAAGCACAGGGCGCAGGGCCATGCTCTTCACCTGCTATGCTTTTTGTGCCTGGTTCAACAAGTTGTAAGAAGTTGCTATTGGTAGACAACAGTCCCCTTTCCGGGTTGACATTTTGATGCTGGGTAGTACTCAAGCCCGCTACTGTTCGTCGTCCTCTCTATTCTTTCTCACCAAAATGCAACCATAATACAGTATCTACCAACCAGAATGGAACCATTGATCGCTGCCTGCCGACCAGAATGGTACCATATATGCCACCAGAATGGGTCCATCGATGGAATAAATATGTTGCGTTCAATGGTTCCATTCTGGTGTGGAATACCAGGGATAAAAGGAGGAAAAGAGAGAAGAAGATGGCTGAAGGAGTGGGGAATGCATGACATTACTCTTTCACGTATTAGTCATTGGAATGACGATACTTGGATGGAAGAGAAGGACAGGAAGAGGAGAGAATCGTGGACGGAAAGGGAGGAATGAGGGGAATGAACGGAACTGGAAAAGAAGAAGAAGGGGGACGAACCTGAGAGACGTCCTCGTTGTCGTTGAAGAGGTCGATGTTGAGAGGGAATGAAGAGAGCAGGGGAGGAGGAGAGAGAGGGAGGGAGGGGAGAGAGGGAAGTGAGAGAAGGGGAGAAGAGAGCAGTGAAGAGAGGATCGAGACACTGAAAGAGAAAGAGTCATCTAGGGGAATCAGGGGATATGAAGGGAGAAGAGATAGGGGAGAGATGGGGGAAGGGGAGGAATGAGAGGGCGAATGAGTAATGACACAACTGCTTATGTACACTATCTACGATAAATCCACGACTGACTGGGGTCGTAAAGAGACATGGACATGGTGGACTGAGAGGGGACAAGGGAGCGAGGGAGGGAAAGGGAGATTATAAAGGGAGAGAGACGGAAGAGGGCAGGGCCGAATTCATACTTGATGAGAGAAGGAGTGGAAACAATAGGGAACACGCTTCGTTGCATACAACCGAGAGTGCGCGAGAAGAGAGGGAAGGGGGAAGGGGGGAGGGGGGAGGGGGGATAGGGGAGAGATAGATGGATAGGTAGGGGTATTAGAGATGGAAGATGCTGGAGGAGCAATGGGACAAAGGCATGACTAGGGGAACCAGAAAATAAAGACATTTATAAGAGATCGAGGGCATTCTGTACTCTTTTAAGAGCACAGAATGTATAAATATTAAAATCTGAGTTTTTACATTTATTCAGGACCACCAAATATCCTCAAGCTATTTGGTAGAATTTTTTAAAATGTGACTAGAGACCGCAGCGGGGTTAGATAGAATGAAGCGTAATGATTCAAAATAACTTTTATCCTATAGATTTCGATGGGCGCAAAACGAAAATGAAGAAGAAAAAATAAAAATAACGGAGTTCTGCTCTTACCAAAAGTAGCATGCTGTGACCAACCTATCGTAATCCGCCTAAAGAGGTCAACTATGTCAAACATCTAACTCAGTGTAGAAAATTATCTGTATTTCTGGTCCCAGGTTCAATATTGATGTTAATTACTGTTTTAATGGAATAAAATTCACAATTATTGAGATACAGAACCAAAGAAGGAGTTTCTGTCCTAAAGTGGCCCGACCAGGAGGGTGAGGAGAAAAGCTACGGTTCACCGTTGCTAACTCGCGACGGCCAAATAAAATTTTCGTCAAAACGTGCATAGGGCTTCTATACGATCCTTACTACTCACCTATAACCAGTATTAGTCATGACGAAGTCTGCAAATAGAAGGGCACTCTTCCAAAGTGGTACGAATAGAAGGGTCAGGCGCAAAACGACAGTTCTCGGTTGATAACTCGCGACAGCCAAATAAAATTTTCGTCAAAACGTGCATAGGGCTTCTATACGATCCCTACTACTTACCTATAACCAGTATTAGTCATGACGAAGTCTACAAATAGTTGAAAATTCCTTCTAAAAAAGAAAAAAGAACAGCTCTATTTCCAATAAAACAATGTTCAGGTAGTTTAATTCCTATTATTATTTGATGTGCATGCTCTTAGACTATACAAAACAATAAAGTAAACCTAGAAATACACTAAATACAGTAAACCGCAACGGAAACGTAAATTTGAACAGTTTAGAAAATTAATGGTGTGAGGCGTGCGTAGAGGACGAGGTTTGTCAAAATTCCCAGTATACTGTATTTGGGTCACACCATAAGTTGCCCGGTGCGGTCTCTAAATGTGGCTACCCCAAAGATAGATGAAATTAGGGAGGGCAGTGCTCTGAATATTTTGTTCCGCGCGTAAAACAGACTGTGACCAACTACCGTAATCCCTTACGTAAAAAGTGACCTTCATATCAAAAAAAATTCTGGCGCAATGCAACGCTAATGTTGTATCATTGGACTAGTATTCATTAATAAGGAAGCAGGAAAGACGTTGGTAATGATAGAATATGAATATACGCGGAATTTGAAGAGAGCGATGGCTTTATAAATGTGGTGTGCACAAAATTCAAAATGGGTGATGTCTAACTATTATCATTCGATAGTTCTCATGACAATGCAGCTGAAATGCTAAGATATAGTATACAAAAGTTGTCCCAAACCGAGAAATTAATTATCAAAAATCGCCGTTTTATAAAGGGAATTTCAGTCACGCGAGGATTTCTCGAAAAGGGTGAATTTGGGTGATATGGCAATTTGATATGATAGAAATGTAAGCGTGCTCTTCACGATAAGCCTAAACCTCACTCTCCCATCGCGTCCCAAAAAAAGTTATCCATCCGCAAACCTCTGAGAAAATCAAGTTTTCTATCTGACCTCCCTGGAAACGAGGTGTACTGTAAGACCTTTCGTCAAATTTTCGGGAGCAACGATCAGATTCGCTTCCCGAACTTGCGCGTTGTGCCTTGATTTCTATGATATTTATGCATTACTTTTGCAACGTAGCTACTTCTGAACACTTCTA
>LS901484.1:907165-935988 GCA_900490955.1 Micoletzkya japonica | reverse complement strand
AAAATTAGAAAAATACGATAGAATTATCGAGTTTTTCAGGATTACCCTATCACACTCTTCCGTTTTTTGAATTACCGCCGGGTTTTCATAGCGAGTCTTGCAACGATGACTATGAAAATCCTCTACAGTAACTAATTAGCATAATTCCGCATTATTGACATTTGGCAGCTTTTTGGGGCGAGCGCAGTTGATCGGTTGCTGTGTTTATGTCAAACTTTTTGGCGCTTGTAATACACTGAGAGAAGTTTCCGTAACTTTCTTTTTGGAATAATTCCGGACCTGAGGGTACATCGGGAATCCATTCTTCAACCTTTTATGGAAAATTCCGCAACTATTTGCGGAATGCATTCCCGATGTATCTTCAGGCACGGAATAATTCCGACAAAGTTACGGAAACTTCTCTCATTCTCAGTATATGTTTCTTACGGTTGCGAAGCTCATTGTTTGTATTACTTTAGCGAGGTATGCATTCGAGATTCTACACAAGATTTGAAGAAGTGGGCAAGGTGAGAAGGTGAGAGAGAACAGAGATGGAATGAGATGATACGGGATAGGAAGAATTACACTGAAGGAGGGAGCGGGGAGGGTGAGACTGGTAGGAATAAGGGAAAGAGGGAGGGAGGGAAAGAGAGAGGGTGGAGGGGATACAAACAAAGACTGGATACTGAACACGGAATACGTGTGAGATGGACAGTTTGGGGAGAGATAAGGGGATAAGGAAGGACAGGAGGGAAGGGGGGAGACAACCTTTGAGCGCTTCTCGCAATTTGTAAACCATGTGAAGATTCTATTTCGATGGACCTAATAGAATTATTATGTGAAATATATTAATTGTAAGACCTGAATGAAAGATGCTGAAAGGTGAAGGTTGGGAATATCTATCTATGAAGAGGGAAGGGTGAAATCGGAAAGATTAAACTTGGATGAACATTGGATGAACAGGGAATACGAATTGGTTGTGTAGAGGTTAGTGACAGATTGACAGTATTGAGAAGGGGGGATATAATATATAGGGGAGGGGGTAGAGGGCGAGAGGAGATGAATGAGAGGGGAACAAGGTCTATCCATAGGGAGTGACACATCCTGGATACGGGTGATGGTGAGGGAAATTGGGAGATAGAAGGGATTGAGATTGAGAAATACTTGGGAGACGTCGCAAGGACAGGACTTACAATTCGAACTTTTTGAAGAGTCGGCAGAGCATTCCTAGCGTTCGATTAGCCAACGGCGGTTTCCCCCGTCATCTATCACCATTGCGGACATAACAATGAGCCAAAATTCACCAATTTAAAAACGTAAGCTTCTCCCCATCAGTCCAAAGAGCTTCCAAAATTTGGTGAAGATTCATTCAGCCATAGTGGAGTAAATTCAAAATTAGTTGCCAATTCGCTATTAGGCACTTTCCCTTTCGGTCGGAATGCTGTGGCACGTGTATGCTATTTAATTGGGGTTTAGATTATTTCACTCTCTGCGCTCTCAGTTTGCACGTTCTCTCTCTCACGGAACGGTTGTTATAAGCGCGATAGTGAAGCTCACTGTCAGACACAAAACATGAAAATGGGAATGTCTGAATCGGAGTCCGATCCATGTTAAAAAGTGGGTTGTGGTACCCATTAAATTAGAATGGCTATATCGAGTGAAAACTTACTTCGCAATTCACTGAAATGATCAGGAATAAAATTAATTCTCTAGCCACATGGAAGATAAACACGCAATTCGAATCGTATATTCGATGCTAGGCTAGTGAGAGATAATAATGAAGAGGAGTCTAGGAACGAAGAATGAATTATAGGGGAATGGAAAGAGGAAAGGAGAGTGAAGTCATCAGAGGAGTGGATCACCATGCTACAGGAAGGAATGAAGTCGAGGCATAAATCGAATCTGTGGCAGAGGACTTGATGGGGACTGCTCACTCAATTGGAGATGCAGAGATAAGGGAGAGGGAGGGGACGGGAGAGGGAGGGAAAGAGAAGGAGAGAGGGAGAGAAAGAGGGAGGACAACTGAGAAAGGGTATAGGGGACGGAACCAAAGCAGAAGTCATTCTTCACTTGGAATGGACAACGACGGAACGGAAATGGAAGAGAGTGGAGAGGGTTGAGAGGGGAGGGGGACAGAGAGGGACAGGAGGCAGAATGGTCAATTATGGAAGAGGACCGTTATCTCATTGGAAGAGACGTCAAAACACTCGAATGAGAGAGAGAGTGAATACTCCATTAGACAATCACACATTCATTTACAATCTCATTGCAATTGTTTACCAATACAGTGGCCACTTAAGCTTCTATAGACAAATTCTTCATAATGTGTACGATTGTAGAGATAAATAATCGATTTAACAGACATTCCATGGCTGACAAGGGAAGTGCAAATGGGGACCATTGGATTCAGAGATGAGACAGGTCATTCGATAGAGCTTGAAAAGTTATGTAGATTCTGTGAAAACTAGCTGCCCACATGCACTCATCGTCGAGAACGACGACGTCAACGATTTCCCTGTATCCCCCATGCACCTCTCTCTCACTGCCTTCCATCGCTCCGGCTGCAGCTTCTGAGGGGTCGGCGTGGCGCAGCAGGTAAGAGGAGGGTCCGCTATTCAGATGGTGTGAGTTCGACTCCACTTCATGGTAATTTCTTTTGCTCACTCTCCTAGACTTATACCTAGTTTGCCTCGTCCGAATCTTCTTTGACGTCATTTTGATGTTCTGCAATACAGTAGTGCTCGTTTTTACAAATATAGGGTTGGCATTTTCCGATTTCAATAATGATAGGCACCACCGCTCCACTACGTTCTGCTCCATAGGATAGATTCGTATGCAAATTAAGAGAATGTAGGTGAGAGAGCATGGAAAAAGGGAGAGGCAGAGACAGTCGCAATTTGGAAAAATCGGACTGGCGGAATGCAGCGGCCGCTCTTCATCTTTGTAAATCCCGAAAGTCCGAATATACCACTTACGAATAAAGGAAAGTTTGAAAAAAAATAGTTCCCTTTCATTAGAGTGAATCTTCATCGCGCAAGCTAGAAACCGACAGAAGACTGTGGCTTCCAGCTTTCACTTGTCTCTCACTACTGCAACACAAGTTCGCACGTGGAGTTATAGAGAACACGATTGACAGTTATGGCAAGGAAAACGCTTAAAGAGGCGCGTAAAGAGATAGTCGGTTTTTTCTCATTATTCTTTTCTCGAACTCTCGTTGGTATTATATCGTTTGGATGACAAACGATATACGTGGAGATGGAAGTGGTGAGATGTTCAAGATGGATGCATAGCGATTTATTGAAATGTCATATTCCTTCATTTCTATTACTGTACTGATCTCCTCTATTTCAAAAAAGAAAATTACTCGTGGACGGTGTCCGTCACAAGGAAGTTATTTGGGTCAATCTATAAGTCTAGGAGGGTGAGCAAAAGAAATTGACATGAAGTGGAGTCGAACTCACACAATCTGAATAGCAGACCATCCTCTTACCTGCTGCGCCACGCCGACCCCTGAAAAGCTCAAGCCGGAGCGATGGACGGTAGTGAGAGAGAGGTGCATGGGGGATACAGTGAAATCGTTGACGTCGTCGTTCTCGACGATGAGTGTATGTGGGCAGCTAGTTTTCACAGAATCTACATAACTTTCAAGCTCTATCGAATGACCTATGTCTCATCTCTGGATCCAATGGTCACCATTTGCACTGCCCTTGTGAGTGTACCAACCAGGCACTAGCCGCGGATTGCGAAAATACAACCATACCTCAAAATAACATTATCGATAGCTTAGATTATGCTGAATACGATGGTCAAAGTTAGAAATGCTAAAATCGATATTCCGACCTTAAATATGGGTTCGAGCGAAATAGACCCGAAAAATGAAAATCTTCAAATCGAAACATTATTACACTTATTTTGTGCAGAATTTCATGCTGATCACGAAAATGTATAGGTTTTTCAGAAATATTTTAGTTTTCATCATGTTGTGGGCCAAAAACCTCTAAAATTGGTCGATTTTGATTTTTTTCGCGCTCCAAAATCTCGAAAAATTACTATCCTTGTGCCAATTTTTTATTGCAAATTTGAAATCTTCAGGTAAACGATGTTGCCAACTTTCAATTTTTTTGGTCGACGATGTATACGACTTTGTAGGTGACGATAGGGAACAGGAGAAGGAGGATGGGAGACCGCTCTTTGAGTGTCCGGACTGTTCATCTAAGTTCATTTGACATAGCAACCTCATGAAGCACAAAGATACATAAGAATCGTTCCGAGATAAAATCTATACGCGATGCGGCACTCAAGCTCTTCGGACGTCAACTGGAAGAACTACAATGTCGTGAGAGGGAGAATGAGGGAACGAAGCGGACGAAGAGGAATATAGACCGAGAAGAGAAAGTCAATTAAGAGGCAGGAGAAGAAGAAAACTACGAGGAAATGATATGGGTGAAAATGTCATTAGTGGTATGGGAGGGGGGTTGACGATATGATTAGAGAGATGTACTGGAAATGCTCCGTGAACTTTACGAAAAACCCGATGATCCACTGCTTGCTGCTGATAACTGAATTACACAATTAATGATAAAACTTGTGTATGCAGCTATTTACACGTTTGTTATGGTCTGATAAAAGTTTGATAACATCGAAACAATGTCTTCTGAAAAATTTTCTTACCTGAAAAAATTTTCCGGTATACCCACCGACGCGATTGTGTATTAAAACAGAAGTATATGGATAAAAAATGTCTGTTATTAGGAAAGTCATTTGGATCAAAAGTGAGGATGAAAAACTCGCAAGTGATGCGATAGCACAGGAGCAGTGGCCAAGGACGCCTGCGCGGTATGCCAAACGCGCGCTCTTCAGCTCCAAAAAAGTTGAAATATATTGTCGTGATTTTTTTTGTTTAGCACTTGTTAGACGCATTTTTATCTGAAGATTTCAAATTTGTAATAAAAAATTGGCACAAGGATAGTAATTTTTCAAGATTTTGGAGCGCGAATATCAAAATCGACCAATATTAGAGGTTTTTGGCCCACAACATGATGAAAACTAAAATATTTCTGAAATCCCTATACATTTTCGTGATCAGCATGAAATTCTGCACAACAGAAGTGTAATAATGTTTCGATTTGGATATTTTCATTTTTCGGGTCCATAATGCTATTTTGAGGTATGGTTGTATTTTCGCCATCCGCTGCTTGTTTCACTCATACGCAGAACCTCTCTTAAACTACATAACCTAGTGAACACGTTAATTATTTATATTGGAGAATCTGAAAATTGGATGAGTAAATAGAAGAGGGAGAAGAGCTGAGAATGAATCAACTAGAATGAAATTGGAAGGAAGGAGAAGGATTGGAAAGTGGCAATTTGTAAAGAAGTTAATGAAAGAATTCGGGGGACGAAGGTTCTATCTCCGAGTGACAAAAAGGATTGGAGGGAATGAGGGAAGGGAGAGGGATGGAGGGAGAGGGAAGGAGAGAGGGTGGAGAAATAGAGAACGGAGGGAATGAAAGAATGGATGAGGATGTGGCCTTGCTTTTATGTTAGACGAACTAGCATGAACAAACGAGTAAAGAGGAGAAGAAGAGAGGTAAAGGGAACAGAAGGAGCGAGGCGATGAATACGGAAATGATGAATGGGAGCCATTTCTGATCACAATACCTATTTGCATGAGTAAACATTTTTTTGAACATGATCACAAACCCAACCCGTGAGAAATGGAAAGATAATAGCAAAATAATCGCGCATTTTTATATTAAAAGAATGCGATTATAACGCAGATAAATGAAGAGTTTTAGATGTTCATGCACCCATGAGTATTTTGTTAAATATTTTCAAAGCTTCTGTATAAGTATTATAACGATCTAATTAATTTTTGGACATTACAAAAATGGAACACAAACATAGTTTTTAAAAAATTATTTGCCTATGAACCTCACCATTTGTCCCCTGGTCGGTCTTCGTCACTGTCGATTTCCTCTTCTGACACATGAAGATCCTCCATCTGAAGAGAAGGAATAGAAGAAGGAGGAAAGGAAGACAAGAGGAGGAAAGAGGAGAGGGGAGGATAAGGGCAAGACTGTTGAATGAACGGGAGGGAATATTGGTGACAGATTGAGGGAGAGACTGATTGCAGATAAGTGGATAGAGGGAATAGGGAAGAGGAGGTAGAGATCGTATCTGAGGGAGGGAGTAGCTAGATTAGAAGAATAAGGAGGGGAGAAGGACGGCGATTGAGAGGAGAGGGGAAGAAGGAGAAGAATAGTATCGTTGAGCTGGTATTTATTAGAAAATTCCCTTACAAGGGAGGTTAATGAGTTCATAATGCCAGGACCTAGAAGTAGATCTTCTGCATTCTATGGAATTTAGATCGGCTTAGACATTTTCTAGAGAAGTAATTCCCCTACACTGAGCGAAATATTACCAAGGGAACCACCGGGCGCATACTTCACTAGGGGAATAATTCCCCGAAGCAGCGAAATATCTCCAAAAATGAAAGCGGAGTCTCCTCTAGAGCTGAGGCGCGAAATTTCCCCAAAATTTAAACCCGGCTGGGCTAGGCCGCACTGCTGGGATACATGGCTTGAACTAAAATAGCATCAATCTTCCAATGAAAGAGTGACGCACATATTCCGTGTGCAGCTCACAGGAGCCCCTGCATCAAGGTACTAATTTTGGCCAGTAGGTGCACTGACCAGTTGGTTCACCGCCAACCCGGTGCGCATGAAACTGAATCAAATTCCGAAGATATAAGGGAGGAAAAAGACCACAGGCGAGCGGTACCCGCACGGCGTTTTCTCAGTCCGCGTTCCGAAATTCCGAATGTCTCTGCGTCTCTCAAATTTCCATGCTCTCTCGCCTCCACTCTCTTAATTTGCATAGGAATCTATTCTACGCAGACAGACGTTGTGTACCCGAATATACACCAAAACTGCTTCGGGGAAGTTTCAAGCGTCCTCCGGCCCAAATTTCACCAGAAATGCTCTGGGGAATATATTCACCAGCGGGCTGGGGATATATTCCCGAAGTGCATATCCTGGGCAAATATTCCCCAACGGGCTGGTGATATTTCGCTCAGTGTACTAGATTTTTAGGGAGTTTTAATTAAATTCGGACTCACAATCAATCTAGGGAACAAGGAAGAAGCGGAGAAAGACTACTATTGATCATGATTGAGACGACTGGGGGACTATCACAAGCATGCTATATATTCGAGAGATGAAGGAAGGAGGGAGAGAAAGACTAAGAGGTAGAGAGTGGAGGGAGGTAGAGAGGGAGACAGTGTGCTTGTAGCCGTGGGACAACTAAGAAGAAGCACACACAGGAGAGTCAAGCATGAGACCACTGAGTCAGCATAAATGTCTAGGCACATCCTACGTTTTTAACCATCAAAAGCTTCAAAAATTTGAAAGTTGGGCAAGGTTCTTCGATCACTGCTTTGCTTTTCGTATAATTTTGAAAGAATCTTTTCATCAGATATTTCTTAGATACAAAAAAACTCATTACCCTGTTTGGGAATTACTCCCCAAAAAGGGAAGCCAATTCATTTCTTATTGTTAGGCCGCACCACAGTGTTCTAAATGTTAAGCGAACGAGCCAAAATGCGTAGGATACGGTGTTTTCCGTGCGAGAGTTCCTACCGAAATCAGGGTTATTTTTCGGCATCTCGTTCGCTTAACATTTTGACTGTTGTCAGAACACTGTGGCACATCATTCCGCCCGGTGAAGAATGTGTCTAATAGCGAATTGACCCCTATTTTTGAATTTTCTCACGAGTGAATGAACCGATTTACACCTAATTTTGGGAGCTTGTTGAGTTCATAAAGATGAACTTAAGTTTTTAAATTCATAGGTATTCAATTACTGGTTCGCCTACAGGATCGGATCCTATGCGCGAAAACCGCCATTCGCTATTATGACGCTTGGAATGCTGTGGCCGATGCCGTGGGGCAATGTTTTCCCTCGGTTATTGTTAGGAAACGGGCAAGAGCTTAAAAAATGAGGAATGACTCATCACTGGCACTATCGCCATGCGCAAGATAAACATACTCTTCAATAGTCATTGCTGATCAAGCAATTTATATATAAAGAAGTGGAGCAAAATTATATTTCCGTTTCTTTGATTCCGACCTCTACTGAACCTTTTGCACACTCTCTCGCATGGCATTAGGAATGATCTACTGACGTATCTTTTTATTCCACTATAAATGGAGTTCTCAGCGGCGTGAATACACTCATTGTCAGAGTAGTTTCCGTAACTTTTTCGGGATAATTCCGGACCTGACGATACATCAGGAATCTATTCCTCAACATCTTACGGACTATTTCGCAACTATGTGCGTAATGAATTCTCGGTGTAAGTACGGAATAATTCCAAAAAAGTTAAGGAAACTTCTCTTCGGTTGTTGACTGTCTTAATCTACTGGATTAACCGAAACGAACTAACAATGAGTAAGGGACGAAAAGTTCCGGCTTGTGCTTCGTATCACAGTCGGATACAACGAGGGGGAAGAGGGAGAACTAGTACCAACGGCCTAATGATGACTTGTGCGTCGACCACACTAACAGCTATCCCCCTCCCTCTCCCTCTCTCTCTATCTCCCTCCCTTCCAAAAGTGGCGTAACCACATCGTCGGTCACTACTACTAGTCTGTCCACCAAATGTGCTCATTCCATCCTCCCCTCCCTCTCCCCTGAGAGAGAGAATGCCACTTAGCACTCTGCATCCTTCTTCCTCTTTATCTCCCTTCACTCCCCTTCTCAGCTGTTGTCTAACAGTACTAACGGATTATCAGAATTCACCCGAATCGTTTATAGTAGATAAAAAGGAAAGATATAATCGTTCCGATTGCAACGCCGATTCCGGTGCCTTTCAAATTGATCTATTCAAATTCTAGTATGTAGGTACTAGGCGAAACTCTAGGTGGTACTGATCTCAAAAAGCTGTCGATGTTCCTGATATCTTCTTTAAAAATTAAATAGTATCGCTTTAAAGTCTGAAAAAATTCGCTAAACACCGTAGCCGCGGAATCGCGATTTATACGTTCCGCTTTTCCAGACTATAGTTACCTTTCATTCCAAGTATACCTCCTTCACTCACTCTACCGCCCGATATCATAAATCTTCCATTAACAACCCGAAGAAACCATGGATATCCCTCTTGCCACACACCGTGACGATAAAGATATACCTACAGTCATCCCATCATATACTGTTGGAGCACTTTTGCTGTTCCAAGAGACATTCTTAAGACCAGAGACAAATTCCGCAAAAAATTCCGTGGCAGGACCGATGGTCAGACACACCATTATATGACAGGAGAAGACCGGACGGGATGTCTCCTGGTCTTATCACCTTTTGTTGGAATGAGGTGACATTGTGAAGATGCGCCACGTATTCTATGTATACGTGGGGTCAGATCTCCCGACCAATGACAATATTAGGGTTTGAAAACCAAGCAATGTAATCGCATTATCAGACCGAGAGATTGAGGTGTAGCATGAAAGAATGAAGAGACGTAGACGATAAACAGGAAAATCGCGCTTGGTTTTCAGCCCCTAGACGATATCATTCAAACGCCATAAATTTCCATCGTATTATCGATGCTTTCCTTTCTCAGATCCTCACCTTCAGCGAATGTGAGACCTGTGAACTTATCAAAGAACATGTCAACTTTCGTCTTCTCGTAGAAAGCTTCCAAGTCGTGTACAGAAGGCTTGAATGGAGTGGAAGAACGAGGTGTATTCGTGTCGATAGATTGCTTATTTCGAGTAGAACGGATACATGAATGGGGGATGCTCTCGTGATGGAGAAGACAGACGAAAGCAGTGCCGGGAACGAAAGAGGAAGGGGAGGGAGGGAAGTAGTTGAGAGGGAGAGGGAGGGGAACAGAGAGGAAGATAGAGAGAGGGTAAAGGGGAGAGGAGAGAGAGATAAGGCAGTGAACGGGTCATGCAAGTGTGTTCTCGCCCTCTTATCTCCCCTCTCGCCTCCCCTATCCCCTCCTCCGTCTCTAAGCTTAGTCCCTATTACATACTAGAAAATGCCATTCTGCTTTTCTCAAGGTTATTCTTCACCCTCCACAGGATAACAAGCAATAGTTCATTCTTATGCTAAAACAATTGATGGAGAACCATAAGAGAGTGAGTGAAATTTCTCAAGAGTGAGTTAATCAATTTACACCAAATTTTAGAATACTGTTGAGTTCATAGAGATGAACTTAAGTTTTTAAATTCATAGATATTCAATTACTGGTTCGCCTACAGGATCGGATCCTATGCGCGAAAACCGCCATTCGCTATTATGACGCTTGGAATGCCGTGCCCTCCTTCTCCCCTCCACCAAGCATCCCTTCGTCCCTCCATACGGCTCAGTCTCACATCTCCACAGCCCAGCATGCACACAGCCTCATTTCCCTTTCCCGTCACAGCCGTCCCTCTCTCTTCCTTCTCTCTCTCTGTGTGTCTCTCGCTTCCCTCCTCCTCCATCTCTTCTCCTGTCCTTCCCTGTGCTCCCTCGTTCCCTCCCCCTCCCCTCTCTCTCTGTCCTCCCTTAGTCTGCTCGATGGGAGTGGTGTGTCCGAGAGGCGTCTCTGCCTGCTGTCCCCTTCCCTCGCATCGCATGCCGCTTCCCTTCCCTTCTCTTCCTTTCCCTTCTCCTTTCCTCCTCTTTCCTCCCTTCATTCCTAGTATTCCTCCATACTTACCCTTCTCATACCCCTTCCATTCCCTAGTCCAGTCTGGAATCAGTTGAGAATGTGTTCAATGCGTGACGTCACGACTGAGTCATGTATTGCCTTGGCCTGTCTTCACTGCAAGTGTCTATTCGCTCTTCCCTTCCTCCTCTTCCCATTTCACCCTTCTCCTCTCTCTCCGTGATAAAGTTGTTCACTTCAATAGGTGCTTCGTGTTCCCTTCCGTCCTCCTTCCTCTTCTATTCTCCCCTCTCCCTTCGTTCCCCTATCCCCCTCGTATCCCTCCAATTCCAATCTCAGATGTCTCAATCACAACAAGAAGCCTTGCTTCGTCTGCTGGCCTCAGTGCAGTCTTCGTCAGTGCTTCCCCTCTGGCCGGGGGGTCCCTCAGTCTCCCTCGGGGGGAACTCCTCTCGCAGTGCATCGTCCAACTCGCTCGCAGGTATCCCCTCAGTCCCCCTACTCCCTTATCCTCTCCCCTATGCACTTCCCATCTCTCTCCATTGACAGGATCAGGTCGGGGTCTCCTTCTGCCCCCTTCTCTCACTTCCAATCCCGCATTCGCACAAGCATTAATGTGGCAGGCGATCATGTCGTCCATGCAGGTTGGCCCTTTCTCTCCCTTAGCCTCTTCTCCTCCCCTTCTCCCCTCCCCGCTCCCCACTATCCTCCTTTCTTCAGATCCCTCAGACCACCCGTGCCTCAGTGCCCTCTTCTCCCAGTCTCTCCTCTCTCACCCTCAACTCCCTCACCCCCTCCTCTTCCCTTACTCCATCTCTCCCCTCTTTCCTCCCTACACCCGGCTCCTTCCAAGAGGCTTTGGCCAAGTTAGCGTCTGGTCATAAAAGAAACGATGACTTGGAGCCGGGGGAGATTCGGAAGGAGGAGAAGAAGGGAGGGAAGGGAGAGAGGACTGGCAGTGCGCCGTCGTCGTCTGCTGTGAGGTGAGTAGTCTTGCTGTCTGCCCGTTCGGTACTTCTTACTCTCTCCCCTCCCCTTCCCTTCTCTATTCCCTCTCTCTCCTCTCTGTACTACGTGCTCGTTTGTACACGGCGGTAGTGCCACAAGTAGCCGAGTCTCCCCGTAATCGTAGTAATGCCTTCTCTTCCCTCCCTCAGACCGGTCGTCGACTCGGATGGAGTGGCCAAGACTCGTCGTCCCAGTACAACCGACGTCTCCGTTCTCCGATTGCCCCTTTCCCTCGGATGGAAGAGACAGACGTACATTCGGGAGATGACTCCCCTCGGAATCAGGGGAGAAGTCACCTACTTCTCGCCTTCCAACAAGAAACTCGGCTCGTACTCGGAGGTTGTGAGGGTGAGTCTCTTATCCGTCTCTCTCCATCAACTAGGAGATTGTTGCAGTATCTAAGCAAGAGCACGTCCACCTCCCTCACTCGAGACCACTTCACTTTCTCATCCAAGATTATCATCGGAGAATTCGTCGTTGTCAGCAAGACTGAGAAGGGAGAAACGGTAAGAGAAGAGGAGAGGATACGGGGAGAAGGGAGATTGAGGGGTTGGTCACGTTCACGGAGGAACAAGTGACGAGTGAACTGAAGAGACTACAAGAGGAACGATCGAGGAAGTTGGAGGAGGAGAGGGAGAGGAGGGAACAACCCTTGAGGGAGAAGAAGGAAGCTGCGAGGAGGGAGAAGGTGGGGGAGAGGGTTAGAGACGATGGTACAGAGGAAAGAGGGATGGAGAGTATGCATTCATTTAGGAAGAGAAGAAGGAGGCACGGAGAAAGGAACGAGAGGAACGAGAGAAGATGGAGAGGGAGAAGAGGAAGGAGGAGGAGGGAGAGGACGGCGAGAGGGGAAGGAGGAAACCTGTCGACGACTTCCTTCTGGAGGAGACCCGACCCCTTCCGTCCTTCGAGAGAATCCACAATCTTCATCTGGATGGAGAGGCCTTCGCCAATGTTCTCATGGTCACTCAATTCCTAGACAACTTCCACGCGGCTCTTGAAATCGGTGAGTACGCCACGTTTTCTTGTTGCTTTTTCCCGAGAAAGTTAGTTATTGTTTAAAGGGAGTGAGAAGCGATAATAAAATTCGACCAAATTATAATAAAATTTCTTATTTTACATTTAGAAATAATAAGAAACATAAAAATAATTATTTAAAAATTTTAAAAAAAATTCCAAGTATGAACTTCATTTTTTTCGTTCCGCGGGTCGGGCGTTCAGTATAATGATTCCGTTTGGCTGGGCCCCTGTCTGCTAAACACAGTAGCGTCGTTGTTGGGCGAAATCTTTTCTCGAATACTATTAATTTTTATCTTTTTCCTTTTGTTTTTATACTAATTTTGACAAGATCTTTCATATAAGCTTCACTTGAAAATCACTTCCATGTCCCTTTAACAACGTACTAAACTATCGTTCTCAACATTCTCTATTGCAGACTCGTCGAAGGTTCCGTCAGTGGAGAGTCTGAGCAGTGGCCTGGGAGGGGATCCCCTGTCCCCTACCGTCTCCTCCACCCTCTCCCTCCTCCTCTCCCGTTGTCTCCTCCTCCCCCAATCCCACTCCACCCGTCTCTCCTCCTACCATCTCTCCAGTATTCCCCTCAACGACGCCAACCGCGACGAACTCCTTCGACTCTTTCTGTCTACGTGTGACGGCAACGGACCGAAGGTCAGCAACTTGAATAGTCTACCAGCCCCCTTAAGCATTCAACAAAAGGCTTCATTGACTGATTCGATATCTTCCGGAACTTTTTCCTTCAGCTGTCTCTGCTTCTGGATTCTACAGGCTTCGCCACTCTTCCTCCATCTGATAAGGCTTCAATTCTGGCAACTCTTGTAGATCAGGTCAGCATGCTTTTAAGGCATTGACATGGCAAATTACGTGGAGCTAATGGCATTGCTATCAAAAACGTTTCTTATCTATCATTCAGTTGGTATGCTGTCAAGCTGTGACTCGTCAACTTGATTCCCATCTGGAAGAACTGTCGAGGATGAAGGGAGATCGATGGATGAGAGAGGGAAAGGTTGGTATGTACATCTGTAGTAGAACGAACTGATAATTCAGATACGAGCACTACGCAACGTGCAAGAGAAGAGAAGAAAGGGAAAGAAGGGAAGGGGAGAAGGACGGAAGGATGGAGAGGAAGGCGAAGGGAAAGAAGGAGGAGAGATGAAGGAGGGAGAAGGGGAGGAGGAGAGACCCAATAGTAGACAATCGGAGACATCGGAACACCCCTCGAGACCCTCTTCCCCCTCTCACAAGAAGGACATACGACTCACTCCGGGAATTGGACAGTGCGAAGTGCTCACTCCTGAAGAAGAGGTTTCCAAACTTTCTCACATTACCTTTTTCACTGCCATTGTTTATTTTATGGTGTTTAAAATAAATACGACTCATTCCGGGAATCTATACTTATCTTTGAGGCGATGGACGACGATGAGATGGAGTGTATAGTGAGTGAACTGGGTCGACAGAGCGACGACCTCACGTCCTCCATAAATACCCTCAACTCGCGAGTCCGCGTCTTTCCCTTCGGCGAGGATCGTTTCCACCGATTCTACTGGAAACTCCCGACCCTTCCCATCCTCGTTGAAAGTGTTCAAAGTGGGCATACTCACACGAATCCCGCGTGTGAGCTATCCCTCTGTGCCAACGATCCGCCTTCCATCCACACTGGTATGTTACTACAGGCATACGACTAACGATATTCCGTTAAGAAACCTTTGTCGATCCTGACGTTATTGGATGTCTCGAAGACGTGATTGATACGGTAGTTGAAGGGAAGACGGAGAAGAGGAAGAGGATCCGGAAGATGGGCAACACCGAGAAGAGAGGATGGTATGTAATCGTTGTTTAACTCCATGTTATGGTGATTACAGGCTGCTTACATTTGAATGACTCTAACATAAGTGAAATGATAGGTGGACGGTTCCCTCATCGCATCTCGACCAATGGAGAGCCAATCTACACGGACGGGGAATGAGGGAAAGATGTGTGCATCGACTACTGCTCAGACACAAATTCGTCGATGAGATACAGCTAGGAACGAGTGAGTCTCCGAACTTTTGACGCAAGGGACACGTCTATAAGTGTGTCTCCTTAAGCTATTCGCCTGACTTCCTTACGTCCCTTTTTAGTTACCGTTCCACCTTCGATGTCTACAGTTGACTCGTCAACCGATGAAACCTCACAACTTCACACTCTCCTCAAATCAATCGACACACTCGAAAATGCGTTGGTGTCGATTGGATTCCTTGTGAAACAAGAGAAGCCGGGAACTACCGATGTTGAATGGATCAAGAGAAGATTGGAAGAATTGGAGAAGAGAATCGATCGAAAGTACATCATCATGCAGAATGCTGTGTAAGTGGAGAGCTTGCTTTTGATGAAGACTTCTGTGAGTCTGCAAGGGCATAGTATCCAAACTAGAGACGTAAATATCGCTCTTGTAGAGAAGAAGAGGATGAGGGAGAAGAACATGAAGAAGGAGACGAAGAGAAGAATAAAGTGACGGATCCGACCGTTCACTGGAAGACACTTCTCAACACCTACTCAACTCTACCTCAGCTCGCACTCGCTACACAGGTAACTATTACTATTGCAATCTCCCTTTTCTGGTTCCTTTGCCGAGCCAATCCCACCTCCACCTGAAACGCAATCCTTTGCAGTTGCTGTCATCCTTCATCCGTTGGTCTCCCTCTCCCTTCTGGAAGTGTAGTCTCTGCTTCCTCCCCTGTTCCTCCCCTCCCTCCCTCTGTTCTCTCTGCTCCCTCTCTCCCGTCCATCCCTCCTGTCTCTCTCTCTCCTCTCTCCCCTCTCCCTACAAGTGCTACTCCTGTCTTCTTCCCTCTGAGAGTGAGGGAGTAGTGGAAGAAGGAGAAGAGGAGGAAAAGGAAGAGGAGAAGAAGGTGGTACTGAAGAGAAGGGCGGAGCCCAATTCCTTCATTGTTCCGTCTTCGATGGTATCGGAACTGGCGAGGTCGATGTTGGATGAACTGGAACAGCAGAAGGGAGTTGGACCCTTCCTGGCTCCCGTCGACTTGAATGAGGTACGTGGTGGGGTGTGATATCGCGAAGATCGTCTACTTAGGTTCCCGAATACGCTGTGATGATCGAGAAGCCGATGGACCTGGGAACTGTGAGACAGCGAGTGGACGACGGATGGTGAGTGCTCCTTCTTTCCGTGTCGATCCCTTTCACGGTGACTCTCTTCAGGTACGACAACGCCGACGACTTCTTCGCGGACGTCGACCTCGTCTTCTCGAACTGTCGAACCTTCAACGAGGACGAGTCGACGATCGGAGACGCCGGACTGCGCATTCATCGATTCTTCACGAAGAGATGGAGACAGCTCAAGTACAATCTGTCCAAGAGGGTCAAGAGGATGCGACCCGAACTATTCAACAACAAGTAAACAGCCTCCTTATCTAATTATGTGTGTCTACGAGAAGGTCTCTTTCATGCTTGTAATTAGCCCGCTATCTTTCAAACTATCTCATACTTTTTATCGGTCAGTGCCTGCCAAGTGCTTCTTTCAAATTGTTCACTTGTACATTCATCCAACCTGTCAAATTTTGTGATCCATGTATACGCCTACGCCTAGCCTTCCTTTGCTTTACTCATTCCATTTCTTGTGAACTTTGGTCTCTAGTCAAATCGCAGTATATGCAAAATACGAGCAATATCTCCACCCCGCGAGTAACCTCATTCCTCTTTTTATCCATCCTTTATTAATATCGCGTATGATATATTCAATTTCATTCACTAACCTCTAGTGAGAATCAAATGCTTTAGCTTGTTGAGACATAAAACTCTGTTAGTTTTGAGATAACTGGAAGTAATACGTGAAATGTACGTACCTATTGAGACTGCAGAGATAAATAAGATTTTCATGATAGTAGTTCACACTTTTTATCTTTGAAAGCACAAGCATCACATTACGAATCATTCATTTGGTTTTTTGTGAGATAAGAGATATGCACATAGAGTAACCCTGTTAGGAAGATACACATTTGTATGAATACATGATACATCTATTGAACCCGTTGATTCCTAGAAGACAAACTAGCTGATCTCTTCTTAACCCCAGTCCTCCTTCCACCTCTCCTTCGTTCTCTCGATACAGCAGATACAGAATACCTCCCCTCACACGGAGTATCCCCCTCCCTTATTTGCTCCTCTTCCCTTCTTCCCTCACAATCAGAGAGGTATCCTCTTGAAGAAGATGGACGAGGTGTAGAGGATACAGAGGGAAGAGAAGTATCTCTCCACGATGGGAGGGGAGACAGAGGACGGAGGAGGGAGAAAAGAGAAGAGTCTTCGAGAGACATCTCCCATTCAACGTCCCGATTTGATATTACATGATCTGAAGATTACGGTAGAAGAATACGACACATGTCAACCTCGGTAGAGAAGGCGGAAGAGTTGCATTGTATTTCCATTGACTTCACTTTCAACGCGCACATCTTTTTCTCCTCTATTCAAGCTATCGAAGATCTCGTTGATTATTCTTGTTGTTGGAGGTAGTCGAAGAAATGAATCAAGTGTAGACTGAGACACTTCTGAAGAAACTTGGAAGCTATCACAGGCTGACTATACCTTCGAGAAGTTGAGAAACGGCGACTTCCAGTGGAGAAGAAGTAGCAAGACATCCGATGGAGAGGGACTGCGTAATGAAGATTCAGTTCATGCACGTTATCTTACTTTCCGAAGCTGAGAAGAAGAGCCGGAAGGAATCGACAAATGTGCATCTCCGATCACGATCGATCCTTCGGGTAGAAAAGGAAACACATCCAATTCACCATCCCTTCGCTCGATCTTCACAGAAGATACATCGATAGGATACTAAGATCGTACCTCTTTCATCAATGCTTCCAATTTCTCGTTCTCAGTCGAATCAGGAAGTACAAGAACTGATCTAGTTCCTTGACGAAGTAATGGATAGATGAAGGGTTGGATGGAAGAAAGAGGAATTGAAGAGGAGTGAAGGAGAATGAGGAGGTAGGGAAAACGATCTAGAGAAGAGAATTCAGAGCTAAGAAGAGATGGTATACCTTGTTGGGATAGTGGGAAAAGGTGTGAAGAGGGAGTGAGGAGCAGAGGAGATATGCGGTAGAGGAGAGACGAAGAAGGGAACATCACCACAGACGATGATACAATTTTACGGGTGAGAACCATCTAAAACAAGCAACGTGGATTGTTTTCTTACATGAAAAAGTTGCCGATAAGGGAGAAATCAAGCGGAACAATACCTCATTGATGTCATCTTCCTGTTCAATTCTTACATAAGATGACGAAGGTAAAAAATGATCGACGTCGATTAGGAGAAGATCAATCGAATGAGAAGAAGGAGACGATGTAGAAGGGATGAGTGAGAGGAGACAACGAGAGGAATACGGTAAGCAGGGAGGAAAACCGATGAAGAGAGTAGAGTAAGGGAAGGAAGGAACGGTTGAGGAAACAGAGAGAAGAGAAAGGATTCGGAGGAGATCAGTTGAAAAGGACGATGAGTTAGAGGAGGGCGAGAGGGAGTATGAAAGAAGCACAGTGTCCGCATCTGAAGGAGAAATTTCACTGAGGAGAGATGGAAAGGTACCGGGACAGAACCAATGGATGGTGAGACCTTCGAAGGAGTACGATCGACAGAAGGGAAATGGCGGGAGCGAAGAGACCAGTGATGGAGGCTCACCCATCCCTGCTAGATGTTAGCATTGAAGATATGCTAGCTCACCTGATGACAACGAATCAGCCAATTCCAGATACTGTAGAACTGTGAATATAGATGATGTGAAGAGACAGAGGATAATTGAACAGAAGGAGAGGGAATTGACGATGAAGGTAGGCAGGCTACTCTCCCATGTAGAGATCTCCACTATTAGCGTCTCAAATGGGATTATCCACAGATTTCAAAAAATTTACTTTGCAAAAATTATTTGAGGCTTGTAAAGATGAGGATGCACTAACATCGTGAATAATCGGAAGTGCCTGAGGGTCTCCATCTTCTATTGCCTTCAACATTTCGATAGGACTTCTTTCGATTATCTCCCGTGAATTAACAATTCGATCGACGAATTCGTTGAGTGAGAATCCGAGACACTCGATATCGTCCATCTGTGACCAATATTATATCCATCCAAATGTACAGTACAAGTGATACCTCTACATGCTTCTCCACCTCTTCACCGAGCATTATGCGTGCTGCTGTTTTTAAGGAGTCGCATTCTTCGACAGTCTGAAGCAATAGAATAAATAAATATAGTATCAATAAAATAATTACATTATCGATTTCAAGAATTCTTTGAGGTAAAGAAGGAAGAAGAAGAGGAAGAAGTGAGGCTTTCCGCTCGGATGAGCACAGTAATACAAGGGGAACTACCGTCCTCGGAGATAGTCTTCGTGAAAGTTCTGAAATATATTGTAGAGTATTAGCTGGAATTCTCCTACCGCATATAAGATTAGATGAGGTTTGTGGAAATAGTGTAATAGTGTACAGTAGAACAGCGAGAGTCTCCTCCTCCAATCCCAAACTACTCGATTCCACCGCAATTCGACAAAGTAATTCGGCCTAAATGAGGCATTGCGATCGGATCCCAGGAAAATGATTACCGAATTGTCTCCAGCGCAACATGTCAAAGCTATTCGAATGAGAAGAGAAGGAGTATTAGATGTAGACGGAATGGAAGCAAGCGAGAGGAGTCCCTCTACTCTTCGCTTCTTCTCAGACGAATCCACCACCGCACACCACAAATGCCGTTCCTTCTCCTAGAAACAAAGCCATGAAGCCGTTTTCACGGATTAGTGTCCATTTCTTCAACGTCAATGCTGGTGAATGAGCTCTTGCTTATCTTCATTCCTCAGTAAACTGCATATCATAAATCGCTCACTTCGTCTTCACTCATAGGGGCGAGATTGAGATGAATCTCAGCCATTGCTTCTTTATCTCCTCGAATACTCGCTTTTCGCAGGAGTTTAAGTAGAACTCCTCTTGCGAGTGCCGTATTTCCCCTGAAATCATAAATTTTAGAAACCACTTTTCACATGGGTCCATTTATTAACAATACCTAACAATAAATCTGCCTCACATTTGCATTTGCGCCTTAGTCATCCTCTCCATTCCTTCTACTTCGTCTCCTTCTTCTCCCACCAATCGAGCCATTGCAATGGCGGCCCGCGTGCATACAATCACTCGATTCCATTCGTTCTTTCGAGAGAGAAGTCGGGACAAACCGAGGTAGGACTTGCCTATGACACTGGCCAATCTGTAAATGGTGCTACATTTATCCCATGTTCTCCAGTGCAAATACCCCAAATGTACCCTATTGGTTTGATGAACAGTGTACCTGAGTTGTCTTGCGACGGCGAGAGCATGTTCATAGAAGTGAAGTGCCTCTTCCTCCCTTCCCTCCTTCTCCATCGCATCTCCCAACTGCACGCATATCGCAGCTTCCACCGTCTCGTTTCCTGACTAAAAATATAATTTTCTTTTCTTATAAGGACATTACACTTTTAACAATAATAACAGTTGGGGTCCAGAAAAGGAAAGGCATTATACAGATCTTACTCAAAAAGCCACAAACAAAGAAACCGCAATTGATCACTTCTTGTGCCTCCTGTAGGTCCTCCTCCAGTTCATGTATTCCACTCCTTCCCTTCGCCAATCGTTCATCTCCATTCAGAATGCTCTTCAAATGCGGTGCTCCTTCAACCTCTCTTCTCTCCTTTTCCAATTCTTCTTCTGCCTTCTTTGTTTCTCCCATTCCTAAAATGGTTTGTTCAATATTGGTAATCTAACTAGTAGGACTTCGTAGTAATCGGAACAAGAGCGATCGCGACTTTACAGTAGACGTGAGTAGAGAATTCGAAGATGAGAGGGTAATGGCAGACCGAAGGGAGTTCTCTGCTTTCGAATGAAAACCGGACCGTTCGTAAAGAAGGGCCGATTGATGAAGGGCCTGAATAGCGAAGGTAACAAGTATTAAGTTTCTTAGTCAGATATTAAATAGGTAAACGCTAATAAGATTACCTGTATGCGATCAGTCAAAGGCGCTCCTTGGAGTTGAGAGCAATGTGAGAGAAGAACGAGGGACGAAGAAAAGTCGGAAGAGGACTCGTAAACTTGTGAGAGCAGAAGGAGGGAAGAAGACTATAGAAGGAGATACAGAACGAACAGAACATACAAATGCACTATTCATAATCTAATTTTAATTTTCAAAAGAATGATTATTTACCTCCAATGCGGGATGTGCTCCTTTCTTGGCTGCGCTCAACCCCTTCTTAGCCATCTGAAGAGCTGACTGCAAATCGCCTGTGGAGAGAAAATGCCGCGTGAGGATTGTAGAGACTGTCGTAGTCTGCAACACCAATTTAGTAAGCTAAATTATCTATGAGGAACTAGTGTTCACACGTTCACAGCATTCCTAGCGTTCGATTAGCGAATGGCGGTTTCCGCTGTGATCTATCGTTACTGCGTCCCCAAAAATTAGTCAAAATTCGCCAACTTAAGCTGCTCCTCATCAGTCTAAAGAGCTGCCAAAATTTGGTGAAGATTCATCCAGCCGTTGTGGAGTAAATTCAAAATTAGTAGCCAATTCGCTATTAGACACTTCCCCCTTTCGGTCAGAATACTGTGGTTGTACAACAACTAACCATATTGACGTCGTCTCTGTTGTTCTGCATGAGTCTGCGAAGATACCCCACATCGAGTAGTCCTTCCTTCAATTGGGCAAGACTCTTGCATTCGAGAAGTCGAAGGCGCAGATTCCAGCTGATGTCTGATCTCTCCAACTGCAAATTAACATTGTATGACGTCAATAATAATCCTGTATATCACATCTATACCATAAATCACACTACATATGCCAGCTCATTCGTATGTTAATCAATCTCACATCCTCCATCCTCTCGATAGCTTCCATCGTATCCCCATTGAGTGCCATAGCAAAAGCGAGCCCAGCTCTCGCCTTTATCCTCTCTTCTTCTTTACTGAAATAAGATTATCAAAAGAAAGAGGATACGGAGTGACCAAGTAATAAGAAGAACGGTGGAGAAAAAACTGGAGGCATCATGAGGTCTCTCGAGGGAAATACATAGGTCACCAGCGTGGAGGAGATGAACCACGCGTGATTCGTCTTCCTGAAAGCAAATTTCAATAGCGTAAGAATTCGTCTGAACTGCAGTACAATTTTTTTAAAAGAAAGGTTTGTTTGGTATTATAGCTTGAGAAGGGAACCTGTGAGATGGAGTGAATGAGGGACACCCTGGCCTCGAGAGCCAACTCAAGATCTCCCACTAACTCCGCCTCTCGAGACACTGATTCCATGGCACTCCGAGACGGCAGATCTGAACTATTAACTAAGGGAAGAAGGCTAATCCACTCACTGTTACGAGTACAGAACTCAACGAAGTCATGCGACTGGAGAAGAGCTTGAGAGTGGTCTCCGATCGAAGATAGAGCGGAGATGAGGGAGGAGAGGAGGGAGAAGTGGACAGGGACCGAGGGTGGGGAAAGGGAAGAGGCTGTTTGCAGGATGGTCAGCGAAGACGGAACGTCACCCTCAAAGAGAAAGGCATAGAACGTGGCAAAATGGAAAGTACCAATTGTAAGGGAAAAGGAAAATACGGTACCTCTTGTAGAAAAGACTGCCCAATGCACACGAGGACCGCACACGCATTATCTGCGAGTTGAGATCGGCGAAGCATTGCGAGAGGAAAGGCATCTGAAGAATGATAGGAGTCCGACAGGACTTGAAAACATTGAATACTTCCAATCAAAGAGCTCAATCGGTAAACGCATGCACAAAGGGGATTCGTCCTTAGGAGGTCATCGTTCTATTCCAAACATAATTACCGTCGATTACCTCTAAAGTGTAGGAGTGCACACTCTATCATTCCCTCTACAAGTTGAGCATTCGAATCGTCGAGAGAGACGCCTCGAGCGAAGGAGAGAAGAGCACGAGGGAACTGAGACTGACTACGAAGACTTTCGGCGAGACGGAGATGGGCCTGAGGGGAGGGGATGAACAGGAGGGATTGATGAGGGACTAGTTGGGAGGAAATAAGGAGAAGTCAAGGAGAATGGAAGTAGAAGGAACCTTGTACCACTTGGGACACAATTCGACTGCCTTTTCCGCATGTTCGACTGCCTCTTTGACACGACCCGCTTTGAGAAGGAGAGAAGAGAGGTTAGAGCGGACGACGCCTGAGGGACAAAGAGGTTGCAAGGGAATAACGACCAACACTAATCATCTACCTATCTTCTCGAGGGAACTTGGATTGAATGGAAAAGACGAGGATGATCGAGGAAGGCGACTAACCATTAGCTGGCCAACTCTCGACAGCTTCTTCATAGAGAGTAAGTGCCTCCTTGAGATTACCCTTACTGTACTCTTCCCCTGCGAGAGACAGGACTCCATCGAGGCCCGTATCCATACAAGGTAGTGAAGGGAAGGGGAAGGGAGGGAGGAAGATCAGCGAATGGATGGACAGTCGCAACGGGACACTCAAGTGTCCTTGCTCCCTCTCCCCTCCATTTCTTCCCCTCTCTCGCCATTCTCTCTTAACTTTCCCTCCCTCTCTTTCCTCTCCATCCCATTCTTCTCTATTGCCCCTCATCCACTTATTCTCTCATCTCCATTCATTTACAGTCACTATTTTGAATGATCATAGTGATGTGTCCATGCAGTGTTCAGAATTGAATTTGCACACATAGATAACACCACTCAGTGTTTTGCCCTTAGTCACTTTGAAATGGAAAGTGATAATCGGAGGACGGAGAGGGTGAAGAGACTACGGATTACGTGAGGAAGAGGAGGGAAGGAGAAGGGGGTGGGAGAGAGGGATGAGGCAAAGGAAGTGAGAGAGAAGACGCGTGCGAAGTCTCATCAGCAATCACTACATAGTCTGTTTCTCGTGAGAGGGGGACTGA
The DNA here is from genome assembly GCA_900490955.1 of Micoletzkya japonica. Taxonomy (NCBI): domain Eukaryota; kingdom Metazoa; phylum Nematoda; class Chromadorea; order Rhabditida; family Diplogasteridae; genus Micoletzkya; species Micoletzkya japonica. Next base: position 912,424 of record LS901484.1, on the reverse strand, counting down.
ATGGTCTACGAGTGGAGATGAGAAGAGGAATGAAGGTAGACACGGAGTTGAGTGAAGAGGATACAGATTGAGACTGTTGGGGAGGGGTAGTCTCGATGACAATGAGGTGCTTACTGCAGAGGATTCCCTCGTGAGTCTACTCACTTCTCATCCCTCTCTGCTCTCCCTCCCCTCCCCTCCTTCTCTCCCTCTATCATCCCCCTATCTCTCTCCTTCAGGGGGCGTGTCCTCACCGTCGTTCCCCTCCCTCCCTTCATCCTATGTCTTGTAATGGGATGTGGTCAATCGAGTACTCGAAATACTCATCCTCCTTCAACAGAACTCAGTGAGTCATCCTCTTTGCCTCTCTTTCTCTCTTATCTCACTCGACAATTAGTCAAACTATTCATTATCTCCCTGAAGTCTTTCCTGTCTTTCCCTGGTATACCCAAGAAACTTGTGTATTAAACTTCTGCAGCTACACTGTGTTTGTGTGTAAGAGCATAAACACAAAAGAATCGGAGAAATGCATAAAGCGCGTAAAGGTCTGTTCAAAGGGATGCATTCCATTGTTGCTTTTTCCTTAGTTGTCATGAAAGTTAATACGAGAAGTGTGCGTGAGGCAGTGAGTATTCATGTCTTCTTTCGTGATCGATGAGTAGAACAGGTGTAGAGGCATCTAATGTGACGAGAGAAGATGAAGAGGGTAGGAAGGAATGAGAAGAGGACGAGGGAGCGAGGCAATAGAGAGGGGCAGAGAGAGAGAGAGACTGCAACTTGCCAACTGACTCCTATTCACGACACCCTTCAACCATCAAATAATCCGACTCTCCTTGTGCTTCCAGTAAAAGTTGGCCGATTGTCGACAGACAAAGGCGATAATGCGTGGAGGGAATCGAAGAGGGAAAATAGGAAGGTGTCCCCTTCTCCCGATAGACTGTCCCCCCAACTCAGTGAGTAACATCGCCTATTGTATTGTGTACGCACCACACGGCACCTTCATGCCCCACGGGCATCTATCAACACCCCCTCACCCCTACTTCCACTCCCACCTCTTTCCTGACTTCCTCAAGGGAATCTCTAGTCCCAACTCTATTCCCCTCCTTTCCCGTGGTGTATCCTTCATGTGACTCTTCCATCGGTTCCTCTCCTCTCTCTATCTCTTTCACGGAGATTAATTTCCGGCACAGAAATATGTTAAAATTGCATGTAAAGAAGTGTATGAATCGAGTACTTCGCTGTAATATTTAGTGAAGGATTCGAAGTACTCGATTCGGTGAGAAATAAAATGAAGATGAAGTGGGGGGTCTTGCAGCAATCAAGAGTGCGATTCTGATACAGAAGTGGTACAGAAGATGCGTAGCTCGATTAGAGGCTAGACGTAGGGCTTCGTGGAGCATATTCACTGCACTTGAATATGCGGGAGAACAAGACCAACTCAAGGTAAGAGCTGCACATGAGAAAGAAGAAGTTATGTTTTTCTTAGGATATTGAAAGATCTGAACCCGATTCCTTTCACAACTGACTGTATTGAGTTGTACGACTTCTTCTCGGATGTCATTGGAACGATGCTTGACCAAGATGGCTCCTCCGACCCTTCTCAGTCCTCCTCTCAATCCTCTCCCATTCGACGAGCCCTCTCCAACTACACTCTCGGACACTCCGAATGTTCGTTCTCCACATCTGTTGCAATCCATATCGCATTCAATGTTTATATCCTCCCTGCTCCCCCTCAATCACCTCTCTCCACTTCTTTCAGTATCAGAGGACTCCGATGCGATTCGTGGACTTCTAGCTGATACTCAACCAGAGAAGTTCATAGTAGAAAAAGGATATAAAGGACCACATGTGAAGATTCCACTTACGAAGAGTCAAGTAACGGAGTTGATAGAAGCATTCAAGATTAATAAGGTGAGGGGAAGGGAAGGTGGAGGATGAGGGAGGGAAGACCCATCAACGGGATATACGAGAGAAGTCGTGTGTATAGACTGATGAGGGAAGGTGCGTCATTTGAGGATATAGAGTGAAATAGTGTTGTGGGGAATATGGAACGTCACTATTTAGACGCATCTTTACAAATCACATCATTTCTTCATCATTTCATGCTTTTGCATTACTTTTTGAAGCAATTTTGTTTAGCCGAGATTGCCTGGGGACTTGGCATCCGAGATATAATTGGCTTTGAGCCACTGCTTACTTACAATGGGTTAACGATCTCGCTGCTTTAAGCAATGATATTTCGCTTTGTAATCAAACACAAATTAACTAGACTTTTAAACTATCTTATAACAGGATCTCTGAAGGATGTATATAATTCTTCAGATATTACACCCTCGCTACGTATTGTCAATACTTCACGAAGCACGTCGTATCCTCAAGACTCAGCCGACTCTTGTTCATCATTCCACTGCTTACTCCTCACAAATAACTGTTTGTGGAGATTTGCACGGCAAATTTGACGATCTGTGCATCATTCTGTACAAGGTATCCACTCTCTTACGGGTCATCCCCTATAAACGCAATCAAATCCCTCACTTGACTAGCTCACATTTGCTTGTTTATCGTCTGCATCTTATCCCTCCTACTAGGAACTGCTCCGTCCTCTTACTCAAATCTCTCTTTCAGAATGGGCTACCTTCTACGACTAATCCGTATATATTCAACGGTGATTTTGTAGACCGAGGAGGACAGTCTACGGAAGTGAGCCTATCTGTTTACCCATAATTATGCTGTCATCGCCTCTCCTTTTAATGTCTTCTATCTACCCTTCAGGTGCTCTGTATTCTGCTATGCCTCTTCATTATCGATCCGAAATCGGTAACCCTTAACAGAGGAAATCACGAAGACCACATAATGAACCTTCGATACGGATTTGTCAAAGAACTGATGACCAAGTATAAAGTGAGTAATGTACACCTTCCTCATTCGAACCATGATCATGTCTCCACAGGGATTAGTACAGAAACTCATTAATATTGTCGTGTACGTAATAAAGAACAGAAGGAAACAAATGAGATAGTTAGGTTGAATAGTGGAGACGAATATTTATTGAGGACAAAGCGACGGCTGTAATTCGGCTGATAGAGGAAGTCTTCTCGTGGCTTCCCATTGCTTCTGTTATCGACGATGACATCTTCGTCGTTCACGGGGGAATATCCGACAAGACTGACGTCGCCTTATTGGAGAAGGTTCCGAGACATAAGGTAATTTGTTTACCCGATATTCCACGAAGAGTGCAAAGCACTTATTTCTAAAGATGTCCACGTATGCACCAGCTAAACTGGTAATTCAGTACGTGTCGATCCTTCGTCCTCCGATTCGCGAGAAGAAAGGAGTAGACATGGACGAATGGAAGTTGTTGCTCGACCTTCTCTGGTCCGATCCCAAGCCCAATCGAGGCTGCTGGCCCAATGTCTTCAGAGGAGGAGGCTCCTACTTCGGGGCAGACATCACTACGCAATTTCTAGAGAAGTGAGCATATCAGCTCCATCTTCCGTATCTGACATCACCTTCTTACAGACATTCATACAAACTCATCGTTCGATCGCACGAATGCAAATTCGAGGGTTATGAATACACGCATAACAACATGTACGTACATCAATGCACCCAGTACAGTACCTCACAGTAGCACTTTGCACGTTAGAAGTCAATTCTCCCTTAAGGGTATTGACCATTTTCTCGGCTTCCAACTACTACGAAGTCGGATCAAATAGAGGAGCGTATGTCAAGTTCCTTGGAAAGGACAGGAAGCCACATCTTGTACAGTACATGGCGAGTAAGACACATCGGAAGTTGTCGACAACTCAGAGGTATTTGTTAATGAATTGCAGACATACATATACCATAGCCTCAGACTGAGTATCGTCGAGGAATCGGCTCTTCGTGAGTTGAAAGAGAAGATAGCATCGCACACGAGTGAACTGCAGGCACAAATGGAGAAAAAGGATGTGAATAACACAGGTCGGAGGGATGCACGGTCAATGAGGGAATACTGTATTCAGGAGAGATTACGGTAGGCGAGTGGGCACAAGTCGTGTCGAATGTCACTGGATTGCAACTGCCTTGGAGAACACTCGCCCATAAGGTCGTACCAATGACAGCTGATGGGACGAAAGTACGGTACAAGGAGAACATGCAGAGGGTGCAGTTGGGATCGAATAAGGTGAGGAGGAGGAAGAGAGGCGAATGGGAGTGAAAGAATGGAGATGATAATAATGACGAAGTGGTTCAGGACAAGGACCTCGTGGAACAGTTGTATCGACACAAGAACACTCTGGAATCCCTCTTCCGATTCATGGACAAAGACAATTCGGGACAGGTCTCCATGGAGGAATTCATTGATGCCATCGAGGTTGATACTTGTTGTTCATACTTCACCGGTTTATCTTTTTTGCATATAATGTCAATGAATGTTACACGAATCAAGTCTATGGTTAATGGCTGTTAATTGAGCATAATTAGTTCAACATTATCATTATATACTAGCGGAGCTTCGCTCCGCTATGCGGATCCAAAAACTTTGCGCATTGTCCGGGGACGTTTTTGGAAGAGGGAGACGGAGATTGGGCCTAGCAATGAGATTGGTTTGGGGTTATTCTAGCGGGGTTTTTGGTCGGGAGTGTAGATGTACAACACGCTACTTCAAGAGGCTGTAACTCGGCTCAACGTAAACATTTTCCTTAGCTCTTTTGAGAGTTTTGTCGAGCTACTCAAGAGGAACATTTTCACATATGAACTGTCTAAAATACTCAGCAGCATCACAAAGAAATGAGACGATTTAAAATCGCAATCGGTTTTTCGGCCATAACTCGCGAACGGAGCGTCCTAGACCCCCCAAAGTGCCATACTCGTCGTCCCTGGGGACAATTAACAGGGCTACAATTTGGCTATTTGAACGACCTTCTATGACCTCATACTAAGGAGTTATGATCGAAAATGTGTCATCGATCTTTTGGTCGTAACTCAAAAACGACGTTAGATAGGGGTATGGACCCCTCGGGAACTTTTGTCAAGCTCATGGAGACGCACATTTTGAGCCCTTGATGAGCCTTCAACTCAGACTCTGAAGAAAGTTACGGCCTGTCAAAGTGCGAATTTTGAATTATCGATTAGACCCCTTAGACGTGAGATATCGACCTCGAAACACGTCTCAATCGAATCAGCGTGGTCGAATTATGGGGGGTAGCCGGCCGCTAGTGTGACCCAACTATCACCCAGAGCGAGATATTCCACTCCAGTAAATTGCCGTCATGCAACATTTTATATAAGGGTAAGGTA
>LS901484.1:834654-894643 GCA_900490955.1 Micoletzkya japonica | reverse complement strand
GAAAAACCAGTAACACTTTGAAACGGCGATTTCGTCATCATGACGTCACTTTTTCGCCTCAAAACCCCCACCAATCGAATCAGCGTGGTCGAATTAGGTGGGGTAGCCGGACGCTAGTGTGCCCCAAGTCCACTCCGAAGCGAGATATAGCCTCGCGGTAAATTGCTATCATGCAACTTTTTATATATAGGTAATATATCTGGAAAACTGCTTCAGAGGATAATATAGAAAAGACTACCCGAAATTCGGGGGGTTACTGTAATATAGAAGGGGATATGTATATTGGCATCCAGGTTCTCTCCAAGTACACAAAACGTGCCTTGCCCACTCAGTACATCGCACAGATCGCTGAAAGCATCGACTTTAATAAGGTTCGTTTTCTTTCATTTTCTTCTCGTTTCACATATACCTAATTTTCAACATTTTGCAAAATTTAAAAAAATAATTTGAAAATTTGAAACGAGCGCTCAAAGCGCAGTGGGTGTCCCTCATTGTCCTGAATTTCTTCGCTCGCCTGCCTCAAAAACTCATAGTGGTTATTGTACATACTATTATTGTACATAGCTATAGCTATTGTACATAGCTATAGCATAGTGGTTATTGTACATAGCTGATCCTTCAGGATGGCTACATCGATCTCAATGAGCTTCTCGAAGCTTTTCGCATAGTTGACCAAGGAAGAGAACAACGGTAATCTCGCTCCTTCCTCTTATTCCCTCTTCCTTTCCTCATCTCATCCCTAGTCATATTCATTGCCAAACGATATCATTCTACCGAGCTTCCGCTTAAGTTGTTAAAGTGTCTCACCTCCCTTGAATGTCTCTTCCCCTCTTCTCATCTCTCCCCTTTCCATCACTTCCTCTACTTCCGTTCTATCTCTTCTAACCGGTGCTCCATATCCATGAATAGACTCTCTTCCCCTCTTCCTTTCCTAGTCATGACATACGCAATCTGTTCCATTCGACTTGTACTCACTACTCTTCCCTCATCCCCGCCCTCATCTCAAATGAAATATCCGTTCTCCCTTCTCTTCCTTCCTCTTCTCTTCTACTTTCGCTTACTCACTGCTATCGATAAATAAATATCTTTTTGAACATTTGAAATGGCATAAGATAATACCACCGTATCCCATGCAAGAATATCATAATGTGAAAGACGCGTCACCTATAAATTCTCGTCGGTGGTTTGTGTTTCGTAGCTTCTCCTCTTCTCATCGATATAATGTCGAATCTTGTTATTCTGCCTCAATCGTCCCCTTCCATCACAGAACTCCTCGAGCCTTCGTGTAGGAGTGATATCCACCTCAACTCCACACATCTCATCTACCCCTCATCAAACACGATAAAAAGACGATTACTGTATGTATAGATTCAGGCTCTTGCCATTTATTTCCGATAACCAACCTTTCTCAACGGTGTGGGCAGAGGTCGAATGGGCCTCAAATCATACGGTAGTTGTCTCAAATCGGGTACGGTATCGTCGTTTTCATCCGTCCAATCTCCTTCTTTGCATGGAGGGGGTGTGCACACGCCTTCTACAGTATCCACTACCGTCACCAATTCCTCCTCTTGCATTCGTCCTTCGTGATCATTCCCCTCATCAACAATCAGATGGTTCGCTTCAGCTCCTCTGGATTCTTCGATCGATTCACCTGTAAAAAGTACTGCGTTAAACCTGTTGACTAGCATACAATACATCACACGTTAGCAGCATCATATTCATATTAAAACTTAATGCAAACGCATTGCACAGCCTAGTGTAGCATTCGCAAGTTACTGTACTCACTTCTGTTATTCGCATTCAAATCGTTTTCCGTAGAAGAACCTCCCGGTTGGCGAGAATTCGAATCGTCGGACTGAATGATGACATGTTGTCAAACACCTCGGTGATCACAGTCAGGCTGTGATTCACAGCTATTATATAAATGAGATTATCATTATGAAGTAACAGTAAAAAGACAAACCGTGGGAGTGGAAGTGGACACGGGCAGGTCCTTTGCTTCAAATGTTTGCTGTACCGCACCTGCAATGATAGATTCACGTAATATATTCTCAAAGCACACTAAAGCTATTAGGTCAGTGTATATTCCACCTTTAGAAAATCGCAAAATCTCACGGAGCAACTGACTAATTTTTTTTTCCAATTTGTAACTGGCAAGTCATGGCGCAACATTTTGGTGCAGAAAAACCAAGTGCGTTTTTGATAACTAAAAATGGGCTACGATAGCGCTTGGTTACCGTATAACTAACTATCTCGCACTGATCGTGTAGCGCGTAGTGTATTTTCCATGAAAGTGGTTGGGTTAGATAAAAGGCCGATTGGAAAGTTTACGGTAGACCGGATTCATTGGAATCGATCCCACACTTCGACATAACTGACATATTTAACTAACTTACTCACAACGCATCTTTCAATTAGATCACATTTTGAATTTTAAATGGATATCGAGAGGAATCTAATTGTAAGATAAGTTTCGGTTTTTTTTAATTTAAAAAAGTTGTTTTATAAGCATGTTCGACTTCATTCATCTTCCTATCATTTACACCCAGTTTTCTAGTGTATCATGAAGCAGACACTACAGTTACCTTACAATCAAGCACAGTATCCTTAACATACCGTATGATTCATCATTCCGTTTCTTGTTCTTCTTTTCTTTCCCCAAACAGATACCCATGACTTCGAACTCTAAACGATTTTTTAAAGCCTTCGCGCATTATTCATTGAAAAAACAATGATTTATGCAAACTTACACGTCAGCATAAAAATTTTGTCTCCTTTGAAAATATGATTATTGTTCATGGAACGAATCTGTACATCACTTAGGTTCTATTCGCTTCTAACTCGTTTATCGGTCGAGATTAGTTAGTGAGAAATAAGTACATGCCAGTAATTACATACAATAATCTAGAAGTCGCAATCAGTTGGGGAGAAGTAGTCAAATTTCTTGAACTGGTCGAGAAACAGAGACAAATGCATCGGTTTTGGGATCGAAACTAGATGGACGACGGACTTTGCCACCCAGACTCGGCTCTTTGAAGGAAGAGATCTTGAGAGTCGCCGATCTCTTTCGACGTGCTGAATCCATCATGGAGTAGGGAGTGGGCGGAGGAGGAGAAGAGGGGAGGGAAGAGGTAGAGGGAGTAGAGGGGGGAGGGATACGACGGGGGGTGGAAGAGGGGGGACGGGGACGGACGAAGACTGGACCCTTCCCCTTGGCCGAGCCCCTCTTCCCTCTCGGAGTCCGTCTCTCCGTCTTCTCGTTCTCTTTACTCTCTTCTTCTACACTCGATACGTTGATTCGAAGAGGCGACTCTTCCACTGAAAACATAGATAAAATAACACGTAGGGAAACGACGTAATTAAGCACTTTTTTCCTTGAAAATTTTGAGAATCAAGGCACTTTTAACTTCAAATTCTATCAATTTAGGTTAACTTATGCTGTTTCTGGTGTAAATCAAGGCACTTTACCCGCTTATTTATGAAAGAATCAAGGCACTTTGATTTTCTACAATGTGACTATTTTATCTATGACTGAAAAGGAGGCCTTATTGTCATTGAGATACAGTTGACACAAATGAACAGGTATTCTGGCAGTAAGAGATAATTTAATTGTTTTATAAGAGCCAGGCGCTCTCTAGCACATTCTCTTTGAAAGAGCGCACGACCTCCAATCACTGCATATTTCTAATTGTAAGGATAAAATAATTGTTGCAATATGCTTTTATAGAATTTCCTTCATACTAACAAATCAATTAATACCCACCCTTAGTCAGTGAGGGCTGTCGGGACAGAGGTTGGGATGTAGAAACGCGTGTAGACATGCGAACAGGAACCTCTTCCTCTGCCGTCTCACTCAAAAATTAAATATCTAACAATGCCCCCATACTACTGCCCCTCTCCAAAAAAAATTAACTATAATAGTTACCTTTCGGCCTGAATCATCTTCAGAAGGTCTCCACCAGACTTCTGCAGATAACGTGCAGTTCGCTCGGCTATCGCATTCACTTGCTCCACGCGTTTCTCAATCACCTCATGTTTAACCAAATAACTTTCAATAAGCTCAATAAGAATAAATCCATAATACACTAAAATAGCTACCTGAAGTCTCTGAGCTACGATCATTTCGATACGTTCATTATCATCTGCCAACTCCATCTGTCGTAATCGCTCCCGTAAACCTTCATTTTCCAATCGAAGATTATCCATGTCTTTGCGAATCTTCAAAGCAGCTATAACCATCATAGATCCAGAAAATAATATAATCGATTCATAATCTCAGTAAACCGACATACCTTTGTGATCTCACTCTTCAACTGGCAATTTCGGATGACAAGAGTTTGATTACTTTTCCGGAAATCTTCCGTATTGGCGGTGCCTAAAAATTACATTACCCAAGTGAATAAAGCTTTATTTATGAATCCATACCAGCGGCAGAACTTGGAATTCCAACTGTTTTCGAGGCAGAAGACGACGATCCGCCCAGAAGATTACCGAAAAGACTTCGAAGGTCATCTTTGCTGATGCTTTTACTGCCCATCCCTGAATCAAATGCAGTGAATTGCAAGAACAAAGCAGTAAAAAGGAAGACAAAACTAAAACCGTGAAAACAACGTCCCTTCCTTAAACTTTTGAATTCGCGCTTAAAACATGACGTTAAACAGCGGAATGAACGTACACGAACCGCAAACAAGGGTACTAATGGAACGATTTATTTCTGGGAAGCGATCAAGTTTTTGTCGTTCTAGCTGTCGTTGTGATGTTCATCTCAGCATGTTCTTGTTCTAATCTCTTAAATGTTTAGTATGCCTGCTCCCCCTCCCCCTCCACCACCTCCCCCTCCTCCTGCCGCCTCTGCACCTCCTCCTTCTTCGGCACGGTGAGTCATGACTAGTCACTTTCTTTCCCTTTTCATTTCTTCTCATCATTTTACACCATTTCACATGTCCGACGCTTCCAGGAATGCCTTGCTCGGTGATATCCAAAAGGGACGTGCGTTGAAGAAGGTACAGACCAACGATCGGTCAGCTCCACAAGTTGGAAAAGTAAGATTCAGAGTTGCTTGGTTAACTTGATAAGAATATTATTACTCATTGGCAGTATAGTTCATGTTTTTGCTTACTAACAAAGAAATGTATTTATTTAGGTAGTAGGCGGAGGTGGAAGTAGCAGTAATGACCGTGGTTCTGGACCGTCTGCATCCTCTTCTGCTAAACAACCCGCTCCGATCGGGGGAGGAGGAATGGGAGGACTCTTCGCTAATGGAATGCCGACCAAACCCAGCGACAACAAAAAGAAGGCGTTCAGTGGGTTTCTCCGTGTCTTAGATGCAGATTAGAGGAGGTGTTAATGTGTCCGTTCAGTTCCCCCTTCGTCCCTCGGTCGCCCTGCTTCCTCTTCTGTCTCTAATCCTGCACCTCCTCCCCCTCCCCCTCCTCCCCCCTCTGCTAACAACGGAACTCCCTCTTCGCCTCCTAAGGCCTTCGACAAAGCAGTGTCAGTTTCCTCTTATTTGTCTTTTCTACAGGCTCTATGTCTTACAAGTTAGTACACTAGTTGTGGTTCACTGTTTGTGTGTCCATATTATGATTCAGATCCTCAAAGACATCCCTTCCCGCTGTTCCTCCTTCTGTTCCCTCCATGCCAAAGCCTCACCTAGCCAATATAACCGGTCCCCCCGCGCGAAATGACTCCTTCAAGGTATTTCGCAAGATGGAACCTTATAATATTGTTATGGTCTTTCCTTGTAATTAGTCATTCGTTAGCAGTAATGTCTATGTATATTATGTAGCTGACACTTATCACTTGTTTGAAAGCCATGCGTAATGCAAGAGAGGTACAAGTGTGTTGCTAGAAGGCTACTACCAAAAAGCTTTTGAATAAAGGTTTTAGGACTGATGCAGAAAGGAATGTTAGCAACTAGATAAAAGTATGCGTGAATTGCAGACGATGCGTCCAATGCGAACTGATCCTTCATTCAAACCTCCACTACGACGATCGGGAAGCTCCGAGGTAATGCTCCCTATTTGCTTTCTTTTTATCTCAGCAAGTCAAGTGGGCTTTAGTCCGAGCGGGGCTAGTTGCAAAATACTTATGTGTCTTTCTCGTTGAATACAAAATAGTTAGAATGTTGCATCTTTCTTCCTATTCGTCGCTTGACTTTTCATGACTTATATGAGAGTTCAATTTGAAAATGGACATGTCTTGTCCTGAAGCCTTTTTACTGGATGTAAGTTACAGTTTAAGTCAGTATAATCAGATATAGTATTATTGATTGAGGACATGCGCGACTCGCCCCCTCGTCCTCCCATCTCCCGTCCTACCGTACCCCCTCCCGCCCGACCGGTCGCTCCCCCTCCCCCTCCCCCTCAAGCCGGCTTCTCCCATCGACCCGTAGCCCCTCCCCTTCCCCAAGACGAAGCTCCGCCCCCTCCTCCTCCTCCCCGAGGGGCCTCTAGAACAGTTGCCATGAGGGAGATGCATCCCCTCGATCGGTTCAAGTTCACTCCGATCGAAGATCTCCCCCCTCCTCCTGTAGCGGTGAGGGGAGGACGGGCTTATTAGAGTGAACAGGGACGAACACTTACTTACTCCTATTTACTCCCCTTTCATGAACTAGACTCTAGTCTCTATTCACCCTTAACAGCCTAGACTCTACTCACTCCGTCATCGGATATGGTACAAGCAGAAGAGCTCTGCTCTACTCCTACAGGTACCATCTCCGCTCAATTTGAATCCTTTTCCTTTTCCCGCCTTTTTTGTCTATCCCATCTACTTACTTCAAGTTATACAGGTTCACATTGTGTTGTATCTTCTATAGATGCATTGTCTTATGGTAGTCAGATGGAATGCTGTGATATTAGTCGCATTATTGATTACTCAAATGATATATAGAGGAAAGGACAAGATAGAGCTTTACTGCATTTTTATTGTGAACTGTACAATGCATATCAGAGAATGAAGATTGCCTTATTATAAGTGGATGATTAATCTTCGGAGGTTATGCATCCTCTACGACTACTATAATTGAGTTGGAAGAGACGGATTTGTGAAGAGGTTACTGTAGGAGAATGGATGGATCGGGAGAGACCAGTAGACCTACATTGCAACAGAGACTGGATGATCTGGTCAAGGTGAGATTTGAACATGTTCATTGATCTTAGATTCTTGAGCTTCACCGCCAGTAAGAGATGGTTATCTGAGCGAGACACATGTATATAGACTGTGAATTAGTGCTTGTTTCACGATAGAGAACTCGTGATACTCGTCATGAATATTACTAGTAATGAGAGAATGAAATTTTGAGGTAGAGTCGAAGATCCAGGACATTCTTCGATGTGCACAGCATTGTATGTCGGAGATGTCGAAGGAGAAGCAGATTGGAAAGGTAGAAGACCATTGCTTTATTTCCTATGTTTCCATCGTCAACTTGCGGGCTTCAGGGAAAGATGGAAGAGGCTGCCAGTAACTTCCGCAATAACCTCAATTTCATCGAACAGACGCTTTCCTCGAATATGGCGTATCTGTCGAATGTGTGTGTGGGTACTCCCCATCAAGGAAGCACGTTCGCCTCTCAACAGAAGGTAAGGGAATACGGGGGAAGGGAGGGAAGGGAATGGTTGAGATGGCATTGGCTGCCGACTGCGAATATTCTCTGCATACTCAACTCGCACGGATAAAGGACGAGCATTTCCCGAAGGAAGAAGAGACCATGAAAGTAGACACTCTTCCCTAGGTGTAAGATAGTACCGTATACTTACGATCTCGAAGATTACTGTACATACGGGTGATGTGATACTAATAAGTTGTTATGTTTTTTTTTTTCATTGGATAAATAGTTGTGTATTGAGCACGATACTTTTGTGTGAGTCTTGGTTGAGGCCAGTTCAATACCGAGCATAGTTTGGGTCTACGAATCGCTAAGCAACTGTTGAAGATGGACAATCCGACATTGTCGACTAATCCACGGATACGAAATGTTGTCGGTATGATACTGTAGGGATTACGGTATGTACAGTATCCTTTAAGGAAACATTCTGACACGACAATCTTCAAGTTCTCCCTCGATTCTGCGAAAACGAAGAAAACCGGTGGGTTGCTGTAGCTGCCGTTATTTTTCTATCTTTAAAATGTTCGTATATAGTGTGAGGATATAACTATAAATAGTAATGTATGCAGATCGAGGATATCGAGGTGCCTTTTCTGACTGGGCAATACCGAGAGAAGCCGATTCCCCCCGAGGCGGACTACGTGAGACTTCTCGCCAGTCGCTACACTCCCGCTTCATTGGTCGGTCTTCTTCTTCTTCCTCTTCTTCAGCTTATTCCCTGTCCTTCCACTCTGCAATAGCAGTAATCATTAACAGAGTGATATTTCAGATGCAAATACGCAATTGCCCATCGGAGTCAATGCAGTCGGAAGTCATCATCGGCCGTCTCAAATCGAAGAAGGCACCGGCTGACATATCGACGCTTTCCTGTTTATTCAATCGATGTGGACGACAGTTTCATTCCATTCAAGTGAGCCTTCTATCAGTTGAGAGCTACAGTACCCTCCTCAAATACCTCATCTACCCCTGATGATTGAGGTTCTCGCATGGCATGTCTCCTACGCCCATACAGACCTCGCTTCTACTTCCACTCAAGCTGCCTACTGTTTTGTGTGTGGCCACCAGATGGGAACAGCTAAGGTAGTTAGTCCTTATTCTACCGTATCTACAGTATCCCCTTGCAGGGCAAAGTATCGCATCTGACAGCGAAACATCGTTCCCTCTTCCAACTTCACCACCAACAATGCCTCAACCAACAACCTGTACGATACTTTCATCGTTTGTTCATTGTATGCATACTCACTAACTGTGATCATTCTTTACCTAGAAAAGAAATTCGCGTAAAATAAGGAATATACGGGATATGATTTGTTCTGCGTGTAGGTAACACTGAATTAGGTGGTGTAAGAATTGACAGATAATTATTGATTGGATTTGAATACTCTGATGTGCAGGTTGTGTATTCTCCCGATGCGCCGGGAGCCGCGAGATTGGCAGAGAAGGGAATACAAGAGGAAATGGAGAGAATGAAGGCTGTGATGGAGGCCGACGAAGAGGAATACCTGGCACAATTGAGTCCGGTCACTGAGGAAGGATAGAGGGGGAGGGGTATGGTAAGTAGAGGGTGTTGGAGACTTCAAATGCTTTTGGACGATTGGCTAGCTTCAGAAGATTACCTTATACGAAGCGCTCATTTATGCGAAGATCCTTGAATACCCCCTGCCCATGTGTGGTACGGTAGTTATAGTATACCTAATTGATCGGATCTTGTTTGGCAGTACTCATTCCTCGTATTCTCATATTCACTATATTTGTCAGTTGCGGGTCAACTTGTACTCTTTAGACATGATAATAAAGAAGCTTATGGTGTTAATGTGTTTGAAAGAGGAGGATGAAGTTGGTATCTTGCGACGTACCTGTGATCTGCATAGTGAGGGATGATTGATGAAGTGTGTTCAGATGGGAGGAGGGATGCTTCTCCTAAAGGGAATATGCATTCCCTCTCGAAAAGCCTTCAGCAATGTCATGGCATACTCGGAGAGGAGGATTGTAGGGTCAGTTCACTCCGATACTACTGTGACAAGGCAGATATTGCATAGTAGTATTGGTCCTTGCCTAAAAGGTTATTCTACCGTATCCAACCACTTACCGTAATCTTAGGTTCTCTCGCGACCAGATGTTCGACGTAGTGTCCCACGTAGAGAAGTATTCGGAGTTCGTTCCGTGGTGTCTCAAGAGTACGGTAGAGAGCGAGGGGGCGCATTCGTTACTCGCGAGGCTACAGGTTTGTATTGGGGAGGTTTTTAGGGTTAAGGAAAGGTTTTCAGCATTTTAGGGAGGGCAGTGCTCTGAATATTTTGTTCCGCGCGTAAAACAGACTGTGACCAACTACCGTAATCCCTTACGTAAATAGTGCCCTTCATATCAAAAAAGATTCTGGCGCAATGCGAAGCTAATGTTGGATCATTAGACTATTATTCATTAATAAGGAAGCAGGAAAGGCGTTGATAATGATAGAATATGAATATACGCGGAATTTGAAGAGAGCGATGGCTTTAAAAATGTGGTGTGCGCAAAAGTCAAAATGGGTGATCTCTAACTAGTATCATTCGATAGATCTCATGACAATGCACCCGAAATGCTAAGATATAGTATCCAAAAGTTGTCCCAAAACGAGAAATTAATTTTCAAAAATTGCCGTTTTATAATGGGAATATCAGTTATGCGAGGATTTCTCGAAAAGGGGGAATTTGGGTGATATGGCAATTGGATATGATAGAAATGTAAGCGTCCTCTTCATGATAAGCCTAAACCTCCCTCTCCCTTCGCGTCCCAAAGAAAGTTATCCATCCGCAAACCTTCGAGAAAATCAAGTTTTCTATCTGACCTCCCTGGAAAAAGAGTTATACTGTAAGACCTTTCGTCAAATTTTCAAGAGCAACGATCAGATTCGCTTCCCGAACACCGCGTTATGCCTTGATTTCTATGATATTTTTGTATTACTTTTGCAACCTAACTACTTCTGAACACTTCCAAGCTCACTTCGCTCAGATACCATCACTTAACATCTGTTTTCCGACATTTCTAAATTGCGTATTTGCTTTTCCTCTATTCTGATCGTTTTTTATAACGAAGAAAGCTTATATTTGCCACGCACTGTGTTAGGTATGACTATGAACGTATTCTATCTGCTTCATGCAACGGTTTGGTCTGGCGCGACAGCGATTTCCGAACTTCAACTTCGATCAGCTTTGGTTGCGTGCTTTATGAGGTTTATTTGAGCCGTTTCGTTCTTAGAAAGGCATAGTGCTTCAATATGACAGGGAAACGGCAGTTGACAAGCGGTAATCTTGGCGACAGTTTGAGTTTCTGACTTGCATTAAACTGATTCATCTATCTGACCCAGCGTCCGACCTCTTTTACGATATGACCCCGCATTCCGAATTTGTTTTAGCTATATTGCGCCATGGTTTTACATTATTTTTTGGCTTATATGTGCCTTTTTGCAAATGGGGTAAGCATTCCTATTATCTGAAACAACTCCAATCCCGAAATAATGAATTTCGTCAAAGTCGCTGCCCTCCCTACAGCATTTGCGTAATAAACCAATGTGTGATTTGAGGTAGGATTCCATCTGATCAACGCGAGTTACCTATCTCGAGTTACTCTGGTCAAACCCGCCGTTGTGCATGTATGTCCTCTTTTCCTTCCCCTTCTCTTGACTACCAGCATTCACAGCTATATCCGGACCCTAACTGGATAGATTATTACCGTAATCCTACCGTAACCTGTCACCATTCAGTCAGTAGCAGCTGATCCAGACGGTGGTATGTTCCGTGTTCTCGACACAACCTGGAGGTTCTCGAATGCACCAGGTTGGTCTTCCATTTATTCATTTTCTCGTTGGTAATTCTTGTAATATTGGTATGCCCCTATCCCATGCAGGCAATGATCCCACTGCCTCTTATGTTCACTTCGATCTTTCCTTCGAATTCCGAAGTGCAGCGCACGCTCGTATCACCCATCTATTCTTCGATAAGGTTCGTTTATTTCATCTCAACCCCACTTTTCACTATTGTGTAACGGTAAAACTCGTTTCTCCACACCTACAGTATCCCTCTACCGTACCCCTTCCAGGTTGTCCAACAACAGGTGTCGGCCTTCCTCAAGAGAGCAGAGAAATTGTACGGTCCCCCCTCCCGTCAGCCCTCTCCCCCACAAATACTCAAATACGATTCATAGTCATTAGAGATTATCACCATTCTTGCCTTAATTACTAACGAGTACTAATAGCTGATTACGAGTATAAACAATTGTGCCATTCGTTATATTCGTCTTTCCTGAAAACAGTCAGTACCTGTTTATATACTTTGATTCCGTATTGGACAGTGTATGATGAGATGAGTATTAGATGGATGTACCGTGTACATCCACAACTCAAGAAGATGAGGGAGAAGTAGCCACTTCGGATGACGAATACTCTACCTTCTACCGTACCCACCCATCGGCTGTCAATCTGCGTGAGTAATGGGTTACAGTAGTTTGCGGATTAAAGAGGTATACTGTATCTCTATGGATGACTCCCCTTCCAGCCCATCAACCGGGTCCGGCCGCACGTGAAACGGACGAGCCAGAGGTGGAATACGAAGAGCAGTTTACGGTAGGCACCGTATCCCCGATGAATCGATAATCCTTGGTGATCAGCGTCCCCTCTCTCCCTTTGTCCCTCCCTCGAAACGGAAAGATGCTCCATTGTCTGCTATGCTCAATGAGACCCTCGACTGTATTGATCCACGGTCAGTTTGCTTTGTTACAGTAATCTTTGAAATGGGAATTATTTTGCTTTGCAGGCGTTTCTTTCCGGATTTTCGTCCTGACAAGCCTCTTCGATTCTCACGGTTACTCGCTTCAAATATCAAGTCAACATCTAAGGTACTGTGGAAGGGGGATACGGTAGTCATTTAAGCTGAACTGGTCCAAAGCATTTAGAAGCACATCAAGTAAAGTTATGCTTACTATTCTTCAGGCAGAGATTTGGTGGACGAGCAAGACATTTCACAAGAAGCCTTTGACTGAAGAGGAGAGACAGCACAGGGAATCGGGGCACCACAAGGTAGTGAGTCTAATCAGCCTTATTGGTGATTGGAGGGTACTGTAAGTGTCCGGTGAGGATAGATATTGAATGTTGTGTGTGCCTATTCCCTCACAATCTAGTCTACTCCGTGCAAATGAACTTCGTTGTTTTGTATGGAGGTGTTCACTCGGTGTGAGCACTCCCTTTCAGAGAGACAAGCCCAAGGGTCTTCAACTGAGTCTGCCCCCTCCCCCAACCGAAGACTCGCTTATCGACCAAGAGGTTCCATTCCCCTTTCCTTCTCCCTCATGGGGACATTCAGAGTCAGTTCCTCCGAACCTCTTCTAAACGGGATTTGACTGCTCAGAGGAAGAAAATGGAGGTGACCGAAGCTGCGCAACCTTGGAGGTAAGATATTCATTACAATTGGGGATTATATGGCAGATTCTGCCAATGTACTAAATATGTACAATAGAAGTCTTACTGTGTATGCATCACTTATTACAGATTCGGTCCAGCCAAGATGTGGTATGACATGCTTGGAATTCCCGCATTGGCAGCTACTTGTTCGTATGGATTGAAAGCTGTTGTGAGTTGGGGGGTTGCGGTAGATCGGGGAAGGATACGGTAGGGGAAGGAGGGAAGGGAATACTGTAGGATGCAACAGTGAACAAGACCGAGGATACGAAGGAGGAAGAGGACGAATTCCCTTCTGATACTTTCCTTCCCGTCAATCTCGTTCATTGGGAGGATGATATCGTACTTGATGGAGACGAGATCAAACAGAAGGTGAGGATTACTGTAGGTTATTGATTTGTCTTGAAAGTAGAGTATGAAGGTTGTATTGATGTGCAGGTGATGGAAGAGTTGAAGAGTGGAAAGGCGCCTTCGGGAGGATGGATTCCCACGCAGAATCTACGAACTTACGAGACATTCACGGCTGCATGTAAGGCTTGAATAAGTTGAGGGATACTGTAGGTGGGGGTGCAGTTGATTGGAAGGGAAGGGAGGGATAAGAGACGGGACGACTGATTGCAGTGAAGTCGGGAAACATCGAACACATGTTCAGTGCACGAAGTGGACAGCAACATGCTATTCTGCCCCCCGATGCTAATGGTGAGAAATGAAGGGAGGGAAGGAGGAATACACATGGGGAGAAGGAGGACTAGAATGGTTAAGGAATGAGCTGTGAACCCACTTCCAACTACTCACTCTTCCCAATGGAAAACTGCGAATTGCTCAACTCGAGATGGGAAGATGACGTCATTTGGGATGACGATGATTTGAGGAGGAAGGCTGGTAAGGAAGCTATCGATTAGTACAGTATGCTCTAGGGAGCGGGAAACGGACCAAGTTTTCGGTTACGTTTCACGTCTCTTTATAAACGGCTGTTGTCTATATGGGCAAGCTTATGAAACATAACGATGAAAGTGGTCCGTTTCCCGCTTCCTAGTTTGCTCCTTTGCAGAACCGAAAGTGCTGACTCTCGATCTCTTCGATGATCCGTGTCTATTCGGAATGCCCGATGACCGAGGAGCTGAGGAATACGATCCGAGTGATCCGAAGAAGATGAATCATAAGGTACTATAGGCACACGGGTTACTGTAGGCTTGGCTGAACATGCCTCCCTTAGACATGTTACGTGAGATTAGTAAGGGTAGATTTGTCTTGTTGCAGGAGATGCAATATACGAAGAAGTCAAAGATGATCCTTGGTCAAGTGGCTCAGAGACAGAAACAAGAAGAAGAGGAACAAATGGAGAGTTCCATTGCACAGTTGACCGATAAGGACCCCTTCAATCTGTCCTGCGATGACTACTACATGCCGAAGGCTGTTACCAAGTAAGCATTACTGTAATATTAGTCGGATACGATAGGGCATGGAGGACATTGATGTGCAGGTCTGGAAACGCTCTGTCCACTCTCATACAGCATTCGATTCCCGCACAGAACATTCACCGGTGAGACGCTTTGAATATTACTGTAGATTAGTCGGATGGGAATACTGTAGCGATAGTGTGGATTATTACTGTGATTGTTCTGTTCAGAACCTTCTTCCCCACTCATCTCACTCCATTCAAATTAAGACATTGGCATCGAATGCCGTTGAGTAGAAGAATCATCAAACAGGTGAGATCAATTGATCGGGGTTACGGTTTTTGGGCCTTCATTCCTGAAGTCGCTGTAATGACTGTTAAGGTCGGAGGAAAGTACGTAGCCATACAGACCCTGGCTAGGCATATCCGGAAAGTGAGCGAGGTAAGACCAAGGTTATGACTTATCGGCTTCTTTACATTTATTATTTAGGAACATTTTAAAATTTATTGCAGGAACGAGAAAAAGCGAAGGCAGCAGAGGGAGGAGGAGACATATTCTTCATGCGAGAGGTCACCATTTATTCATCTCCTATTTGTTGGTTACACGTCCACTGTGACATACCATTGTCGATCGTTACCCCTTTGCCTCCCCCCTTCTACCTTCCTTTACCTATGTCCCCCTTCAAATCTTCAGGTCCGTGACCTCTCTGGCTGTGACGGAGACCTTGTGCTACTCGAATACAGCGAGGAACATCCCATTCTACTCTCTCAACCCGGAATGGCCAGTCGAATACGGAACTACCACAAGAGGGTCAGTGGAGGGACAGACGGACAGACAAACTAGAGACTAGTTTAGAAGACTGCGAAGGACGCCGATCCCATACTCGAATTCGGAGAATTGGCTTTCGCTCACAATTCTCCCTTCCTTGGTCAACTGTCTCCCGGACAAACACTACAAAGCGTAGAGAGCAATCTAGCGAGGTGAGGGTTACTGTGGGAGGGGAGAGGGGTTACGGTAATTTATGGGGCTAACTATTTGATATTCAGGGCACCCATCCATCGACACGAGATCCGAGATACGGACTTTCTTCTGATTCGCACGAAGAAGGGGTAAGTGTAGAGGGATACATTGGAGATATACGGTAGGGGTTACGGTAGTGAGAGTAGAGTGCCCTGATTAAGGTACTTTATACGTCGTTTCCCTGCCCTGTTCCTCGTGGGACAACAGTCCCCTCTCTACGAAGTGCCCTCTCCCAATTCGAAGAGAGCCACTGTCTTCGTCAGGGACTTCCTCATGGTCAGTTTCACATTCCATTCTATTAGAAGCCTTTCTATCTTAACGACAAAGAGGAATCTGAATCTTTTCACCGTACTATTCCGTATGGTATACGGTATATATACCGTATACCTTTCCCCCATTAAGGCTTTCATCTACCGTCTCTTCTGGGCGAGTAACGAGAATCCGCGTAGGTTGAAGATGGAAGACATCAAGGTATCCCCTCCCCTTTCCTTCCCTTATTATTCCTCCCCCCAATCCAATCCAACCCCTCAGGCAGCCTTTCCCCACTACGCAGAGAGCAGTGTCCGCAAACGACTAAAAGTCTGTTCAGACTTCAAACGACTTGGAACAGGTTCGGGGTCCCACCACGATTGTCCTCTGGTTTACTCTCCATCTACCGTACCCCTTCACTCTCTTCGTTGCAGGAAACGAGCAGAACTTCTGGCTACTTCGATCTGATTTCCGTCTTCCAACCAAAGAAGAAGTTCTTGCCATGGTGACCCCTGAAATGTGCTGTGCACAGTATGCTATGTTGGCTGCAGAACAGAGGCTGAAGGTACGATTAAGGGGGAGGGGGTACGGTAGGAGAAGGAGTAATGGAGAGTACTGTAGGATGCGGGTTACGGTGAGAAGTACTTCTTTACTCCCGAAGAAGGAGACGACGATGACGACCATGTGACGATGGAAGATGAGGTGACGATGGAAGAGTGGAGGAGGGGGGGGGGGGTACGGTAGGATGGGGAGTACTGTAGGTGAGACCTAGACTACGGTATAGACTACGGTATGTTGTATATCAGATCAAATGTGCTCCGTGGAATACCTCGCGTGCCTTCCTAGCCGCGATGCGGGGTAAGTGTCTACTGGATCAAACGGGAATAGCCGATCCATCGGGGACTGGACATGGATACTCGTATGTGAGAGTGAGCAACAAACCACAGAAGGACGACCTGCCTCAAGTGAGTTTGGAGGGGAGAGGGTACGGTAGATGGGGAGGGGGAGGGTTACGGCAGATGGGGAGGGATACGGTAGACGATGGGGAGGAATGGAATGCCTGGTTGAGGTCCCGAAGAGATTGGTCACGGGAACGAACGCAGATCTGAGGAAGTTGCCGTTGAAGGAAGCTAAGGAGATCTGTAGGGATTACGGTGTGCGAGAGGAGGAGGTGAGAGGAGGGGAGGGGTACTGTAGAGTACTGTATTCAGAGGAGAGAGTAGCACCGCGGGTTACGGTAGTCGGAGGTTACGGTACATTCAGATCTCGGCCTTGTCTCGGTGGGAGATCATCGATGTCATTCGTACGTTGTCGACGCAAGCGGCCAAGGCCAAGTCAGACTTCAGTGGTGTGTCTCTCTCCTGCTCATGGAATATATCGCATTCGCTTATCTCCTCCCTTCAGTCTCGGGAATGGCTCGATTCGCTCGTGGAAATATTCGACTGAATTTAGCCGATATGCAGGACAAGTACAAGAAGCATTGTCAGAATGTATTCGAAGTGCAGAACAGGTTGGAAAGGAATGAAGGGGAAGGGGATTGAGGGGCAATTCAAGTGTACTCTCCAATCCCGAAGAGTTGTCGACGGACGAAGGAAGTAGTGGAGAGGAATCGGATAATGAAGAGCTGGCCAATCGATTGGAGAGCATGCTGAGTGCTGCGAAGGGTAAGGGAGAAGGAGAAGGGGGAGGGGGTGATTAGGAAGGAATGAGTAAGAAATAAATAATGGAGGGAATTGCAGGAAAGAAGGGCATATCGGCAGCAGGGGAAAAGGCGAGAATGGAAAGGGAAGATGAAGAGAGGGAGAGGAGGGATCTGAAGAGAATGCTACATGGAGAGAATGTGAAGGGAGAGAAGAAGGAGGCTACAGAACAGGAGAGGAAGAGTTAGTTCACGCTTCGTTTACTATCTGATCTTTGATCTTTGAGATGCCGAGAACATAGGAAAGGATGTGGCCGATTCTGCCTCGAAGATCTCGGGAGTAACGGCGAATCAGAAACTAAAGATCTACAGGACATACCGTAATCCGGATGGAACTGAATCGGTAGGGAATGAGGAGGGGAATAGAGGGTGGAATGAATGAATGGCTTTAAGACTCGAGTGGAAGTGATCACTCGGCCTCAATTGATTGAAGCTTATACGAGAATTCGACTGACGAAGGACGAGACATTCATTCAAGTTTATGCACAAATGGATGAACAATTCAAGGAGGAGAGGAGGAAGGAAAAGAGAAGATTACAGGATCAGTTGAGGAGAATTAAGAGGAATGAGATGAAGGTGAAGGTAAGGGATTACGATACTTTGAGTGGGATTACTTTATGATGCTAGGGAGAGGGTTACGGTAGTGCATTCAGGTGAAGGCAGGCACTCCCCAGCCACCGAAACCAGCGAAACCACCAAATCCTAATCTGCTAAAGGTATGATTGTAGCAAATTATTGCTGTAATTTTCACATTTCATTTTTGAGGTATGTCTATTCTTGTATGTATAATATTACTTGAGATGCGATGTTCCGCCTGTGGAGGAACGGGTCACATGAAGACGAACAAGAATTGTCCCTTGTATGGAAAGAGAGGAAAGGGAATCACCACCTCGGAGGGACTTGGTGTATGATATTTCTTATTGCTATGAACTAGTTGGTGATCATTGCATAGAGTCAGGGTAATGTAGTTGTGCTCTCGAAGGGAATCGATTGAGATCGCAATGACAGACGAGCAAATGGCAGTGAATCTTCCCTCGGGAGAATTAATCGCGGTAGAGGGAACGAAGGTGAAGATCAGCAAGAAGATATACCAACACTCGGAACAGCTCAAGAGGTACGGTATCATAGGTATATTGGCGTATTCATTTGATTACAGCTGCTCATATGTTTATTAGTCTGGTTTAAAAAGAAGGATTACTATTGCGAATCTTGCAGAGACAGCGTGAAACTGCACATCTCTCGCAATATGTTGGAGAGAAGAGAAGAGGATGAAGAAGAAGAAGAAGAAGAGGAGGAATTGGAGGAGGGAGATGAGACCATGGTTAATGATGAAGACGGAGATGACGAGGATGAAGACTTGGAGGCTTCCACCAGTTCGTGTCAGTCGGGGGAAGGGGTACTGTAATATGGTGAGGGGAGGGGTACTGTAGGATATGAGGGTGTACGATGTGTACGATCCCTATCGTGACTACCGTAATCCTCCTCCTTTCAGTCTCCCGTTCCCTCATGGGTTCGAAACGTCGTCCAACCTGGATGAACGAAGACTCGGACTATCTGGCTGGCCCCTCGAAGAGTGTACAGAGAATTAGGGCTGATCCGAGGGTGAGGAGGGGGAGATTGTGGAGATGGACAGTATAGAAATGGGTAGATTGAGGATGGGATACTGTAGGACTAAGGAAGGGAAAGTTTTTTAGGTGACCTTCGCTACACAATTGAATGAGATCGTGAGTGAACTGAGAAATGTTCAAGGAGCGGAACATTTAATGTTTGCTGTGAATGGAAGAAAGGTAGGAATGGAGAGGGGATTGGAGGGGGAAGAAGGATTACTGTAGGTGAAGGACTACTACGATATTGTGAAGAACCCCATGGATCTGCAGAGGATCAAGATGAAGGTAACACTTTGATTGAAGAGGAAGTAGAAGGGTATAGCAAGAGGAGAGAAATATTATGAAGATCCATGAACAGCAGGGATATGATTCTTGCAGATAACGGAGAATAAGTACGAACTACGCAAAGACTTCTTAAGTGACGTGAAACAGATGTTGGACAATTCGTTGTTGTATAATGGATCGACTCACGTCATCACGGATACTGCCAAGACGGTCAGATTAGCCATCTCCGCCCTTATTCCTATTGATTATTACAGATCTTCGACCTGGCCTTCAAGCGAATAATGGAGAAGGAACAGCAATTGATCAAGCTCGAGAAGCAGATCAATCCCCTTCTGGACGAGAACGATCTGTCAGTTTGCGATACTCACCGACTACCGTAATCCTTCCCTTCAGGGTTGGCTTCAACTACATACTCGCTGATATCATTCAGCAGTGTAAGAACGTTCCCAAGAGTGTTCCCTTCCATACGAAGGTTGATGCCAGAAAGGTACGTGGCTGTGGAAATATCTGTAGAATCGGGATTCTGAATCCCGAGTTTGTACCCGTTAGAAAGGAGGTGCTTGCAGGCTGCGGGATACTTTGACAGAGTGAGTCGACCGATGGATTTGGGGGCGATGGAGAGAATGGTGAAGGATCATCGATACAAGACCATCGATGACTTCATGAGGGACATCAATCAGGTCAGATTCATGATGAAGAAGAGTCAATAGGAGATGGGGTTCAGATATTCACGAACTCCGAGTTGTACAATGGCCCCGTGGAGAAGTCAACGTATACTGCAAAGGCTTTGGAGATTGTGAATCTGGCACAATCTCTTATTGATGAGAAGAGACAACAACTGAGTGAATTGGAGAGAAATATGATGGGAGGAGTGGGAGGAGATGAAGAAGGATTGGATGAGGGACCGGATGATATTGATGCCAGGTGAGAGGGTTACTGTATTAGCGTACGGTAGTAGTGGGGACCGAGGAGTACTGTAGGAGGGTACGGTAGTTTGTTTAGTTTCTTATCGGCGATGGATGAAGAAGGAGAAGAAGAGGGTGATACTATGATTGCTGACGATTTGGCACTGAGTGGAGAGGATGAAGAAGAGGACGAACAACTTATGGATATGGGTACGGTATCTGGAGGATACTGTAGGATGGGAGGGGATTACTGTAGACTATCGTACTGTTTCAGACGAGTCCGAGTGGGCGGAGAGGTTGGAATCATCGAATATGCACTCTACGGGTCAAATGACGAACGATCTGGCTCTGTCTGAATCGGACGAGGAATTGGAAGATGCGAAGAGGCCGCGAATGGACGATGATCTCACTGACTTTTAATGAATCCATATTTGTTTTATAGTATTATCTATTCGTAGTCGTTTGTTGTTGGCTAAATGTATAAATTGTTGCCTGCTTCGCTGCTAACTTCTTGCTTTGCCTATTTATTCGCTTACCCGTTCACAAAAGATCAACATGAAAACAATAAAACAACAAAAACTTGAGAATACGTCAAAATCAACAATGTCAGTCCTTCAGTTGGGTTACTTACTCAACGCTGCCAATATCTTGTCATGCCGTTGCTCAGCAATCAATACCATTCTCATCAACAACTCATCCGTACACCGTCCATTTGTCCTAATCGATAGAATTCGTCCATCGGAGGATACGGTAGACGGACTGCCGATGACTATCGTGCACTGAGATTCACAGAGGGGAAGCACGTCGAGGGGAGGGTCCGCTAGTAGGTGGTACTGAAGGCATACTGTAGCTTACGATACTCTCAACTTCCTCTTAACGTCTACCGTACCCTCACCTCTCCCTTCTCGTCCTTATATAATGTGAATGTACTCGCGACGGGCGTTCGCGATAGTCGAATTCCCGTCCATTTGCTGGTATCCGGCTGGAATCAGTTTGCGATAGACTACCGTAATCACGGTAACCCACGTCGATCGTAATCTCCGCAGGTGCAAGGGGAGCCTCGTCATCGACTGCGTGATTGAGGATTACGGTAGGGAGACGAGTATCCGAGAGAGCTACGATTAGAGCACCGAGGGTAGAGGAGGTGACGTCACCCTCACGGTGGAGGAGCTGAGAGGGGTATCGATGGGATGCTTGAATAAGATAACACTCATTACAGTACTCCCTCCAAAGAACGATCAACACCGTACCCTGAACTTGACGTCGAGATTCCATTCGAGTCGTGCATCATTGCTCACGAGAGCACCCTTCTCGAACAAGGCTCCACTCTCAGCCAAATCCATGATCAACGATCGAGTATCCGCGATTACCGTCTAAACATCAAAGATCAAACTACACCATGAACAGTCAAAGTCCAACCTTGTCCATATCTTCTCCTATGGCCTCGAAGGATACGGTAAGCGGGGGTGCGGTAGAGAGGGGAGCGAGGGAAGCATGGACCGAGCAGACTACGGTAACCCCTCCCTGTCGTACGAGGGAAGACCCCGCGGTCACACCCGCGACCACTCCCTGTTTGAAGGAGAAGGGCTTGAAGGAATCGATCGGTCTACCATCGGGGAACACTCCTCCTGTTATGAACTTGTTGAAGTACAGGGACGGATCCACCAGTTTGAGAAGCTCCACTGATGTCATCTGGAGAGGGTACGGTAAGGGAGGGTACGGTAGGGAAGGGATGGAATGAAGAAGTGGAAGAGGACGAGGATTGGTATTCTTCAAGTAAGACTTCGACTGACAACGAAGGAAGAAAGGGAATAAGAGGGAAGCATCCAACTCGTTATTTATCTTCGACGACTCGCATGTATACAACGTACAATAGACAACGAAGCCACCTGTGGCTGCACTTACAGTAATCACTATTCATTACAGTAATCCTAGTCATCAGCTAACTCTTACAGTTTAGTCTCATCGCTAGTACAAAGTTATCATCAAAGTAAAACATCCAAAATGCTTCAAAAGTAGAAAAGTACGAAAACTAGATATGGGAAGTAGAAAAGAAGAGTGCACTCGTGATACTGTACAGTAAAGGTGCACTTTCTAACTGTTTCAGAGAATGAATAATATGAAAAGATAAGCATTATTACTTTTAGCATGCAACAAAATGAAACACATGCAAAAGGTCGCAGAAAGGGTTATTGAGATTGGTTATTGAATGAGGTTATGGTAAGAGAATTGAGTACGGTAAGGGATTAAATCATTGCACGGATAACTAAACAGGAAAAGCACATAAGGTACAGCGAATACTAAGTACGAGAATATGTATACTGTATATTGGGAAGTATCGTGAATTGAGTTATTCCTCGGAACTCACTTCATCCTCCTCTTCCTCCTCCATTCCTTCTCCCCCAACAGTCTCCTCCTCGTCTTCTCTCTTCTCTTCTTTCTTCTCCTCTCCATTCTTCTTCTCCTCATTATCCATCTTCTCTTCCTTCACTTCCCTTATCGGTTCTTCTACTGTCGGATATGGTACCTTCAAAGTGTTCATTACTCCCAAATTGGGAGTCCCACTCCACCATCTTCCCAATCTGAAATTGAGATAATAAAAGAGTAGAACACTTTCTCTTCCACCAACCTGTCGTTCACTCGCAATATGCATCCTCACGGTCTCCAGTTCCTCTTCCTTCACATTCGGTCCAACCAATCGATCGAGAGCAGCGAAATCGTACATAAGATGACGATGGATAACGTGTGTACGGAACGATTTGCTCAAATAAATCACTAAGAATACGGTACTTTCATAATCAAGTCAAGATTCTACAGAAGTTAGAAATAATCAAGTGTTTAAAATAATGCATACTGTATGAAAGAGTAATCACTTACCGACTGCTCATAACGAATCCACACAATGGACATTGATTAACGAGTACTTTATCTGTAATATTCCCTCTCTCCCTTCTCATATCCAATATTCCTCACCTGGATGTTCCTCTTGCATCCTGTCAATAGTGGTCCACACACTCTCGATCACAGACTGAATCAATCAATAAGCTACCGTACCCCCTACCGTATTCCCACCTGGAAATGCTTCGTGAGATGTTGATCTCTGAGGTACCGCGAGGAGAATCCCGCACCGCACGCTCTGCATATACATTCGGAAAACCCAACCAAATTTCATGAAAATCATTGGAAAGCGACATTCGTTTCAACTTCGACCTCTACAACTCCAACTATTCCCGTACAATACGAGATGTCCCCAAAACCCCGTTCCCCGTACCTGCAACTGAATGCTTTCCTCTTCTTCCTCTCATCGCCCCTCTTCCCTTCCCTTCCATTCTTCGTCATTCCATGAGCTCTTCTCTCATGGTGCATGACATCCGTCACACCTGCACATCAATCCCTTCTTATCCCCTTCCTCTATTAAATGGTCCTGAGGCTACATTTAAAAGGCGGAACACAGCTAATCGTGAATCGTGAAAAGAAGAGAAGAAACGTATGTATCGTCAACTCGTCTCGTATCCCGTAATGCCCCTTTGCCTTCCCTCACTCACACGAAAAAGTCCTGGAACACCTTCCACATTCGAGTGGAGCACCCGGTCGTTGAGACTGTGCATAGTGCACTCTTAAATCAACTCTTACCATAACATAGGTAGGCAGGCAATGACGGAAGGCCGTAAAAACGATTAAAGCGTGCAAACCAACTTGATGAGATGCTCGTTGAGGTTAACGGCGAATTCTCCGCATTTACAACATTCGTGTCGGTGACGAAGGGTGAGAGGGGAGAGATGACAGTGGGGACAGTAACGAGAAGGATGCTGAACGGGGAGGGGAGGGGAGAAGACGAGGGGTTGGGGAATCGACACTAGAGTCTCTATATCAGGCAAGCACAAATATGTGTTACCTTGCTGAGCAAGTGCCGGTGCAATTGCATGTGGCGATCGAAGCCTTCAGAGCATTGCTGACACGCGAATCTGAAGAGAATAGTCACTACATCCTCCCCTTGTAATACTTCTTTATGCGATATCTGTAGTTGTCAAAGAGCACTACTGTTGTAGTACTCAAGACACTCTAAACCACTCACTTTTTCTTCTCGTTTGACTCCTTCATCTTCTCAGCTGTTTCCTCCGATCCCTTTGTCACCGACAAACTCTGAAACCAGAGTATTCACACCAAGAAGGGATTAAAAAATATCCAACCAACAACTGAGAATAAGAAACCCGAAAATAAGCATCAAAGGTATTCAGAAAAGCGCAAACCTTCCGCCGAACGGTCAACGAAGAGGGAAGACGCGCCATGGGAATCGGAGTGGAAATCGTTCGTTTACGGGGAGTAGTCGGGGCAGAGAGACTGTCGTCCCCTGCACAGACAACTGTACTAATTGTAAGCTAAACTCCCTTTCTACTGTATCTTTCACTATAAATAATATCTAATTGCAGTTCATAATCCCATGAACCATATGAACGGCACTACTAAGAGTATGACAAGTAACGAAATCATAATCACGCAAAGGGTAGATAAAGGGAATACCTCCACTACTCGTGTCCTCATCGTTGGAAGATGAACCGGTACGCGAATCGTTGACGGACAACAGCCGCGATCGAACTCCCAATGTGTTCTCCTCAATCAATCTGAAATAAGACGAGTAATCATGTATACAAGCCCGTAAACGAATGCAACCTCTTCGACAATCCTCCGAACTCTGCTTCATTCGTAATCTTCTTGACTACGGATGAAAAGATGTCGTCGTACTTGAGATCTGTGTTCTCTTTGCGCGCTCGTTGACGAGTCTTGTATACTTTCCTGTAAGTATGATTGATCCACGCAGCCACAAGTGAATAGGTAACCTTTCCGTCTGACTCATTTCCGTTCCCAAAAGTTAACAGTGTCCAGAGAAAGAAGAAAGTGAAGAAGCGCGCTTTAGCGCTTCAAAAGACTCTTCAACAGGGATTGGGTCATAGTGCCCGTTGATGGTTGGCTTCTGTCTGCAATCAACACTTCACTTTCATTTCATTGAAACAACAGGGAGGGCAACAAGGGAATGAACCACTGAACGAGACGATGGAGAAAAAGGACGAGCGAAGGTGTAAGGGAGTGATGGGAACCGGATGGGAATGAGAGGAGAGGAGAGGAGACGGGGAGGAGCAGGGGTTCAAACTATTCTTTACTACCTCACTTCAAACCACAACCACACAAATCACTAAGCAAATCGATGGAGAAAACACGGCGCTGCGAAATTTTAGGACACTTTTGAAGATTCCGCAGCCGATAAACAGAGAAGAGACGTGCAATGCGTTACTTACGGACCGATAAATGTGGAGATAGCGGTATCGATACTGACATCATTTCACAAGAACAGACGTTCCTCTGCACAGCCGATTTCTAGTTAACTTTATGCGGACCAGTAATTAAGTATATACAATTCCGTATAGGTTACAGTAAACCTACGATGCTAATAGCATAACACTGATTGGGAGAGAAAATCTAAATTTCTTATGGATTGCGTCCTGAACCTAAGAACTACAACGAGAGTAAATGAATATAATAGTAATAACCGAAAAGATGAGGTATGGGAAAAAATGTAATAATGCGAATGAACATATCGTATACGGAGTCCCCTAGTAATGCGAAACAGTGAGAAAGAGCACAAGACGAGAAAAGAATGAGTAGTCCCTCTTCAGTCCTTGATAACCTTCAGCATCAATTGCTTGTAGTCTGCCACTTGCCTCTCCAGGCTCTCCATCGTTGCCTGCAATATATGGTTAGACATTCAGCATCTCTACCGTACTCCCAATCCTAACCGTATGCTTATATTCCCTAACTACTGTACCCTCGACTCTCCCTACCATACTCCCGTACCTTCAATTCGATGTTCCTCCTCTCCAATTCGGCAGCCTCTTCCTTCATCTTCTGAAGCTTCTGAGCCTTCTTTGCCCTCGACTTGGCAGATGAGATGTTGTTCTGGTCCCTCCTCCTTCTGTACTCGTCCACATTCTCTCCAGTCGATGGTTGTCCGAATCCAGCGGGCCTGCAATCGCCAATTCAAGTCTCTCTTCCCCTTGATAATACCGTACCCCATCCCTTAGCTACCGTAACCCTCTGCTCACCTCAATCCAGGTTGTCTCTGTATCGGAGTAGTTGTAGTGGGGTAGGGAGCGACCCTGGGGGGTACGGTAGTATTCCTTGAGGATACGGTAGCATTCCTCCTTATCCTCCTGGGTTCCATCTCCTCCTTACAAACGACTGAGGTCGAGGGCTCGTTGTCCAATTCCCAAGCATAGGGCTCGATGTTGATGGAAGTATCCATGAAGTTGGGGGACTGTTCGAGGGTTCCCTCGGGGTTACCCATCTTGGGGTAGTACTCCTGAGGGGAAGATGAAGAGGGATGGGGTACGGTAGAGTGGGAATAGGGAGGGTAGTAGGACTCTAGTTGCTGATAGGTGGTGTTGGGAGGGGGGATCCAGGAGGAGGAAGAGGAGGAGGGATGGTTGGACGACATGGGGAAATCGGGGAAGTACTCGTGTAGCGGGTCCTGCAACCAATTACTCATCATACTGTAATACCGTACTCCCCTAGACAATCCCCCCCCCTACAGTCTAGCCCCCCTCCTACTACCCGCTTCGTAAACCTTCGAAAGGCGTCCGCGTTCCGCGTACCGTGTATCCGCGCGTCCGGAGACACGCGGCACTTGAAGAGAGGTGAGGACTAGGAGCATGTGAGGGGACACTCTCATCAGTGAGTCTCTCACCATCGCATTCTATCTATGAGACCCCGCCCCCTCGCACTCAGTCTCGTGTAAGATTGCACAACATTTCGAAAGGCGGTCCCCCCACTAAGCCCCGCCCCCTCTGACGTCACTCCCCCTCCCTCTTCTGTCCCCTTCCCCTGTACATCATACCTCTTCTAGTCCCTCCTCATTCTCCAATAGTCGCACGAATCCATCCACACTGATCTCCTCCAAGGGGACTTCTCCTCTCTCCAATTCCTCGTCGATCATCGATTCGAGTCCTCCGTGTGTCTCATTCTGCTGCTCCTCTTGTACTGGGGGTATACGGTAGTTGGTTGGTTGGTTATCGGCATAGAGGCCGTGTGATAGGATGTCTTGATCTTGTGTGTTAATCGGTTGTATCACGTAGTCAATAGGATCGGGTGCATCGTCCCACAAGTCAAGGGGAAGATCATAGAGATCTGCGAGTGGCCAGTCGCTCATTGTCAACGATGGCGACTTCTTCGCTGTCGGCTCTTCTGCCGTGTCTGCAACTACACTCTAGTCTCCCGGTCGATACCGTAATCCACCCCTCTCTGACTATACCATATACTACCGCAACCACTAGTACAAAGTGTCCCTCTCTCGCATAGTGTCTCTACAGTACCCCGATCCCCTCACCTGAGTGCGTCAATGCGTGCAATGGATGCTCGTTCGTCGTCACTTTCAATAGCGTTGTCGAAGAGGCAGTAATCGGAGAAACGAATGAATGCGGATCCTTCGTCGATCGGGTTACTGTAGTCCGTTGAGTCAATCTTCGGTCTACTGTAGTCCGAGTCGTAATCGATTGATTGCTCGAGTCTCTCGTGACGACAATTTTCGTACTGTAGGCAGTTGGTTGAATTGCACTGTCGACAGCGAATTGATCGAAGAATCGAGTGCAGACTTCGTCGCTGCAACAACACAACTCCTCCCTTCCCAACCCAGTCATCATCTACCTGACCCATTCTACTCCCTACCGTACCCCATCTACCGTAACCCTCGCCAACGTACCTCTCTAGCTCCATGGCTATGCTGCCGGCCCCGAAGGGCCTTCCATTGATCGGCTTTTCCTGATTGAGACATGATGAATACGGTAGACTTGACTGCTTGGCCCATGGTGGATGGGTGGGGGATGAAGAAGAAGAGTGAGGGAGTCGAGAGGAAATTGATCGGCGCGCAGCCGCCTCGAACTAGACGGCCTGCAAGGGAACTGTTGCAAGGGAACGATCGATACTCAGCTTGTAGTTTGGAGTCTGATACACACTAGACACTAGGGTGTAGCACGATAATAGGACTCTGTCCGTGAACAAGCCAGCTCATGGTCTACTGTATCCTACAGTAAGATGGAAGACGTACCCTCTTAGGGACGGCTAAGGAAGGGAAGGGGTTGCCGTAGTCTGCGGGCTCCCGAGACGACTGTCTGGCTACTGTAGTTGACGTCGCTTGACGCGACTGAGAAGAGGAGGAAGGACTACCGTGTGTCGCTTCCTGAAAGGAAGGAATGGGGTAGAGAGAGGGGGGATGATAGGTAGAGGTGTGCATCACAGTTTCTTTTTATCTTTCATTTCATTTGGTGAAGAGACGTGTCGCGGTTATAAACGATGTATGAAAGAGCTTCAAAAGAACTCTCATGCAGAAGTGATAAGAAGGGAAGGGGAATGGGAGAGGAGAAGGGAAGGGGGACAGAGAGGAAGTGAGAATGCACAAGAGAAGAGAAGAGCGAACATTCGTCACCAATCGATCGCATGCCCTCTCTGTATTCCCCGTTCTCCTCTTCCCACTACACACTAACCCCCTCGTCCCCTCTCCATGAACCTTCTTCTCCACGCAATTCCCTCTCATGCAAGCCAGTGATAATATCCCTCCGCAACCGCGTTCCTTCGCCCTATCTCTTTACCTCTTTACCTCCCAACTCTCTCCCTCTCTTTTTCCCTCCCAAACCACTCGCCACTCTTCCTCCTTCTACAATGATGCAATACTCCCCGAAGGCGAGACAATATTGTGAAATAAAACGAGTATATAAGAAGGAGAGGACTGGAAGGAGAAGGAAAGGAAAGGGAATAGTGAGGGGCAGTGAGGGAAGGGAGGGAGACACGCCCCTTATTGCACAACCTTGTGAAAAGAGAGAGAGTGTAGGGGGAGAGGAGGGTGCAGACGACGAGAGGAGGAGAGAGTGGAGAGAGGGGAGACCAAGTGTTTATCTGTACGGGGAGAGTCGAGTGAGTCATCCCGTCCCACAATCTCCCCCATCCTTCTACTCTCGTATCCATGGTTATCAGTAGACGAAACTCGACCCAACGAGATACACCACACTTTAGTATACACATCACTCCTTATCATATTTGTCAATCCTTTATTCCTCTAAAACCGTGTGTTCCTATTGGTTCGCACTCTCCACGCGACATTCTTAAACGCGTCTAATAAAACAATAAATGGCTACAAGCTATAACAATCGAAATGCAACGTGTACATACTCTTGGCAGATCATATCTGTCTGTGTATTGTCATTAGTCGTCTACAGTAATCCTGTCTGCACAACCCGATGAAGGGTCGACACATTCTGTGATTACTGTAAGTAATATCTCAGTGATCTTAGTAGACAACAACACAAACAACAAATTATTGCTTTTGATTGCTAGAGATTACATGTGGATATCAATTAATGAAAGAGGGAAGGCTTTTGGACATGGAGCAAATATTCGAGAAGGTGAAAACATAACAAGAAAAGAGAAGGGAAATGAGAGAGACGAGAATGGAACGAAGGAGGAGAAGGAAGGCAAAATGGAACGACGGTTTAGAGGAGAAGAGGGACGGAGGAGTCCTACTGGTTCGAGGGAGGAACGAGAGGAACGAACTATTTAGAGAGGGATTAAGAGAGGGACAGACAACCTCGGTAGTCTCCCCCGTACAGGGCGTGGGCTACACGAGATAACTGAAAGGGACGGGTTACGGAAGGGACAGGAGGGGAGATCGAGGAAGTTTGGAAACTGCTTTAACGGCTTTCTGTGGGTCTATGTTACGGTTTCTCGGTTGGTCTTATCTCACGCTTTGCCTACGTAGGAACAGCTACAAAAGGTATCATTATATTTCATGAATATACAACTCTTCTTTCTTTCTTACAAACTGTACGAGTTAGAATGGGGAAGAGTGACGAACCTGAGAAAGTTCAGCTTCAAAAGATTCAAGCGAACGTTCATCTTCTGAAACAACAAGCATTGAATTCTGTCGATTGACTGGCTACAATAAGAATAGTAATACTAAGTGTACTTGTACAATGACGTACCTCGTTTATACGTCATCCAGCAATCATTAAACGATTGAGGAGAATCGATGGACATCTTATTTCGTAATGCCTTAACAATACTGTCGTTTCAGATTCAGTTTAATATCATCATGACATTACTGGTAATTATAATAAGGAGATTAACTTCATACATGGGCACGGACCCAGCCCTCGGGTGGTAGGGCAAAATTTTTTCGGAAATTTCCTTTGGTAGACCTATATTTCCCACAAAATTTCAATTGGTAGGCTTGATTTCGCACACTGGTAGGCCCGTTTCTCAAAATCTTGCCGGGAAGTCGCCCATGTATGATTAACTTCACGTCATACCCGAAACAAGTGCTAAATTATAAAAGTTTATGGTTTTTATTTTTAGATTACTAATTGCACTTAACTAGGTACTATAATAAATTACAAAACGTCTAGTAATGTAAAAAGAAAAGTACGGGGTTTCGGCCCTTGGTTCTAGACCCCGTACTTTAGTGCACGGGGTGGGCTATCCTCAGTAGAATGCCCCGTGCACTTTACAATAGTGTTTTAGTAAATAATTTTTAAAAGAAGATACAAGATAAATGTATGAAAAAACCTATATCTATACTGAATTAGCTGAATAAAAGAAATTAGGCCTTTTTCGAACTAAGTAAATTTGGTAGGTGTGGCCATATTAGTACTACACAAGTTATTTTAAAGAGATTTTAGAAAGATTAGGGTTAAGTAGTCTAGTTAAAACAAAAATTGCAAATAAAAGTTGTAAGTGGCAAGAACTATGATAAGAGTAATGCCTAACCTCTTCCTTCTCTTCTCTCGTCAACATAAACATCCTCGCATCGCTGCAATTCTCCGGAGGAAGATCAGCAATACGAGAAGGAATATCTACTGTCGCACGGGCTGAAGGGATACATAGTACATTGCTTGGACTAGAGGGGACAGAATAACATAGCATCCCATCCAACAATCTAAAGTAACCACATAATGGATCCAATGAATAGCATGAAAGTCATGCACTGGTCAGAGTTGCACTAATATTTTATTCTGATACCCTTATGTAATTAGGGAAAATCAAAAGCAGTCATCCTTACAAGTGTTATACACCATCACTATCAGCTGCAGGTACCCATCCTAACGTCCGATCAGACAATTACGTTTACACGTGGTCTCAGAATATACGATCATCAGCATCTCTGATCTCTGATCTACCGTACTTCGATTGCTACAGTATGCTTACGCGAATTAGCAACAACCGAAGCAAGTCCAGGAGGGAGTACAGCCGCACGAGACGCATACGAAATACCGGTGGATACGGTAGACGACACCTGAGAATGAGGGGATACGGTAGGATGAAAGATACTTTATACTGATTATGAAATATGTGGCACAGTAAAATACATTTCAATGCTTTAAGATAAAATAAATATTAAAATAAACATACGTGCGCAGCCTAATTTAGATATCCGAGGAAAACACTTTTGAACGGGTGTCCGGTGGGATTAAAGTAAACTCTACGTGTTTCCAGTTCAAAATACATAATTTTTGCTGTAGTTTGTTCATTTATGGTTGAAAAGAACGTGTTTCCGATGATGAAGTTAATTTTAATTTTAAAACGCACGGTAGTCCGGCTTAGAATCTAATACGGCTGCGCAGGTATGAAAATAAAAGGAAATGTATAAATGAAAAGGACGAACTTGCGCGGGGACTACAGTTGCACAATCAGATCCAATCGACATACTACTCTGCGCCTGAAAAGTATAACTATGACAAGTATTTTCGACCTAAGAAAACACATTTTCCGTTGTGACCACTTCATAGCACTTATGATAAAACACTTATAAACGAAGCAAAATACCCTAGAAATATTGGAAGACGGAGGAGCTCTCGATGCTGTCGACGACTCGATCTTCTCTACCTGCGAGAACAAAGATGGTCACACGTCAAACGGAGCAAGAAATCGATAATCGATTAGTCAGACAACTATTACAAGTACATACCACCTTCCTATTCCTTTTCCTAGAACGCTTGCTTCCCATCCTCCCCGATACTCATAAAGCACTACTCTGCCTTTC
Organism: Micoletzkya japonica; assembly: GCA_900490955.1. Taxonomy (NCBI): domain Eukaryota; kingdom Metazoa; phylum Nematoda; class Chromadorea; order Rhabditida; family Diplogasteridae; genus Micoletzkya; species Micoletzkya japonica. Next base: position 862,362 of record LS901484.1, on the reverse strand, counting down.
CAAGTCTTCCCTTCTAGTGCCCGCGAATCGATACCGATGGCCGATTTTCACCGGTTACGTTTCACTACTAACATTGTCAGAACCACATCTCCTAATACGTACGGAGTGAAAGATAACCCTGGAGAAAGTGCCTAATTGGATTGAATGGTATCGATTCGCGAGCTCTATTCCCTTCCCTTCTATTCCCCATGGCAACCTTGCATCCGAGCAACTCCTTTCTTTTCTTCCAAACATGACTATCAACGTACTCATCACTAGAATAGCCAACTATAGTTATGTCAAGTCTCTCCCAACCATTCCGACGTCATCTACAGCACTATAGCCTTCAAATACTACAGTATACCACAAAACAATTCTTATACAGTATCCCTTACCACTCCCTCATCGATGATACGGTAGTCGGTAGTGCAGGCGGTTACAGTACGCCACTCGATACCTTGTTGCCCCGAGGGAGGCTGTTCCTTCCCCCAGAAGGTGATCCTTCCTTGCTCCTTGAAGTACTGAAAAACAAGCTATTCCATGTTGATATCACCGGTAGACATCACTACATTATATCATTCCTCATTCTGAGAAACATCCATTGTTCAACTCCACAACCGTTCATACTATGCCCGATTACACAATTAAGCTTCATCCCATTCTCTACCAATTAGCAATTTCATACCCCGCATTATCTTCACTATCTACAGTATTCAAGAAGCATACAGCTGGAACCGATTTCAGTAAAATGATAAACGACATTATCAAAATGCCGTGTATAGACAGAACGCATTCGGAAGGAATCGTAAATGTATCGCAAAAGACCACTTCGGCTAATAATAGTGATTGAAAGTGGAAAGAATGGCGAACCACTACTCTAGAGATAAGTTACGATGGAAATAATTTAAAAAATCCCACTTTACAAGTACTATTATATAATATTGTTTATTCATTTAAAAAAAGAGCTTAGGCATTGGATTTGCCATTTCGACGTAATTCCAACGTGAGCTACTTCCCTAGTATTTATCCCCACGCAAATTTTATTAAACCTCATTTTCTTCCAAACCACAAGTTTCGTCACCATTCCGAAACCCATTTCCATTCAACATTACAATGTTCTGAGATGATACCCCGTTATTGTCCATAACAAAACAAACCTTGGACATGGAGCCCTTCGGTATTTCCGGCTTCACCGTTATCCTCGTACAGAACAGTTGAATCTCCTTTCCCTCCTATAATCATAAAATTAAAAAAAAACAATAATCATTATTTTTCAAGTAGCCGATACCTTCTCAGACTATAATACTTACACTATTAAACTTGACGAATCCGTACTCTCCATCGGTCGACAACTTGGTGATGATTCCCGTCCCCTGCAATACACTTCATATCCCTCGTCTCCCTTTCATTGCTTACTCGTACGGTTCTCGGCTCTCGAAGGAATTTGACCTTCTTAGCGATCAACTGCGCATCCGACGGCATCTCCTTCGGCCTCTTCTAAACCAACCAATTTAGAATGAACAAATCATTTCATCAGAACAACAAATAAGAACATAAAATGTACCGCTGGCGTGCACACTTCGACATCGTACAAATCGTCTTTGTTGATAGCTCGATTCGGGGGAAACAACGATCGAGGGGCATACACTCCCTGGAATACAGTTATTACATCTGATAAGTGACTTAATAAAAAAGAACTAACCAGATTATTGGTGAACTTGAGACTGACGAAGGTCCCTGTAGCATACACAACAGCAGCCTTTCCTTTCGTATCCGACATCGCTGTAAAGAAGGTAATAAGAGAAGTAAAGGGAAGGAATAAGGGAAGATGAGGGGCGAAAGTGGAAATGATCCAAGTGACAAGCGGGGACAGAGTAGACTAACGGCTTTGTCTGTCTATACACGATACACGCGAGGGATACTGACTAGAGACTTCTGTCGAGATGCAATATCTGAGAGGGCGGAGTCAATGAATTACGCGGAGAAACAGCTGAACCATTGACTTCCCCGAAGACATCATGCTATTCGAAACCGTAACAAACAACGAAGTAGACACTGCGCAACAATGACAAGAACAGGTTCAGCTCTCGATTGCCGCAAGCCTAATGTTTGATAACCAAGGACAAAAAGCCCGAGTGATCGCATTGGCAAGCACTGTCTAATAGACGCTACGGATAACAAGCTAAGCTACGTCTGTCTACGTTGTTCTCATTACAACTTACTTTCTTACTCGGCAAAACAACGCTAAAACTGTTCATGGTATCGGAACTGAACTCTACAAGAGCAATTTCGTGATGTGTACGTAACAGCGACACTAATAACGTAACCCCCTCACGAAGATAACCTTGAAAATAAGGAAAAGTGTAAAAACCGGCGGAAAAACACGTACAGTAATCCCTGTAAGATGAAGCGATCGTGACCTCGATAGGTCAGATACGTGACTGACCCGCACAACAAACACCCATCATGTGTAGTCTTCTAGAAGCGTCTATCGATTGATCGATAGTCTATGACTTTGATGATAATGTCAGATTCGTTCTTGCTTATAAAGTACCGCAAAGGTATAGTATCCACATTATTTGTTTAGGGCGATCAAGCATTGCCTGTTTACACGACCGTTTTGCACCTACATGTAAAAACGGCACACACTTTTAGTAGAAGAAAGAGCAGGGAATGTTTATCACAAGGGACTATGAACACTACAATGAACAATCTGCTTCTCCTTAATAAGCATGCTTCGCCACAAAGAGAGACTCTGCCGCTGCAGAAGACGCGTCTTCTCCTTCGTACTTCCCGAGCGACGCCATTCCATTGGCCTTCGAACGAACCAGCAACACCCTGCACATCACAATGGACGCGGGAATTCGAATGAGCCCCTAAGGGGTACAGTATTCACTCACTTCTGGGCAGCTGCAACATTCTCGTCCTTTCCTTGCCAAGCCTTGAGAACGGATTGTTGGAGGGCACGTCCATAGGAGAAGGTCAACTTCCACGGTTTAAGGAGGGGAGCCTGAGATGGGAGACAGGGATACAGTAGTCTGATAGGGGTACGGTAGATAGAATTGGATTACTGCATTCAGAATAAGGGTATGCTAATCAAGGGATGGTATACAACAGGAAGATTACGGTATGTGTATGGTACCTTGTTGATAGCATGCAGATTGGCCGTAGCATCGAGTTCACTCTGTCCTCCCGACAGGAAGGTGATTCCTGAAACGGTGGTTACCGTATTACTTTACTACCGTATACCGGGCACAGCAGATGGGACTCCTCGACGAAGAGCTTCTACAGTAGCCAGTCCGATTTCGTCGTGGGACACCTTAATATTCCGAAGTCTCTCGAGTCCTTGTCTTCATAGGAACTACTTTAAATATACATTTCGTTTTCTTCTTTTCATTCGGCTCTGATACAATTTCATGAGAACGCGAGGACAAAAAGAAAGATAATACGCTTGGGAACGAAGCGGGGATTCGCTCTCGGTGCTCTCTAGGGCTGTTCCTTTCGAGAGAAAAGAATAACGAAGGAATAATAAGATGTATAATCTCAGGGAAATAGACAAACCTTCTTGGGACAACTCTGTCCAGGAGTGACCATATTCGGTTTGAGAAGAGTTCCCTCCAGGTATACATGGTGGTCCGACAGTGCCTTGTACACGAAGGCCAACACTTGCTCCGTCACCTTCAATCCTCTCTGACTCCCACCACGATTGCACCTGGGCACGAGCCTCCAGGGTTACTGTACCTTCTGGGCACGAGCCAGATCGTGATCTCCATCACAGAGAACCTCCGGTTCTACGATGGGAACGAGGCCCGCTTGTTGACAGATGGATGCGTACCTGCACATCAAAGGGGTACGGTAGTCTGGGGGAGTACCGTATACCTGGCAAGAACATTCGCGTTCTCGAGCATTCCCAAATGAGAGGGAGTATGAGCGGAGATCGTGAGGACACAACGCCATTTGGCGAAGCCACAGCCTCCCTGGATTATGGTACGTGAGGATTACGGTAAATAGCCACAACGTTTTGCTACGTATAATAGGTTCATATGCAAATTAAGAGAGTGGAGGCGAGAGAGTATCGAAATTGGAGAGACGCAGAGACATTCGGAGTTTCGGAACGCGGACTGGTAAAACGGCTGTAGCTATGGATCCCCCAGAACAGCTCATTAGTATCATCCCCAGAATGTTCGCTTGCTAACCTTCTTGAAATCGGCAGCCTTCTTCGCAAGGTTGTCCAGTCCCTGTGTCGTTCCCTCTCCAATAGTTCCCGCCAATGGAACCACTCCCAAGTCCAGTTTGATTCCTGCAACGACATCCCTAACAACCACGGGATTACGGTATCTCACCGGGAACGATTCCCTGCTTGTTCAGCAGATCGACGAAGCGTTCACCCTTGTCAGTCTTCTGGAAGAAGGTACGGTAAGGAGAGGGTTACGGTAGGTCAGATGATAAACTCGATAAGCATAAGCGGAAGTGAGGGTCGGTTTGTGCCTCTTCTGTGCAGTGTTTAGTGACTCTGATATGGGACAAGTGGGACTATAGGAGAGTCACGTGATCGGAGATTCAAGGACAGCCAATCAATCGATCGACATTTCCCATCCCTCTGATCTTTGATCTTCCCTCTGACCTGGTTGAATGTCTCCTCGTACAGAATAACACCCGAAATGTGCGAGTTGAGATTGGGAGTTGTGAAGAGAAGTTGACGGTACTTCTGTCGATTAGTCTCGTTGTTCTCGAGGTTAATCGAAGACAGTCGCTTCCCGATCGTTCCTGCATTCAATTCATTCCCTTATCACACGAACCCTCAAATCGTTGAAACGGATAGTTCCCGGTAAACAAGGTGTTCTTTGTTCGTACCTTTGACTCCCGTATCCCCTCATCTCCCCATCACCCCCCCTCTTTTCCCCCTTACCAGTACTCTCATCAGCCGCGAGTATTCCCTTTCCATCAGCCACAATCTTCCCCGCGATCTCTCTCAATTCCTTCTTCTGAGCACACGTGAGGGGATCGACATAGGAGCCACCGACTTCCGTCATTCTCAATTGATTGAGTTGAGGGAGGAACGAGGATACGGGGAAGTATAAGTGATATTGGAGACTGATAAGGGAGGAGTAAAGGGAAGGGGAACTGGGAAGGGAATGCATAGGGAAGACGCTACAATTCGAGAGATCGTCTTTTGGATTCCTTGACTATCCACTCTTTAGTTTAGCCACTTGTTAAGGAACTGTAGGAGCCCCATCACACGGTGACATTGATGAGTTCAAACATAGGTGGTGGAACAATAAGGTAATTGAGTAATAGGAGGAAAACAGATGTAATCATTGAAAAGTGAGAAATGCAATGGGCGATTGATCAATCGGAACGATAGGGTTTCGAGAAGAGAAATGAATACGGAGAATGGGAAAGAGAGAAAGGGGGAGGAGTGGCCTTGAGAGGAATAGAAGTAAACATGGAGAGATCAAAGTACGACCAGACTGTCCTTTTCGTCAACTTAACCTCTCCCTTTCTAGTCTCCCTTTTATATCATCGACACCTTTCGATTGTTGTTGATGCACGTGTTAGACAGTTCAAGAGAAAGGAATGGAACGGGAAAAGGAAATCGGAGGGAGAGATAAGGGTAGACTGTGTAGTATTGATTAGTCCTGTTTATACAACACCGACACTTCATCAATTCATCACATTTGCGCATACTCATAACAATGGCCGACAAACTAAATTTCATTTATCCAATTATGCGGCTACGGTAGGTTACGGTAAGTGAAGGGAAATACACGCATACGGTAAATCTCTATTATGGAATGATTATGAATTACGAGACACAAACGAAGACAAATGAAAAAGAACAGCGAAGAACTTTCGAAGATAGCGACTGAAATAAAACCTTCCATTGAAATTGATGTGAGAGTCATGTATGTGTTTACCTCGTGAAAGAGAAAGGTTCTACTTCGCAGGCATCTCTTCCTTTTCTCCCTTAGATTCTGTCGATCTGTCGATCAGAATTCAGAATCCGTGCTTTCCATACTGGACAGATTGGTGTGTTCGGAGAGAGTCTTGACCATTCGGGGGGAGAGAGTGGGGATGTACTCACGGGGGATCAACCAGGTCGAGAGGTTGAAGATGTCCAGGAACACCTTGTACTTGTCACTGAATCACTCTTCTCTCCCTCCTTTTCTAAGTCTCAATTATCCCCAACTGCTACCGTCTCTGGACCTCTCAAACTCGTATACTCAAACTCTCTTATATTCTTCTCTTTTCCTCCTCAATTCCTACCGTACCACTTACCTTACAGTACTCCTCAAGTACATGTATCCAGAACTTCCTCCAGTCCCTTGCTTGCTTCCCAACATACGTTGTACGAGGATTACATGGTTATCTGTAAAAGAAACCAGAGATTGGGGAATAAATTTCGAGCTTAGGAGCCTAAATTATAAATTAATATGCTCACATAGATGCGCAGCTTATCTATATCTTCAAAGAAAACATTGTTTTAGAAAATCAAGAAATTGATATTGCTAACAATAAAAGCAAAGGATTAAATAGAGCGGGTGAAACGTACATCTCCACTTGGTGAAGAGCGAGTCAATATCCATGAGATACGTAAGAATCTGATACGGTTGCGAGAATCGAGGCATGTCTCTGAATTCTTTTTTATTCCTTTTCCAAGTCTCGGAGGTACCTGTAGAAGTAAATCATGAGTGCCCCCTTCATAGCATCATACGACAAAAGTCGCATCCCTACAATAGTTGCGTTCAATCTAGCTTTTCCACATCTGAAGGAATTCAATGAAGACAAAAGGATACCATTGAGAATCTGTTGTTGATGTTGTTTGGGGTCTAGAATAGTCTGGAACGACTCGTTGGTCTTGTAATACTCAGCCAGAGACTGTTCTCGGATCTCGTCGTTCGGCTCACTCTGAATCCTTCCCTTTCCTTCCTTTTCCTTCCCTTTCGCCCCCTTCATTCCCTCTATCCAACCTCAGCCTGACTCTTCATATCAGCTAGAAATCGTTGTACAGCATCAGCATAGAGGGGCCAGAAGCCTTCTTCTCCATTTTCGCCCCCTTTCAATCCAGGAGTTCTCTCCAACCAACTCTCCACTAGTTTCAGCAGCGACGGCTCCTCTTCTGAGCGTTCCAATGTTTTCTGAAATAGCTTTATTTATCATTCACATCTCAGATATTCGCTTCTTACAGCTAAATTTTCGTAGACTACTTGTGATAGACTGTTTGTTTGTTTCTAATTCGTTGCTATGAAGATTTTGGGTTTATGCTAAATTTGTTAATAACCTGATCATTGACGTCACTGAAGACATTCTTGTAATGTTGTGCATTGTACTTGATTCTCCTGTCATTTCTCACTCCCAATTTGTTCTCGAGAAGACGGAACTGAAGGGATTGGAATCCCGATGCAGGTGTCAGATACTTTCTGCAAGAACTGATTCATTTATCTTATTTACCTTATGATTGGAGATTAGCTTCAAGTTTCAGATAGTGTAATCTTATTACCTGAAGGATTTATTGATTTATTTCTATTTCTTAAAGAACTACTATTATTATTTTAGCTGCCACTTGTTTTATCTCGGGGAGTATTCCGTCCTTCATACCTGTGTATAGTGGAATAAACCGATCCGTCAGTTTCTTTCGTTCCAAAATGAGTCTAATTCTCTCACTTTTGCACACTCTCTCGCCTTATATTCGGAATGATTTTCCGACGGATCTTTTTAATCTACTATATCACCATTACGCTGTTACATGCCTAGCGCATGTTGATAAATATATATATAATATATAAAAGTAACCTGAAGTCGACAAAATCCAATGGAGACATCGTCTCGAGGACGAGCATTTGATCCACGAGTAATTTGAGTATTCTCACAGTCCTTTCCAGTCCCGAAACTATCCGTAATGTCTTCGTCTCGTCTACTATCTGAAAATGCATGATCTCTCACTTCCCCACATTTCCTTAGTCTCTCAAATTATGCAATAAGGTGAAAGATTTATGATCAATGTTCTCGTTTGCAGTAGAACCGTGAGTTCCGATAGTATCTATAGATGCAATAAAGAGGTAACGAGTCCCTTTCATTGAATATCCCCTCTCTCTCCCTTCTCTACACTCATTTTACTACCGAAAAAGGTTCGTCTTCTCGCTCGTAAATCTCGGTGGTGGAGACTGTAGGGCTACGTGAGACTTTGAGGGGGAAGAGCATGTGGAGGAGAGATGAGGAAAGGGGTTTGGAGGGAGGGGGGGGGGTTCAGAGTAGAAGGGTACAGTAAGAGGCACAACTAATGCAACTAGGTGAACCTGTTTCTGAGGACAGTACCTAGCCTGGAAAATCTCAATGAACTATCTAGTAAATCTGAGATAAAATGTTGTTCAAGATCAGGACCGTATAGGAAGTAATCGTGAAACTCACAGCATTGTTCAGTAGTTTGCGTACGTTATCGATATCGAATATTATCTGCTTGAACCATAATTCGTAGGCCTGAATGAGAGATTGGGAAGGTGAGAAAAGGAATTTCAGCTTTCAGTTTTCATTTCAATTAGGGCAATGGCTATGGGTTACAAAGATGAGGTATGTGAATGAGGAATAACTAATAAAAACCTGATGTATGACTATGAATAAATGTTCGTCGTCCACTCGATCCCCCACTGCTTCCGACTGCAATACTTGACACGACAGCAACTTGTCTAACTGAAATAAGTTAACCTCACAGGATTCAGGGGGCTCAAGGGACTAACTTGTAGGTATTCTGAATAAGTAGCCCCGAATCCCATCTGCACTTTGTTGACTCCCTCCTGCGCCTCGTCCTCTCCGTGATCCATGAATTGAACCTGCACATCAATCATTCAAATCTCCCCTCCCCTCAATCCACCCACCCTCGGCCTTCCGTTAATGGGAGGGGCATCAGCTGTACTCGGAGCACTACCGTAACCCATTGGACACGCCATCCTGAACGGATTGTTTGGATTACGGTAGATGGGGAATGGTTAAGGATCGAACGGAAGTCAAGGGAGAAACGAGAAAAGGAGGGAGAAAGAGAGAGGAACCCGTCTGGTCCTACACTGTGACATGAACAATCTGCTACTTCCTCCATTCATTAGTCATTGACACTTAGTTCCTTATGAATGATCACTATCATACGACACATCTTAGTGTATCTTCCGTTGCCCAAAGCAGATATTTTGGATTCGGTGTACGATAGAGACAGAAATCCATAACAACGGGATCATGAAGCTTCTCAGATAACAGGGAATATCAGAAGGGGCTAAGGGGAGGTCAATATAAGTGAGAGTGAAAGAGGAGCAGATGAAGTATATAAGGGAGGAGTGAATGGACAGTTGGGATGTCCCGAGTGACAAAAAGCAGTGATAGTTGCACCTCCAAGTGTCATTCCCTCCCTCCCCCTCCCCTTTACCTCTCTCCTCTCCCTCCCTCGCACTCTCTCCCCTCCCACACTCTCTCCCTGTCATCGAAATGCTCTGTCATCTCTGTACTTTCTTATCTTCGCATACTCTCTAACTCTCTCTCCATGCACAGTAACAGGTTGTAATCTTCATCTTCACGTGGGAATACTCATATCTCTCGTGTCATCCATTCTCTTCATTGTAAACCCGCCATTCTCAGCCATTCCTCTTCTTCCTTTCCAATCATTCCCTCCGTCAAACATCGTCTAAACCATCCCCAAATCTTCAATATCCAAGCCTTTTCACAACTTTGCAAAAATACATTGCAATTATAACAGGTTTGTTTCGAAAGGTGTTATGTCATGGAGTGCCGTTCATATCAAAACAATGACTAAATCCACCGGAAGTACTCTCTGGTATATTCTGCGACAGCCGACAATGAGTCTGTACATATTTTATTATCTCAATCGAATGCTGTTCACTGATAAGTATTTCAGTCGTATCACAAGAAGGCATTTTCAAAGAGTAGGATGCAGGCAAAGTGAGAAGATTGACAGGGTGGTAAGGATAAAACGAGTTGCACACAATCAACATATCTGTATGAAATTGATAAAAGGCTTGGATCTATTGTATATCAAACATAAACAAATTATTAGCAAATTAAAAAAGACGAGCTGGCAATGGAAAGGCAATTTGTTGCTCATTGGAAGTGTGCCATCGGAATGGCACATAAGTCATGTGCTTGTAAAAGGAGGCAGAATACGGCAGAGGGCTCATTACCGTAATAAAAAATAAGGGTCCAATAGCAAATAGGGGAATACTTGAGAATGAGTAGTACAGTTCTAAGAATGGAATATGAAAGAGATACAGTGACACGGCTTATATGAATGAGATGCGAGGAGTGAGAAGGGAAGAGAAGGGAAGATGATATAAGGGACCAACAAGAGGAGATACTAGCCTACATAAAGGGCATCGAGTGCATTTCCCTCAAGTCCTTATGGATATTGACCACTTCCTTCTCCATCTCCTCCCTCACGAGATCTTCCTTCGACCGAATGTACGCTTCAGTCGGGTCCCTGTAATACACAAATGCACCCTCTCCTTCTACTTATCGCTACTTTCGTATTCGAATATTTAATAATGCACACAAGAATAAGCTGTTCAGAGTGAGTTAGTCCCGTGAGATATTGATGTAGTAAGTCTCCTCCCGATCCCCTTGTTCCCCTCACCTCTTGAAATGGTCGAAATGGGCCTTGGCCCTCTTGGCAGCCAAATGCGCGTAGTGAAGAGGAGCAGGGATGGACAGGGGCTTCGGACAACGGAGATTACCGTAGCACAGGGCATACAGTACTGTCTGAACTAGCACACTCTTTCCAGGGGAGGGTACGGTAGTTCACACGGGATATTCTAGTAGATCCGTATTCTAGCAGCTACATTTTAAATCTCTTTTTGCATCCTTATCATGGAAAACAGATATCAAAAGAACTCTCTCGCAATTTTTCCCTACCGTACCCCTCCCCCTCTCTATTCCCCACCCACCTGCCAGAAAGCACTACTGGGCTTCCAGTCGTCCCTGAGTACGGTATACTTGGTTGGTCTGGCCGTTCCCTTAACATTCTCCTCTTCCCTTGCATTCCCTCCCTTCCCGTCCCTTCCTCCAACCAATCTCACCTTCGTTCCGTAGTGAGACAACAAGAAGAAGTCGAAGTTGTGCTTGGAAACGATCTCCGTCTCGACTAGAACCCCGGGAAGGAGATTCCCCGGATCCGACTGGTTGAATCGAATTCTCTTCTCTCCTTCCTCGTCCGGGAACAGTCGACAGTTGTGTCTCTTCTGGGCTACGATATACGTTACGGTAGGCGCGTTCTCGGCGATCATTCCCAGCTGAATACGGTATTTATTACAATGCAAGGAGGATACTGTAACTACCGATTGTCTATAGTACCCTAGACTACAGTAACCAACCTGGGAGAAGGCCGCTTCGAGAGCCTTCGACTCCTCGAATCGAACCTCGTTGAATTGAGTATCGGAGATTCCGTCTCGAAGTAGAACCACGTGTTTAGGAGAGACACCCGCATTCTGAGGATGGAGGAATTGATAGACATCGGGGAATACTACTTATATACGTGCATGGAAGGTGAACGGATGTAGATGCTGCAAGTATATTTACTTCTACTTTCCCACCTTGATGAACTCCTGCAGTCTCTCTACGTACATATCCTTCAGATTCCGACCAATCTCTTGGTTCAATCGCTGTACTCGACTTGATGGTTGGAAGCTACAAGCAACCTCATAGTCAAAGATACCGTACTCTACCGTACCCCCCCCCCCTTCCCAACTACCGTACCCCTCCTCCCCTACAGTATCCCCACTCACTTCAAGCAGTCCGTGTCGATGTTTCCCACTACGGAGAGAACCGACCGTGGACAATCAGTAAATGACATTCCTTCGAACAGAACCTTTGCCTGGGGGCGTGCAGAGGGGGCCAGATTGTGTTGGGGACGGGGACCCGGTTTGACGGCCTTTTGCTGAAGGGATCACGGATAGAAATCAGGGGCAGAGACTGCTGGGACCACTATCAATATAGCATACTGTACAGCAGTGACTACCCATGACTATCTTGGCAAGATGCTAGCTTGATGCATTCCCCGCAATAAGAAAACAAGTCGACTAACCAGTGCCTCAGCCCGTTCTTCAGTTCCGGGATGGGAAACGTCGATGCCGAGGAATATGGTAGGATCCTCGCGATTCGTCACTCGTCCCCAACTGAACTCAGCCCTTTTCTCTCATCTCCAGATATCGTCCAAAACGAACAAGAAGAGACCTACTTCTTGAATGCAGTCCCATCAATTTTGTAGTGGAGACCTCCCAATTTGGCAAGAATCTGAAATTACAACATGTTTGTCCAGATTCATTGATACTAGTTAGACCGGTAACCAATGATTACAGTGAGATGAAAAGAAGACTCGTGATTAGAGTGAGAGTCACCTTGAGCATGAGATTGGTGGCAGTCGTGTTCTTGACCCTGTTCCCTGCCATATTCAACCACTGAGACTGCAGCATACACTGAGTCACGATTCCCTTCTGCACGTCGCAGATGAATTTGATAGCGGCTCAAGGGAATACAAGTGGTTCAGTTCGTGGTCGGTCGGGGTACGGCATAGAGTTCGGCGGATGACAAATGACTTGGTCATGAAAGTGTAAGAATGGACCGAGACAGGGAAGAAGGATGAAGAGACAAAGAAATAATGCACTTTCATGGCTTGGTCATGTGTCATCTGCTACATCGACGGGCCAAGCTAAGCAAGACACCAATCACTTCCGAAACTTGTAATGATCATAGGGAGACAACGTGATGTCATCCTTTTCCGTTATATTCTCTGCCCATATTCAACATTCTGAGGATGCTTACTGTACAGGCTCTCGACCCTACGATCGAAGACGAAAATTGCAACGGGAATGGGCGGAGTCTGTAGTCCCTCTTCCCTCTCCATCGTATTGCACTGAACATTATTCTTCCCCACTACCGTATCCCCCTTTCTCCTCTACCGTACTTCCCCTTCCTCGCCTACCGTAACCCCTGGCTCCACTTACTCTCTCAATCATGGTGTCGACCAATTCATTGAGTCCTTTAACATTAGGGAAGTACACTCTTCCATTCTCCGACCGCCAATATCCTTCTAACGTGCCCTGATCTCCTCGTTCCCTTTGTATCTGAATATGCTCACTTCTCACCTTCACTCCCTTATTCCTTCTCTCCGTCATATCCCTGTATCCGAACCTCAAACCCTCTGTCCCCACCATACGTGGGCAGCTTTACCGCTCATTATTTTGAGCTAAAGCCTACCAGTGAATAACCTTGAATAACCCAAAAAACATTTCGGTTAGCCTACCAATGAGGGATCAGGAATAATAAGGCGCCTACCAAGTTAAGTTTCTTACAAACTGAGGGGCCTACCAGCCGACCGTCGGGTTCGTGTCCATGCATGGTCCCCACTCACATTCAATCCGTATGTTTCGAGGGTATTCATGAAGAAGTTAGCTCTCGCATTTGTTCTCTCCCTGTTATTATGATACTCGATTCCCGCACCGTTGAGATACACGAAGAAAGGAACGATGCATCTCTTCTCAATCTGAAGCACTTCCTGCATTATACTACTCGACTAGATAACACATCACAGATCATACATCCACTCCTAACAGTATCCTCGCACAATGACGTTACAATATGCTACAGTACCCCGTTAGCTAGAGCATACCTTGACGGGGACTTCGGCCCTTTCCTTGTCATCGAATAGATTGTGTTCTCCCGTCTCGTGTACCGCAATCAACCCGGAACTCTGCAATAACCCTTTGCCTCCTCCCCATCCCCTCCCTCTTCTCCTTTCCTCCCCTCAATCGACTAACCATAATGAGATTCGGTTTCGGCAGTACTACTACGTCCTTTATTTTCATCATCTGCCGCTCCACTTGAATGTTGAATTTCTGCAATGGCCCGTCTCGTATTCTTTTGAACTACAGTTACCATTGAACTAGAGTACAGGATACTGTAGTTCAATGGTGTTAGATAGCTGCTCACGTCAAGGACAGCATTCATTCCCATGTGTTCCCCGTCGGCCGAGACGAGTCTCTCGATGTCTCTCTTCTTGTCCATCGGATCACGAGAGGCAGCCTGTGACAATGGCATACTTTATCTTCTTTATCGATCGTTCATACTGTATAGTATACTATCGTATACTTCTCATTCTCAACCATTCAACCTAGATAGCTCAAGTATTCTGCTCCCCATACAGTACCCAATGCCATCATCCTTACCGTACCCCCTCCTCCTCCAGAGCCCCCTCACCCTGATCATCGTAGCTAATTGCTGGTCATTCAGTCTTCCGGCCAATCGTTTGACATCCATGAAAACATGGCAGAACTCCATGGGATAAGCAGTCTCTCTAGGTCGTTCTCCACGACGAATTGGCTTCGATTTGAACTGAAGTTCCCCCTTACATTCGCCAGTCAATGGACAGAGGAAAGTAATTCTATTATGGGCAGTTTACATCTTGAGAATTCTCCTCTAGTTATTGATTCATCAAAAAGACCAAAAGGTCTTACTAGAACACACGGAAGATTCGGAGCTTCTAGGCTGAGGTTATACTGCATGAGATAGTATTCTGCTACCGACATCCTTTGGTTGTTCTCCACCTTAAGAAGAAGGAATAGAAGAGAAACGACCACGATAGACATTTATCAAAATTTTTCTCTGCAGCAGGCTACCCAATACTTGAAAAGGTTGCACAATAAGCTACCCACCTACAGTACCTCAACCAGGGGAAAAATACAGTATTTGATTGTAATGTACGTGGTATGACCCTTCCCGCCCGCAGGCCGGAGTTTACTATGAAAATAGGAGTGCCACCTCACAATCAGTGCGAAACTATCCCCAGCCCTGTACTAAATTCTCTATTTACGTGGCTACCCTACCGCATCTGGAAAATGACCCCTACCGCGAAAATAATTTAAAGTATGATTATTTATGCAACCGCGCTCATCTATTACTGAGAGCTCAACAATGTGGTGCAACAAACCATTGTGAACATATATCGATTAGCGGGCAGCTCGGAAATGGTATCGAACTTCTTGTATTTATCGCGTCCATTGGGAAGAGTAATTCGAACGCGAGTACCTGAACACAATACCGTACACTCACTAGTGATACAGTAATCCTGAGGCTAGACTTTGCTGATAGACTGACTCTTCAAAGCGGTGCATATTTCGCGGTAAAACTTGGGATGGAGGGCGAGGCCGTTCATGTGTTCCCTCACGTCTTCAATCGGAGTCCCGTACATGACTTCAGCCACGAACTTGACCATGTTCATTTCCTTCTCGTAGAAGACAGAAGACGACGCTGAAGGGAACGACTAGACGGGAGCATAGTGGAATAGGAGAGATAGACTAGAATAATATATATATATATATATATATATATATATATATATATATATATATATATATATATATATATATATATATATATATCCTAGTAAATTCCTTATTGAGTCTGCCATTGCAAGGACGGAAAGTAAAGAATTTGGATCTTTGGAGGTTGGTTTCTCCATGCAAAATACGCCTAGCTAGTACTGTCTGCCACAACTCGACGTTCTTCGAGAGATCCCATTCCAAGCACTCAATCGATCGATATAAGGAGGGGGAAGGGAGGAAGGGAAACAACGGAGGAATACGATACGAGTGAAGAGACGTTGAACATGCTCTAGTTTGCGAATATCTTTGACGTAGTGAGGATTCCAGAATTGAAGAGCGAATTCAAGATGGGGGAGGATGTAGGTACGGTAGCATTTGACAAGGATATGAGGAGAGGGAGATACTTGAAAAGACGAGAGAACATGTTGTTTGCAACATTCTTCTTCAACTTTTCGCTACATGAAAAATCTCTTAAACTATAAAAAAGCGCTAATGAAGGGGTACAGGAGAGAAAATATGAAAGGGATCATACGACTTACTATTACAATTAAGAAGGGGGGAAGGGGTATCCATCTTGAGTCCCGTACTAAGCCCAGTCCACACCTGTAGTCCTCTTCCGATCTTGCGAACGTCGAGCTAAATGGGAGATACGTTGTAGGGGAGAGGGTAGGGGGAGAACAAGGGAATACAAGGGGAGAACACAGGTAATGACCCACATTGTCGGATTTCTCGGGAATCTTGTAGATGGAATTGCCGTGCTGCACGAATCGACGGTGGATATCCCTTAAAGGATGATCTACTCGCAACAAAATGAAGTGGAAAAGGGCACATAGGCCATTCAAACAGCTAATTGTAAATAAATAATGAAAGCCCGCAAATACTGCAACATCTCTTACGTGAGGGGACATCTATGGGGTTGGTCCAGACACAGATCCGTGAATTGGACAATCAACATCTCGTCGTCCTTCGACAGAGGCTTCTCAGGGTCGATGTCGACCTGCACATCACTCCCCTCACTGCCGTACTCCCTCGAGACTACAGTACCTTCACCATCGGGATCGGGATGATTGTGATACGGTATTGCAGGGCTCCTCTCTGAAAGAGTAATGCTGGTTAGAGATTAAAGATCAGCCAAATTAGAGATGTGACATCAGTTAATTTACAGATCAAAGATCAATAACGAACCTTAGCAGGGATGAGCTTGTACTCAGCATCACGCTTCTCGATTTCTCCTTGGATTTGCTGCAAGAGGTGGATGTGCTAAGCCGTTACTGCACCGTATAAAAGGGGGCAGCTAACAAAATGTAAATAGCTTGTAAGCGTGTAAAAGCTTGTAAAGCTTGTAAGCTAAATCCAGGACAATGCGAAGAACTTACAATGGAAGTCTGTCCAGGTTTCAGATCGGGAAGGTTCAATTTGGAAGCGGAGAAGAGAGTGTGCACTCCGTCGAAGACGATTTCATTGAGATCCGAAGGGAAGATACTTCGTCTCTGATGCTCATAGAACATCCAGAACAACTCCGTGCACTTATCCCTCAAACAGACCATTTCCCATTCCTTTCCCTCCACCTACAGTACTCCCCCACCCCCTCCTTCAATCCCTTTCCACTTACTTTTTCTCCACTTTCTCGATCCCTCTATTTCGCACTTCTACTTCATAGTCCAGTTGATACTTGTACGCCTCAAAGATTATTTTCCTTCTCTTTCCTCTTCCTTATCTCTTACCCATTTACTCCCTTCCTAACGGAGCTCAAAAATTTAATCAATCTTCGAACTTAATCAAATCAGGCTATGTTTATGCATTTATGTTTCAGGCTAAACATATTAGGAGGATAGATACTGATAATGTTGGCAGTAAAACGTATAAAGTCAAGATGGGCATTGATTCGTGTTCTCATCACCTTTCCATTCATTCACCCCTTTACCTTTCTCCCACCCATCTTCCCCATCCCAAGCAACTTACCACAATCTTGGGTGGCAGTCGTACTCTGAAGTAGTTAGCGTATACATTGATTAGTGCGATCTTCGCCTTGCAAAGACCCGGACGAGGGGCGTTCACGAGGAAATTATGCTGAAAATACGCATATCCCTCATCCATTTCCAATATCTTGTCTATATATTCAATAGTCTAGTATCAAGTATTTCTTAGAAAGAAACATTCAGAACAGTTGATCTCTTAAAGAAAAAAGTTGGTGTTGTAGTCACTTTTAAGGACTATTTTTGTGTACTCTTCATCTCACTTTCTTTTTATTGCGTCTTTTCATTGACAACGGTTTCTCGCTCAATTTGAAGTGGCTATGACAATCTTTTTTTATATTCTCGTTTGCTTGACTATCTCTTGCTTGAGTTGGTTATCTACTTCAAAGGAAACATCAAAAGAAACGAAGCGAAACGGATTCTCTTTCAAACACCTTCGAAATCACAATTAAACGCAGCTTCTGCTAGAAAATTTCTTTGCCAGGATGTTTGCTGATAGCGCACATAGGTCGAACCGTGCTATCGTAGGGCTTTTCAATAACTGAAATAGTCAACAAAATTAAGAGCGAAATCTATGCCAGGCTACGAGAACTTTTTCAAATAGATTGTAAAGGGTCTAATCGCTTATTGACCATGCTCTCCCTGTACCCCTCTCCCTTCCCGCACCCATCCCTCCTCCCCTTGTTCCCTTACTTCTTTGTCCCTCTTCCTAATCGGCAATCCACTCGAATTCCCATTGCCCGAGTCCGCAGTTCCCGAAGATGATCGACCCTGAATGGATCAAGATACTCATTCCTCATCTACCCTAATCATTTGCAATCAATGAATGACGCTTACAGGCACAAAACCTATTTTAGTCACAAATTGGCCAAATTGTTAGATCGTACAGCTAATACGCATCATTGGATACATAGTTGCTGGTTAGGATACATAGCAGATCCTACCTTATGTAGTTTGCAAAAATTATTCTAACCTACGTAAGGTCCCAATCAAAAAAGGCTGATTGTCAGTTTGTGTTGAAGGTAAGATTGCTAAGCGATCAACGTATAATAAGTCATTGATAACCAACTTGTCAATCAAAGGGAAGACCATTCAAGAAAAATCCATCAATGGATCGACAATCACAATTTGTTAGGCTAATTTTTTTTTCATTTTTGTAAGGGAAATGAAACTTTGAGATGATGGTAAGTAGAAGCAATAGAAGCGAACGTAGCTCAATTTTGTTCAACCTTATAAAGTAAAGTTAGCATAAGGTTTGATAAAGAATGAGATAAAGATTAAGCGTTTCATACCTTAATGCACGGACCATTTCTGACACATCCTGATGATTACAAGTGGATATCAGATCACACTATGCCAACCAGCTACAATATCTTCCATTCATTTCCATTACAATGTCAAATCTACAGTAACCCCCACAGAATCCCCTCCCCTACCGTATCCCCACTTACCGCACTTCCCTCCCGATTCCCTCCGAGGGAAAGAGATGAGATCCCCGATTCGAGACCGTTACTCATCTGAATTATTGCCCATTATGAGATTCCTTCGGCATAGGAAAAATGAAAAGAAGTGTCGATGTATACACGTAATTGAGCATGAATTAGTAGGTCATTTAGAGAAATGAAAAGAGTAGAGAAGAGAAAAGAGAACAGAAAAGAGAACAAGGAGAGGGACAGTGAAATGAGACAAGGGCAGTTGTGGAATGAAGAGTTATGGAGGGAAAGGGGAATGGAGGGGTGGGGGGGAGTGATAGGATACTGTAGGGAGGGAAGGGTGAGGAGGACTGTCATTGCAAGGTGTTAGACTTGGATGCACAGAAAAGGTTGAGCATCAGTGGGGATATAGTGAATAGGCATATTGTTAATAGGCTCATTAATGGCGGGGTTACAAAATTTGAGGAACTCGATCTCTGCTATGCATATCAATAAGATAAAGACGAGTTGAACGAACAATATTCAAAGAAGATATTGGAAAGTTAAGAAGAAACAATGAACATCACCGAATCGATGAATGGAAACTATGGATACGAATGGAACGAGTAATAGGGGAAGATGAGGGAAGAAGAGACTACTAAGCAAGGGAGAAAAGATGAACAAAAAGGAAAAGAAGATGGGAGTAGAATACGGAAGGGGAGGATGGGGTAGGGGAAAAGGGGAGGGGGAAAGTTGGAAAGAGGGGGGAAGAGGGAAGGGGAGTGCATGGTATACGAGGGGAGTCATAGGTCATTGTGATATGATGAGGAAGAAGATGGGAAAAGAAGATGAGAGGAGATGAGAAGAGGATGGAAAGGGGAGGGGGGAATATGAGGGAGAAATGAGTAATCAAGGGGAAAGTGGCAAAGGGGACAATCGAAGATATGAGAAGTTTGACTGAAAGAGACGAATACGGTGCACACGAATGTATGGTGGAGGGGCATACATGGGCAGCATTCTCAATCATATTTCGAAAAACGAGCCTTTCATTGTACACAATCGTGAAAAATCAAACCTACCAAATAAAAATGTCCACTAAGCCTACTAAAGTAAAATTTCAAAAATATTTGAACCTACCACACATATTATGGGTCTATGCCCCATATTCTATATTGCCTTGGCAGGCTCATTTTTTTGTTATGAAGCGAACTGGCAGGCTTGATAATTAACGGTTGCGTACAATGATGAACCTTTTTTTTCCACAGACTGCCGCGAAGATTACCCTGATAGCTAAGGGTAGGGGTGCCGCTCCCTATCAGGCTAATCTTCGAGGCTCAAGGGGAGCATTCTACTAATATAAAACAAACACTATACCAGTCTAGCTAATGGAGGAAGGAAGGTAAAAATTCGATAAGTATCGAATATCCTGAGAAGCCACCCTGTGGGATGAAGGTGAAAATAAGGAGAAATAGAGATGAAGGGGTTGGGGAATGAGGGAAAGGTGAGGGGAGAGAAGAAGGAGATAAGGAAGAGGGGTGAGAGGAGAAGGAATAGGGAAGAGGAAAGAGGGAGAAACAGCTGGTTGACTCGTGAGATGCGCGATGAAGATAGAGAGGAGAATGGAGAGGGGCAGGTCTACCTTCATAGGCTACATTAACACACGAACACTGTGAGATGCAACTGATATGACATTCACAGGATACTTAACTTCCACCGCTTAGGGCTCTTTTCACACTCTCTTTGTTCTGTAGAATGCGAGGAACTCGATAAGAACCATATGGGACAAGAGATAAAATAAGCACACCGCCCTAGTCGGCTTCAAAAAAGCCTTCGACAGTGTGGAATGGAGTGCAGTTTGGACGGCTCTGATTGGGCAAGGAATAGAGCCAGGAATTGTCCGATGCATTGTCAGATTGTATGAGAAAGCCACAACTAAGGTCACTGTAAACGAAGGTGAAGTTGAGGTCTTAGTACGCAGAGGAGTCAGGCAAGGAGACACTCTGTCTCCGAAGCTGTTCAATGCGGTACTTCGACATGCAATGAGCGCGATTGACTGGGAAGGAGAAGGTCTGCGGATTGACGGTAAGCAACTTACATCTCTTGAATATGCTGACGACATCCTACTTTTCGCAAAGTCAAGGAAAGAACTAAGCAGCATGTTGAGTAAGTTGATGGAAGCGTGTGCATCGGTTGGACTAGAGGTTCATGACGGTAAGACCATACTTGGGTGGTCAGATCAGCTTTCCTCTGAACTGTAGATCAGAAATTGACGCTAGAATTAATTGTGCATGGTTGCCATGGAATAAGCTAGCACCTCTTCTGAGACATAGACTAGTCTCTAAAGCTATGAAGAGAAGAGCGTTCAATGCATGTATTATGTCTACAGTTCTTTATGGTTCCTAGACGTGGACAATGCAGCCCTCTGATCTTGCTGTCACGCAGAGGAAAATGGAGAGGAAGATGCTGAATCTAACGATGTGGGACAGATGGACCAATGAGAGGGTAAGGAGTGAGACAGGAGTAACTGACTGGGTAAAGGAAGCAATCAGACGAAAGTTCACTTTTGCCAAGAATCTGAGATTGATGAGTGATGAGAGGTGGGCAAAGAAAGTTGCTTCATGGATCCCGTACAACTACGTGAGGAACCGTGCAACTGGCCGCCCTCGACTCAGATGGCCGGATGAAGTGAAGAGAGTACTCGGACTGAGATGGCTCAATTTGACGAACGAAGAACGAATTTGTATTATATGTTCTTGTTACCTCTGTGTCTTAATCCCGATGAAAACGATAAATGAAAATGAAAATGAAATGAAAATGAAGAATGGACCACTTCCCTTGATCAGCATGCGGCATGACCATACCGTACCATCCCTTGGCATGACCCATGACACTGATAAACTATCCTATCCTATCCTATCCTACTGGAATAAACCAGTCTCTCTCAACACGTGCTATATATCTAGACAAATAAAGCACGATCGTAGTGTCAGTTAAAAAGGAGCATACTATCAGAAAGGTAAATGCTTGCATAATGACCAAATATTAGCGAGTTCCATTCAACTTTGTGCATGCACAATAGCAGAGAAAGACGGTAGTATGTACACGTTGAATGAAAATGAATCACAAACTATCCCCTTTTTACCAAATCGATCGCGCCTTGAGAAAGATAAATGAATAGGAGCAGAGGGAATAGAGAGATGAGAGAAGAAAGGATAGATGAGGGAGGGCAAGATTACGACGAGGAACAGAGGGAACAAGGGAGGACTGATCAGAGAGAACCTAGATAAAGTAGTACGTGGGAAACGACAAAACCAAGGCACCATAGCTTCAGATGTGGCCTGACATATAGAACACTAATATAATATTGCAAATACCCTTCACCTGTTGCGATTGTACGGTGTTATTTGGCAAAATGTACAGCAATGCAGTAAGAAGCCGAGAAATGGATACTTTACGAAAAAGAGCACTTTGACTGATAAGCCATAGATAAGATTAATAAATAGAGGATACGCATCGTGTACTTTTGATGCTTATGTTTCACGCATCATTCAAAACCGCGACGCTTATGGCCACCAAAAACAACGAAACATATTGTCGAAAAGTATACGATTCGTATCCTATTAATAAGTCCAGCTCATCAGGAATTGTATAGACAAAATAATCACATCGTAGAAATTCAAAGTGCATCGATTCTTAGCTAAAAATTTTAAATAGACAGTTCTAAAATTTCTTTTCTTAGATAGATAAAATGCCTTGGACACATCGTTTCCGGCGTATTGTTTTATGAAGTTATGGAATACTTGTACAACAATCAAGGACCTTAAGCAATTTTCTTGCTCAGTCTAGCACACAAAATTCATTGACGTGATCTTTTTATATATGAAACACCTCACGAAATGGGGAGAATCGAGAAGCGACGAAAATGGAATGGTAAAAGCACCGATCGATATACCTTATTGAGACAATGAACTGAATAAATAAGGCAAGAGTCTAGATTATGGCCGTCTCGTAATGTAATCCGATCCCCGATAGACAAAGAGCGGCAAACCTTTTGAACAATCGGTCAAAAATTTTAAAAAAAATTAAATAATCCAAGTAAATATTTCAAGTCTACTTGACATTATTAGTAAGTAGTGCAGCGGAAGAAAAGATATATATGGGAATGGAAGGGTTAGCGTGCGGACGAGCTAGGGGTGGGGGTAGAGATGCAGAGGAAACACGGATGGAGAGAGGGATGGGGATAGGGCAAGTGAGGGAGGGTAAGGGAGAGAAGGAGGGACAGCGATCGAGGAATGAGGGGGGAGGAGGAAGAGGAGGAGGGAGAGTGGACGTAAAAGAGACACGACTGCTCACTATCTCCGTGTTGTGACTGCGCTGGCTACTATGAATGATACCTGCACAGGGGGTCAAGAGAGGAGGCAAGCTTCATTAGCATGGCCCCCCTCGAAGGGGATGGCGAGGAATGAGGGAAGAATGGGAAGAAAGGTTGAAACCTTGTATCTCAGTCTATTTAAGAGTAAAATAGCTCAAAATTGGAAGAGGGGTTATATCCATTTGTTTTTATTTCTTATGGGCCTCGAGCCTATTTGGTTTGAAGATTTTTTATTTTCCGTTCAAATACAAGGCATAAATTGAAAAGCTAACATATTTTAACGTAGGTTTGTAGAATACAATATCAGGAACCCCTCTTCAAATTTTGAGCCATTTTATTCTTAAACTGACTGAGATACAAACTTTCAACGCCAGTACTTTCTTCCCATTCTTCCCTCATTCCTCGCCATCCCCTTATCGAGGGGGCGGCCATTCTAATGAAGCTTGCCTCTCCTCTTGACCCCCTGTGATACCGGCTTGAAACGAAAATTATATGTTTCTAATCAAAGTTGCAGGCAAAATAGGAAACAGTGGGAAAGGCGCAGGTCGAAAAGAAGGGAGAAGGGAAAGTGAAGAGAGAAAACTTACGGAATGGTATCCGGATGGATATCCATTTGAGTGGCTATTGGGCCCTCCATTTGAAAAGCCCGCGGATGAGGATGACGGCCAATTCGACATTAGACCATGCAAACTTATCTGCAAAGAATAATGCCATAAATACCAGGAAGAAATTTCTTCTCTAAATTCTAGAAAGAACAGATACGCGAAAAAGAAGGGTAAGACGTCATCAATCAATTGCTAAAATAAGGAAAGTAGATCGTTACCGTATGTCGAATACCTCGAGAGGATGTTTTAAATATTACCGTAACATTCCTTCAATTATAATTTGCATATAATCTGTAAATTTTCCATTTATCTACCAACCCAACTAAGCTGCCTGAAGATTTAGAAAAAAAACTGATTATCAATCTCACAATGAGTGTGAGCATTGATGCGGGATTTAAAATTGGCAGTAATAGTTTTCCTCTAATTCTTACATGTTGAGAGATCAGGCGTGATCAGATGATCAAAAGGATACAGCATTCCAGAGCAAACCGAAGTGGTTCCGCAACACAAAACTTGTTTATTATTCCCTTATTCGTTTCCAAAATGAATCATAATTATTCTATAAGGTTATAATGCAAAAATATCAGGTTGCCTGAATAAACATTTTTTATTTGAATGAGAGGAGGTTTACAATAAGTTATTCATCCATGAACAGCACGTAGGCTATACTTTTATAATCTCGTGGAGTCGATGTAATAAATAAATACATCTTTATAGTACACAACAACCGGAACAATAACAAGTAACAATAATCTCCTTCAATTGAGATTGGCCGTAGCCTCGGTGTCCAGATGAGAATCCTTCTCTTGGCGAGCGATCTCTCCGTCCTTAATTGTTTAATATTTCAACAGTATTAAGCTGAAACTGGAAAAGTATACGTGCAGTGTAACCTCGCTAAACGAAATTACGGGAGCCCGACATTTCCGCACACAATGGTTTTCGGACACTTCCGCACACGGACATTTCCGCACACGGACATTTCTGCACACGGACATTTCCGCACACAATGGTTTTCGGACACTTCCGCACACGGACATTTCTGCACACGGACATTTCCGCACACAATGGGGGGGTATGACAAAAACTGCAACTTTTCCATATCTCTCTCTCCGGGTTTATTTTCAGACGGTCTATGATACCTTTTTCGATTTCCCTCGTTCCCTCCTATCATCACCAACCCTCTCCCTCCCCATTACTTCTCAAGGCGAAAAAACTGCAACTTTTACAACTCAGCCGTATTTTCTACTTGTGAGTTTAAAGGGTCCCTCCAACCATCTCATTCATTTCAAGAGATAACCAATTAAGAGCGGTTGATTGATTGTGATAGACAAGAGAGGAATAAAGAGACGCAGACAGCAAGAGCAATCTTTGCACCGCTTTTTCTCAGCAACGGCGAAGTTTCAACTAAAAAGGAGAGAGGATGAGATTCAGGACATTGAGAGCTATCCAATGATGTCAAAAAATGCATATGGTAGATATTGCCTGGAGGGGCCCTTTAACACGCATATTTTTTGCAATATTTTAAATGAAGGTACTCTTAAAAATGATTCATTCGGGCTTTTGAGATTGCTAAAAATAGAACGATTGTCCCGTTTTTTGTAAATTACAACATAACATTTTTACCGTTTAAAGGGTCCCTCTGACCATCTTTTTCATTTCAAGAGACAACCGAGGGTTCTCCTAGGGTTCTCTTTTTGAGCTTTTCCACGGTAATGTTTCTTTTTTTCGTGCTATGTAGGCATATCCTGGTATTTATAGAAGTCTAACTGAGAAAAGGCTTCAAAAAGAGAAACCTAGTCCCTCCAACCATCACATTCATTTCAAGAGATAAACGAGAGAACGGTTGATTGATTGTGAGAGACAAGAGAGGAATGAAGAGACGCGAACAGGGAGAGAAATCTTCGCATATCTTTTTCTCAGCAACGGCGATGTTTCAAACAAAAAGGAGATATCATGGGACTCGGGATATAGAGAGCAATGATGTAAAAAATGCAAATGGTAGATATTGCCTGGAGGGGCCCTTTAATGATCTTGAAAAGCTGATAAAAAATTTTGTTTTCAAAGTGCTTGCTATTAAGGCGAAAGGTTTTGCAAAATTTACACAGAAATTAACAATTTTGAAAACAGATAAAAGCCCCCTCACCTCCATTCCCCCACCCCCTCCGTATCAATGGATTCACTGATTATTAGATTACGCCATTAGTTAGTACAATTGATATATAAAAGAAATGGATTTATTTAAAAAAATAAAAGTTGCACTTAAAAATATTTTTGCAACGTAACATAAAAAAGGAGAAAATCATCCAAATAATTTTTTTGTAATCTCATTTTGTGTTTGTAATGTAATTTTTTGTAATGTAACTCACAAGGAGAAAATAAGGCTGAGTTGTAAAAGTTGCAGTTTTGTCGTCTTAAGGGGCAATGGGAGGGAGAGGGTATTACAGGTTCCACGGTAGTTGTCCTCAAAAACGGAACGATTTAATACTTTTGATTGGAATAACTAAGTATTCCCGCTGATTACGCTGTCCAATTGACTCCGTGCGTGCTACCATGGCAGAAATTAATAGAATCGCAAGAAAATGGAGCCGGAGAGGTGGATCAGCGGGCGTATTTGCATGGACAGTTCGCAATCGTTTGCGTACTTTTTGTCAACTTTCGTGGAACTTGTAATATTTTATGATAGGAGGGAACGAGGCTAGTCGAAAGAGATATCATGGATCATCTGAAAATGGCTCCGGACAGAGATATGGAAAAGTTGCAGTTTTAGCGTTTACACTTTTTGGAGCTGCAGTTTTGTCGGAAACAAGGCAGTTGCAGTCTTGTCATACCCCCTCATTGTGTGCGGAAATGTGCGTGTGCGGAAATGTCCTGTGCGCAACTGTCTGTGCGGAAATGTCGGCCTTCCGAAATTACACTGCACGTTGATAAGCCGATAACGTTATCAGTATAGAAAAAAGTGAATGAGCTGTAATTAATTCTTCATGCAATGCACCGTACCGTTCCATAATTGTAGTAATTCGGTGCTAATTCATACAGCCATTCCGAGTCGATAACACTCAAATCCCGTATGGAATCTTGCATAACCTCCGAGAAGATAACCCTAAACCATTATTCTGTTCTTGCAGGTTCTGATACAAAGTAACCATTTGGGATAGTCCTTCTTGTACATGACAGTCGACCCTTTGAATACGTTGAAGGGAATCTCTCCCGCTACCGTATGATACTTGCCCGAATAGTGATAGTACGCAGCCTGAGCCTCCTCTTTCCCACCCCTTCACCCCCCCCCCTCCCTACCTGACTGAAGAATCCCTTGACGAGACATCTTCGTATCTTCTCCGTCTCTCCAATCAACCCTCTACACGATACAAGAGGCAACTCGAATCTCTTCATCATCTTCACTAATTGTGCCCTCACGGACACGGCCCTTTTCAGTCCGCGATAGTTCACGTAGTTCTGTCCACACCATTTCGACGATTCTCCGTTCTGAAAGGAGTACTGTATCAGGATTACGGTAGACAAAGTGAGTGAATACCTTGATATAGGCAGCGTATACATTGAGATACGTCAAATGATCGCCTTCCTCTACCGCAAACTTCCTCTTGATTACTTCCTAGAAATATAAAACCTTCAAAACTTCTGTCATAGATATCAGGTAGAGAAATCATACCGCTTTATGCCGTTCCCTCTGCGGAATAACGAAAACTTCTTGAATCTGAAGCATCGCCAGGATTGTGACAATCTCTTCACTGCATCCAAACTCCGCTGAAACACTCAGGTTACGGTAGTCAAAGCGAAAGATCAAAGCGCATACGAGAGGCAAGAAGGCACTTGGCGTGCATTGGAGGAAGGGGCATTTCACAGAGATGGAGGCCGATGGGAATGGAGAGATGCGAAGAAGAGTCGATGGCCTCGAGGGCAAGGAGAAGTTCAAGGGCTGAGACGACTGAAGAGGCGGGGGGTCGCTGAAAAAGGGGGAGAGGGTAGGGGGAGAAG
>LS901484.1:816797-833746 GCA_900490955.1 Micoletzkya japonica | reverse complement strand
GGGGTCGCTGAAAAAGGGGGAGAGGGTAGGGGGAGAAGGGGGAGAGGGTAGGGGGGAAGGGGGAGAGAAGTAGTGCAATCTAGGAGACATTGTTAATACGGAGAAGCGACTGACACTGAGATAGTGGAATCGGTGGATGTTCTGGATGCCCAGTGCCTTCAGTTGCAATACCATCGGAGCCAGATGACATCTCTGTATCTCGGGTACAGTATTCGGACGAAGTCTACCGTACTCCTCCTCTGAATAGGATACAGTATAATCGTAGCAGTGTGACGTTGATAAAGATTTCTTTGATTAGTACATCCCCACATGCCAAACTGCCCTTCATGTATTCCCCCCCCCCACTAACCAGTATACAGTCTGTATGCCTTCCCCGGTCGTATCCTCCCAGCCCTTCCCGCTCTTTGGTCTGCTGCAGCCTGTGAGATGGGAACCCTCATGAGGATCTCGGATGGACATTCCGAGTGAAGGGCACGCAACTTGACGAAGCCGCAGTCGATTACTGTAATTACAAAGTACGGTAACGCCGTTGCATTTACATAACGTTGGTAGTCTCTAATTTAGCTTCTTCTTGATCTATGTATTCCAACGAGTATCTCCAAAATATTACCGTATGCGATTCCAGGAATGGTGACCGAAGTCTCGGCAATGTTAGTTGCAATCACAACTTTCCGCGTCCCGTGAGGAGTCGAGTCGAAGGCTTTCATCTTAATTTACACTTTTAAGTTTTTAAGTTAAAACTATTGTAACAGCCCTACCGTAATTCCCACGGTGATCTACAGTACCCAAACCTACCATAACCCCAGAGCTCCTTAACCATTCACTTACTTGCTCCCGATGCGGCAACCCTCCATACAAGGGTACAATCCACATCTTATCACAGCCTCTCAGTCCTTTCGACTGATCTCTCAGGGATTGGGCCACTTCTTCCACCTACAATCAAAACTATAAAAGTAGACTATTATTATTATTATTTTACTTCGTCCATTCCCGTCAGAAACGCGAGAATATCCCCTCCCAATTCCTTCTTGTGAATCTCCATGACAGCATCTACCGTACCCTTGACGTAATCAGGGATTCCACTGTAAATACCGTACTCCTAGGAGCAAGAGAGAACAGGCATACGTCTTTGTGTAGTGAATATGGACAGGATGAGTTCGTCCCTCGACTGAGATGATAGTTGCCGTCTGTTCTTCCGGATTCTCACTCTCCGACATTTCGAAGAAGTCACGGAATCTCTGAAATGCGGAAATAGACAAGACAAAGTTAATGATCACCTCAGCATCGAGAGTTGCGGAAGACACGATAATAGTGAGATCGGTTCGGATGGCGATGATCTTGCGAAGGAGACCAAGCAGGATATCCGTGTTAGCCGTACGTTCATGGGCCTCGTCCACCATGAGGATACTGTAAGTATGGGCAGCGATCGATAGAGCGACGCATATTCCCTACCTGTACTTGGACAGAAGAGGATCACTGAGGAGTTCCCGCAGTAGAATACCATCTGTCATGAACTGCAAGAGATCAGAGACTAGGGGAAGATGGCAAAGAAAGAGATAACCAGATACTGTACCTTGATCTTAGTCTCAGGATCGGTACAATCATCGAATCGAACCACGTATCCCACATCCGTCCCCAATGCGCAATCTCGTTCTTCCGCTACGCGAGCAGCCAGCTAAACATTCCCTGCTCTTACTATAACTACAGTACCCCAATCAGTCGACAGTCCCAATGGACCTACCGTAACCGCAGCCACGCGTCTCGGTTGTGTCACTCCGATGACTCGTCCATCGGCAGTCCATCCCGCTTCCATCAGGAATTGCGGCAGTTGCGTACTCTTTCCACATCCTGTCTCTCCCACAACGATTACGGTACGGTACTTCTCGCACAGATACAGTAGGTGATTGCGACTCTCAAATAAGCACGACGTTTTACCAGTCCGTGTTCCGAAATTCCGAATGTCTCTGTGTCTCTCTAATTTCCATGCTCTCTCGCCTACACTCTCTTAATTTGCATACGACTCTATTCTACGCAGCAGGACGTAGTGAATAAGTGAATAGTCTATATTCATGTTATGTTAAAAAGGGAAAGACACCTTGAAGATAGGCAGTCGCATGCGCTGTTGTTGAATGTTGAGATTGCAGAAGGCATTCGAGTAGATGACAGTATTCCCGTCCACCCCCGAAGAGCCGGCTTCTTGTTCCCCTCGTTCCTCTAACACGAGAGGACCCGCACGAGGGCGGTCTGGGTCATCGCCTCAAAGGTAAAGTAAAGAATATTCCGTATCCAAGTCCAATCAACATACTCGGTCTGAGGAAGACTGCCTTGCGTCCTCCTCTCTCAATTCCTCCCTTCTGAGCGTCGTTTCCCCATCGACTATCCCCTCTCCGTCTGTCCATCTGAGTATGCTCTCGTTCATTCCCCGGTCACCTCTTCCCTATTTGTCGAGAGAAACATCTCACTCACCTTGTGTACCCAACCAACCCTCCGTCACCAGACAACGATTCGCTTCTTCTTTTTCTTCCGCGCTCCGTGACTGTTTTCGTTTATTGCGATTATTATGACCTACAATCTGAATATTCCAATACTCAATAAGGGTACAGCCAGAAATTAATTAAGATAAATGGGCACTATGTCCTGCTGCGTAGAATAGAGTCGTATGCAAATTAGGAGAGTGTAGGCGAGAGAGCATGGAAATTAGAGAGACGCAGAGACATTCGAAATTTCGGAACACGGACTGGTAAAACGTCGTGAATGGGAAAAAATTGACGAAAAAAAAATTAAATTGTTCCGCAAGTAATGTTTTTATACGAAACTACATTGCCGTAGTCTACCGTAAACTTTTGTTTATTCAAAAATTTGACAAAAATATGTACTTTCAAGTAACGGAATTCAGATCATTTCGCATTAGTTCGTTTTAAAAGTGTCGACGAATGTTATTTTGCTCCAATAGCCACACCACGGTAGACACAATGTCCAGTTATGGTCAATTATTATGTGCTATCAGCTTGTTTTTATATACCGTCCCGTTGTCTTTATTTTCCAGAAGTGTATAATATACACTTCTGGAAAATAATATAGATATTATCATTCTTTCAGATGCGTCCAGTTTTCTTTATCATGGGAGTGTTGTGGTTGTGTGAGGGGAAAGTGGATCATTCGAATTCGGAAGGAATGGTTGACAAAGCGAAGGAGGAGAGGCATGCGGACATCTCACAGAAGGACGGTGAATTGAACCACGAACGAATTTGTAAGTGTGTTTTTTGGAGATTTTAATCTTAAAATTAGCACCTGATCAAATTCACGTATCTATTATATGAACCCTCACTAAATGGTAATATTTACTCTTAGTGTTTCAGATGTGGAGCTGTTCAAGCAGAAGCGTCGTGACCACATGAGTGCTGTGCAGTCCATAGCTGGCATTGAAATAGACAAGCAACGACCCTTCCTAGAAGAAATACTCAAGAACATACGGAACATACTCATCGAGAGCAGAGAGATTCTCGAGAGAACGCGTTATGAACCCGTCCTCAACTCCATCCCTCAATCACCCACTCTTCGGGATGCTCTATCCAAAGTATTCGAGAACATCGCCTTCTTCTCTGATCTCTCCCTTCGATTCCCTTCCATGGTCAGACCCAAACTGAAGGATGTCAAGACTAAGACTGCGATAGTATGGGCATACGAATTGACGAAGAAGGTGGAAGTAGTGGATGAGGAGACACTGAAGATTATGAATATGATGGGACAAGAGATGGGGTTGATTGCGAGGGAAGAGGGATACGAGAATCCGTATGGGAAGGAGAAGACGAAAGAGGAGAGGGAGAGGGAGGCTTATGAAGAGATGAAGAAGAGACGGGAAGAGAAGAACAAGGCTAAGAAACACGATACTAAGATCAAGAAGGGACCCAAGATGAGTCGATCCGAGTTATAGTTTCATCCGTGTTCATCTTTGTCTCTTCTGTTTTTGTAATCTCACCACCTCATAAGAGTGCATAATCATTCTCCGTACGAGTACAAATTGAATGTTGTGATAAAGACTGCCAAAGTGCAGTGGGGTGACAGAGATAACATGACAAATTGAGAAACATAACATGTCCTCCCTCTTCTTGATTCCTCTCTTCCTTCTCATTTCCTCCTGCTACTCATCACCTTCCACTCTACATGATCAGAAGTTTGCCAACTTCTCATTCGTAAGCATAAATTTGTTTTCAGCATTCAACATAATGATTGCAATTTATTCACTTTACCCAGCTCATTTATCTTCGCTCATGATGAGGTTGTCCATACCCATAAAGCTCTCCATGATTTTATCAGAGATTCTACAAGGATTAGCATAAGTGAGTGGAGATTAGTCATTTTATGAAGATGAACCAGTTCAGAAATGCTGAGTCTTGGATGGGAGCGAATGAGGGACATGTGAAGGGGATAGATAATGGAGATTGGAGAGATGGAGGGGAGGCTGATAAATGGAGGGAGAACTGTCAGAGTACACGAAGAGTCTGTCCAGGACTGGGGGAGATAAGGAGAGGAGAGGGATGGGATGGCCATTGGGGGAGTGGACAAGGGACTCAGTCCGAGTACTTGATAGGGATGGATGGTCGGAGCTTGTTGACCGTCGTGGTTCAACACGACACTCTGATTAGAAAGCTCTGATTAGATATTCCGAATAGCTATCGTATTCTACTCTTTGTTTATTCTGCATTCTCACACTTCTTGATATTCCCCCCCCTGCAGATGTCGATCTCTCTCATCTTCGTCCCTCCCGATCTCCATCTTTCCTCGCTTTCCTCCCGTCTCATCAAGGGAGAGTGTGAAGCGTGCTACCGTATCCAATCGTCGTCCTCGTGTCCATTAGACCACGACAAGCTTGCCTTTCTTCTATCTTCCGAACCATGGGCGAATTCACTATCTACGAATAGTCGACTGAGGGGAAGAATAGTGGAGATTGGACCACAGTGAGTTTCTTCTTCGTCTTCTTGTAAAATGTGATGCTAACAAATTCAGTATATTCCTGAGATTATCTCCATTCTTTTTACTCACACACTCCTTTCAGTGAATGGCAGTGTTCTTCATTCTGTTCTAATGCTCTCTCAGTACTCCATTCGTCTGGTTTCACTTCAATCACTCGAATCGAGAAATACCGTCGGTTCGCCATTCCCTCTTCTGATGCAAGAACAGATGATGAACTACTCAAACTTCTCGGAGATCCCATGACTGAGTACAGTAATTATTAGACAACTTGTTTTACGTTCTTGCAGATCCATAGTGAGGGAACAGAAGATAACATTCTCTTCACCTCGACAACGTAAACCATTCGTAGTTATCGATGTTCTATCGAGTGAAGAGGCTCTGCTCGAAGTTAACGAAAGACTGGGACTTGCATTGGACAAGGAAGACATCGAATACTACAACAACCTCTACAGGAACATCCTCAAGAGGTACACCTTGACCGGTCGACCGAAATCGAAAGGGTTACGGTATCTTTGAGGAATCCGACGGATGTTGAATTGAGTGATCTGGCTAATGGGGACTCTGAACACTCGAGACACTGGTTCTTTCGAGGGCGATTGATCAGAGATGATGGGAAGGAGGTGGAGGGCTCTCTCATGGACAGAATAAAGAGGAGTCTCGAGTACTCGAATAAGAACAATCTCATCGCTTTCTCCGATAACAGCAGGTACCAGAACAGATATAACAGGCACAGTAGTTCATCCCGTTGTCAATCTTTCGGAAAGTAAGATAGACAGTATTCCTATTACAGTATCTAGCCATGCCCCTGTTACAGTGCCATCCGTGGCTTCGATGACCTTCCGGTGCTCCTTCCCTCTAGTCCATCCACCGCTTCCCCCCTCCTTCCCTCTCTCAAGACCCGTCACATCGTGTACACAGCAGAGACGCACAACTTCCCGACTGCCGTGTGTCCCTTCGAAGGAGCGGCGACGGGGGTTGGAGGCAGGATGAGGTTAGTCGCCATGGGATCCCCCTATCCCCACTCTCCAGAGACAGTCACTCCACCGGCCGTGGTTCGTACGAGACAGCAGGAGTAGCTGGTTACTCATTCGGATCCCTCAACCTTCCCGGTTATCCTCTTCCATGGGAATCGCAAGAGGAGTACCCTTCGTCTTTCGCCCTCCCGAAAGATGTAGCGATTGGAGCGAGTAATGGGGCATCTGACTATGGGAACAAGTTTGGTATAGGAGATATGTAGAGAATCCGTTGAATGAGATGCTCAGGAGAACCGGTGATCTGCGGGTTCTCTCGAAGCTTCGGAATGAGAATGAACGGACGACGTATAGAGTACCTCAAGCCGATCATGTTCTCTGGAGGGATTGGAAGCATCGATGAGGAGAACGCGAAGAAGACTCCTTGTGAAGAGGGAATGCTCGTCGCGAAGATCGGAGGACCCGCTTATAGGATCGGAGTGGGCGGAGGAGCTGCGAGCAGTGTGGTGACACAAGGTCGGTTGGCTACTGTCGGTAGATGAGAAGAGGTAGAAAGGGAGGTTTGAAGGGAGTCGGAAGGACGGATTCGACTTCTCTGCTGTACAACGGGGAGATGCACAGGCAGGACACAAACTACATCGACTAGTGAGGGCTTGTGCGGAGATGGGAGGGGAGAATCCCATACAGAGTATTCATGATCAAGGAGCAGGAGGAAATGGTAGTTATGGGGAGTATATGGGAAGAGATGCAGCACTTTGAAGGGAACGTGCTCAAGGAGATAGTGGAGGGTTGTGGGGCTGTGATCGAGGCTGATGCCTTCCCTCTGGGAGATGAATCCCTTTCCATGAGGGAACTGTGGACTGCTGAATACCAGGTAGGACAGTAGTACAGCAGAAGCGGGTATCTGCATTCCCTGATTCAGGAGAACGACGCGATCCTTGTCTGTGAGAAGGATGTGGACACGTTGAGGAGTATCTCCATCCGAGAGAATTGTCCCTTCTCAGTTGTTGGCAGAACAACGAAAGACCGTCGATTCGTAGTGAAGGACTTCGCGGATTCACGCAGTAAAGTTCTTCCCGTCGACTTTCCTCTCGATGTTCTTGAACAACGGCCCAAGAAGGTAGAGTCTCGTTTTTGTTCATTTCTAGAAACATCTGCAGATGACAGGGTCTTTTTGTTCTGATGACAGACTTGTATTGTCCAGATGTTCGGTCTCAAGTCCTCCCCCGTGTCTCCATCGACTTCTTCATTCGAAGGCGTATCAGTGAAGGCTGCTCTGTCGCGTGTTCTTCGCCTTCCTTCAGTTGCCAGTAAACGGTGAGTCCCCACCTCCTCCCTCACTCTCTTCCCTTCCAGCTACCTCACCTCCAAAGTCGATCGCTCAGTCTCGGGTCTCATCGCCCAACAACAATGTGTGGGCCCCCTTCAGACTCCTCTGGCAGATGTCGCAGTTGTTGCTCTTTCTCATCTCGACCACGTATCTCGTTTCTTCTCGACAGTCTTCAATACCCATTCAGAGAGGATCTGCAGTGTCCGTTGGAGAACAGCCAGTGAAGATGCTTGTTGATACGAAGAAGGGAGTCGAGTCCACACTGGCAGAGGCCCTCACTAACATCGTGTCTGCTCCAATTACAGATATACGAGTAATACATTCCAATATATATACAGGCATAAGAGGGAGAGTAGATAGTAAGTTGTTTCTGGTGCATTTTTTTGCCCAAATCAACCATTCACATGCTTTTACATTTTTTCAGGGCAATTTTCTTCGAAATTGCTTCTGTACTCTCCTGAAAGTCATTTTTTTAAATTGACCAAAAATGACTGGCGCACTTCCAGCTCCCACTAGAAAGGAATCACACGTTACAAAGGAGAAGATGATCTCAAAATGTAAAGTAAGATAGCAAAAAAAGATTTGATGTTTCGTCAACCCTTTAATTTGCACTTCTTAGCTATGTGCGATTATGAAAACAAAAGTAATAAGTAAAATAAAAATAGCAACAGTAAAAAAAGTATGTGGCACCCTCGGGGATTGGTAGAGCAAAGATGCTTTATAAGCCCAGGCGCTTACCAGCTTCGCTGTGGGTGCCGCATGATACCGCGAATGCTTACTCCTCTATTTACTCAGTGCAGCCAGGAACAGTCTAGTGTTCACAAGGGGCTGCAAGTGCGCCAGACATTTTTGGATACTTTTTAAAAAAAACTGGTTTCAGAGAGTACAGGAGCAATTTCGAAGAAAATTGCCCAGAAAAAAAACTGAAAATCATGCCAATGATTGATACTAGGGAGAGAATATTGCAGGACATAAAGATGTCGGGAAATTGGATGTGGTCTCGTGAAGGCGATGGAGGAAGACTCGTCGATGCAGTCGTCCATTTGTGCGAGGCGATGAAGGAAGTGGGCGTAGCCATCGATGGAGGGAAGGACTCACTCTCCATGAGAGCAGCCACCAGTCAAGGCATTGTCACGGTACGTATCCTAGTCTGTCTCCTTCAGATAACATTGACATTCAGGCCCCAGGGACTCTCGTTCTCTCTGCGTATGCCCCGTGCACAGACATTCGACTTGTGGTCACTCCGGATCTCAAGGAGTCGAAGGAAGAGACTGTCGTTGTCTACGTGAGGATGGATGGAGGGACACAAGAGGATATTGGAGGATCTGCACTGGGACAGGTATTGACAAGAAGTACATGAGCGTGATCTTCCCTCGTCTCTCCTCCCTCTTCAGGTCTTCTCGTCCCTTGGTGGTTCGGTAGCAGGAGTCACTTCATGGAGCGTCTTCTCCTCCGTCTTCTCCCTCATACAATCCCTTCTCAATCGTCGACTTCTCTTAGCTTCTCACGATGTCTCCGATGGCGGAACTCTCGTTTCTCTTCTCGAAATGGCTTTCGCGGGAAACATTTCTATTGAAGCTGAATTCCACGCTGAAAGAGGTGAATATGTACAGTTTCGACTATAATCCTTAGCCTCAGATGCACTCACTTCTCTCTTCGCTGAGAATAGCGCAGTTCTTCTCCAAATGAAGAGGGATGATTGGGAGTTAGTGAAGGGAGACTTCCAGCAGATTACTGTAGCCCATCCGATAGCCACTGTAGGAAAGGACATGGGACCAAATGCAAATGTAAGACAAGAGCATAGAAAGTTTGACCACTGACATTTGTAGGTGATGGTACAATTGAATGGTAAGACCGTGCTCGAAGAGAGACTTGTCGATCTACGGGAGGAATGGGAGGAGACATCCGATCGATTGGATCTGCTGCAGACTGATGCCAGTTGTGTGGAGGAGGCGAGGAATATGAGGAGGCGAGTCGAGAGGATGGAGTATACGGTATCTCCCTCTAGTTGCTCCCCGTACCCTTGCATTGAGTCGTCCTTCTCCTACTCCCTCCCCTCGTCCCGTCCCTCTTCCCCTCCCCTCGTTATCATCCTCCGCGACGAGGGGTCAAATGGAGACCGTGAGATGGCTGCCTCCTTCTACATGGCGGGTCTCTCTCCCCTCGATGTCACTATCAACGATCTCCTCATCGACACGACTCTTCTGTCCAAGGCACGAGGAATCGCCTTTGTTGGAGGATTCTCCTTCAGTGATGTACTGGGATCAGCTAAAGGTCTGACCAAGTGTCATCTCATGGAGTCAACGCTTACCTTAGGTTGGGCAGCACGCATAAAGCTGCACGAGGAACTATCGCAAGCGATGGAGAGATTCCAACGGAGAGAAGACACCTTCTCGTTGGGAGTGTGCAACGGATGCCAGTTGATGGCACTTCTGGGTTGGGTGGGAGAGTACGGTAGGAATGGGCATAGTGATCGAAGAGGAGATCGTACTTCAGAGGGTCGGCCGTCGGTGGTTCTCGAACAGAACAAGAGTGGCAAGTTCGAGTCGACCTTTTCATCGGTTCAGGTTGAATCAACGAATTCCATCTTCACTAAGGGAATGGAGGGATCAGTTATCGGGATTTGGTCCGCTCATGGAGAGGGTAAGTTCTTTCATCGGCATCTCTTGTAAGACGTTTCTCATTGGGTCTGACCCTCCTTCGGATCCCACCCTTCTCTGTCAACAAAACGACTCCTTGCACAGGTCGCTTCGTCTTTCGATCTCCCGAAGCTCGTTCCTCTCTTTCCCCCAGTATCGCTTTCCACTACGTCGACGAATCTTCTTCCCCAACCCAGGTCTGCCTATCTCCACGCCGCCTACCTACAGTAGCCCTTCTCCTCAATCCTTCGTTGCAGGAGTACCCCTTCAACCCGTCGGGAAGTGCTTATGGTGTGGCCGGTATCTCTTCATCGGATGGTCGTCACCTCGCTCTAATGCCCCATCCCGAACGGTCGTTCCTCGGATGGCAGAATCCATGTGGAGAGAAGAGTGGACCGAGTCCGCCCTTTAGACTATTTCTCAATGCAGCCGAATGGGCTATGAGAGAAGAGTGAGGGTAAAGTAGAGCAGATGTATGTATCTGACTAACTGGTAAAGTTATTATCTTCTTCTGTCGTTCCACTTCTTTCATGCACCTACACATCACTCCACTTCCCACTCACATCATCTTTTTCATGGACATGGATTAGTGAATGTCACCGTACACTAACCATTCGAGTGTTCCTTTCCCCTCCCTCCCCTCTCTTCCCCTCTTCACCTCTCCTGTCCCCACCTCATTCCTACTTTGTCTCTTTGTTCTCATTCGAACACCAACAAAGGCTCTTCCTTTCGCTCGCTTCTTCTTCTTCTGTGATATCGATACTCTTTATAACATACAGAGACAATAGAGAGATCAACGCAAGAGGAGAGTACCCGTCGTTAACACCGAATCACATTGAAAGCTAGCGAGATATGTACAACAACATGAGACTTACTTAGTTGGTTACCGGAAGGTTGTGTGGGGAATCTTGTGAGAAGTAGTGAAGATAGGAGGGAGGGAGATGGAGGAGGGAGAGAGAAGGGGACCATCTCGGGTCTCCATTGAGATGGCACTGCGATGGGCAGTGAAGCAGGTCTCGAGTTGATAGGAGAAGAGAAGGTCGAGGAGAAGGAGAAGGAGCGAGAACACGAGACACCACACTCCTGAAGGGACGTTGGGGACTGTGGAGAGGATCTGTCAGATCTATACTACTCCTATCGAGATAGAAGCATAGGTACTCTCATTTGTAACAACTTTCCTCTGCAGTACCGTGTATGTGAATATGTTATTCTACTCGTGCCACCATCTCAAACTCGCTCCCCCTTCTCTCTCTTTCTGCATTCATTCCTCTCCTCTAAATGTCTCTTCTTCTCACAAAACTTCACCAAACACACGATTCCCTTCGGGGTTCACGTTATACAGCCTGTACACACTTCGTACTCACTTACATACCCGTCTAACTATAACCCTCTCTCTCCTTTCCCTTGTCCACTCCTTCGATTCTCTCTGACTTCCTGTCTGAGGATAATGAAAGTGAGATAATAGTTATCGTAGCTCGTGAGATGATCGATATGATTGATAGAGATGAGATGGATAGAGGGTGGGGTAAAGAGAGGAGGGATGTCCTCAAAGAGCACAGGTTTGAAACGTGAGAGATAGTTCGACCTCGACTGCGTCATTCCCTTTACTACACTCCTTCCCTCGGGGTCTACTTAGCCTTACCCTCTCTCACTCCCACATCGCTCTCTTCCATGTATACACCAAGGCTTACTTACATCAAAAATTAGTATGCTAAAGGTTCTTCTGGTCTTGACTTCTTTTGCCTACTTTCAATAAAGAATGAATAAGATACGAACCCGCTATGAGTGTCGCATAGAAGGAGTGTCCGAACTGGAAGAGAAGTTGCACATGGGAAGTTGTAGTGGGGAATCGGAGGTTAAGGGATTGAGGGACGGAGAGGACGTAGTTGAAGGAAGCGGAGAGGAGAAGGAGACTGGTGGAGAGGGAGCCGATGAAGAAGTGCGAGGGGGACAGGATCAGCAGGAACAACGAGTACACCCAGCAACACACTCCTAACCTTAATCTAGGGTTACGGATAGGGTGTAAGGATAAGGAGAGGTTAGGGATGAGGACTAAGGAAAAGGATAAGGATAAGGAGGACGAACCATAGCAATGCAGTAGTGTAGTATCCGGCCACTCGATACATTCGACCCCAGTTGAATCCTTCTCGGTCCACAGAAAGGTATTCGACCACCTCAACATTATCTCATTTATAGTTGAACATAGCAAGAGGTTTCTCTTCGGAACGTTCACTTGACACATACAAAACTACCATTGCAGTTTCAGAACAAACGTGAGAGTAAATTGTCAAGCACATATCTCTATTTTATAACTGTCAACAACACATTTGTATCACACTTGCTCAGAAAAGAATGTGTTATTCCCTTGATTTCAACACCCATTACCCTTTCGTTCCCCCTTTCCCTAGTCTCACCTTGAGTATGGGATAAGGAAGTCCTTTGAGAAGTGCTCGCGACAGTTCCCTCTGCATCAAATGCACTAAACAGGGCTCATTCTCTCCCTTCAAGCCGCGCTTTCTATACGCTTTCCATGTGAACAGGAGGAGAATGTCAGAACATCTATCCAAACTGAGATCAAGGAGACAGTCAGGAAAGGAAATCTATACTTTCTGAGATGTCGAAGCGTTCGTTGTAGATAAGCGTGAATGTTTCGTTGTTCGAGTCCAGTTCTGAGAGGACAAAGTGAGAGGGGTTCATGGAGGGTGCTTACTGGACAGAGTTATGTTGAGTGATTGCAGTCCGACCAGAACATC
Source organism: Micoletzkya japonica (assembly GCA_900490955.1). Classification (NCBI taxonomy): domain Eukaryota; kingdom Metazoa; phylum Nematoda; class Chromadorea; order Rhabditida; family Diplogasteridae; genus Micoletzkya; species Micoletzkya japonica. The sequence continues at coordinate 821,079 of LS901484.1, read as the reverse complement.
GATCTCTGCTGATAACGTCTCCCGAGAGAATGCCTGCATTACAGTACTCTTGGATACCGTAATCTGATTTCTTTAATCAATGGAGGAATGGTAGGAGTACCTTGTATCGACATTGTATCCGTGCCTGAGCTACATGCCATGTAGGGTAGTGAAGTCCCACTGAACACAACATAACTTTCTCTTTCTTCTTCCCTCTTCTTCTTTTATTGTCGACGTTCTTGCATAGGTTTATGTCTACAGGAAGGATGAAAGGGATGAGAGGGTGTGAGAGAGATGGGATAAGCGGAGGTAAGAGGGAGGGAGAGAGAGAATAAAGGAGGGAAAGGGGACCGGATCTGAGTATGATCGATAGGGATGTACTCACCCGCGAGTACTGCACCGATTGCCATTGAGGAGAAGAAGACGAGAGACGAGACTGTCTTGGTGTGACGGATTCCAGGGAGAATGAGGAGGAAGGCCAAAGAGGGAAGGATGAAGAGACATAGAAGACCCACCACCTGAACGAGAGGAGGGTAGGGATATACAAAGGGATTAGAGGATAAGTAAGACAGTAAATAAGATGTGTTTAGTTCGATGAAACACTCGCCTTCAACCTATCGTTCATGCGCTTTATGCAGTATCACACAAATAGCCAAATCCTACTCTTATGATTATGTAAGTGATGATAGACGTAGATAAATGAATGAGTGACTCACACAGGGGTCGAGTGAAGGAGTGCTCTGCTCTCCATACGATGTAGGGGCTCCCTTCTCTCTGAAGGATGAGAACCATCCCAACATCGAAGGGAGTCGTCTGGAGGAGAATAGTGGGGGAGGAGAGGGGAGAGGAGAGGAAGAGATGGAGGGAGGAGAGGGGAGAGGAGGGAGGTAAGAGGGAAGCAAGAGAGAGCGAAGGACGGGACGGAGGGGGCGGTGGCACAAGCCAGTATACCCTATCATGCTTTTTCCTCTCTTGTCTACTCTCTCTTCTTTCGTTACTTCCTGTACCCGATAAGTACATACATGTATATCAACGACCTTCATTTATAGTATCGTGGCTCGATCTCGATCTGAAAGACAATAATAGAACAATAGCTAGTAATCTGGTCACGGGAACAAGAACAAAGCAATGGAGGAATGAATAGGTACTCTGGAGATAAAATATGACTAGAAGCTATTGCCTATGAGAGCTCGTTCTTACCCAGAAGAGGATAACGATGGCCAGATTGCACTTGAGACTACCATTTGGAGCACTGTGAGATCAGTTGGATTAGTTACGATTCCGTAGGAGATAATATATTGAGAGTATGGGTATCTTTGGCGAAGGGAATTACTGAGCAAGATCGACAATGATCTCACGCTAGGCTAACATGGTAATATTCTTAACAATAACTATTTATGAAATATAAAGATTTATATACCTTCTCTTACAATCTCTTTCAAATCACAAGGAATTACCCTTTGCGGATGACATGAATAGCTTATTGCGGTAATATAGTAGCCTACTATGTTAGTTCTGTTTATAAGCATTTCCTATACCAACTAATAGGCACGTGTGTCTGGATACTATGGATAGGGGACTCGTTGAGATGAGCATTTAGATGACGTTGCCTGATATCAGTCGTTGATTCGCCGTCGTCGCGAATCCCTTCGTACTTCGACCGCCGAAGAGGCGGGGACGTTCTGACGATCTGGAACATCCAAACATCTTCAAGGCACTTTGTACGTGGCGGCCTTCACAACTTTCCCGTGAAATGCGCTAGTTGTGAGCATCAAATTAGCATGCAGAAGAACGTGCACACGCTATGAACTCGTGCGCACAAATTGCGTTCAAAGGGATGTTGAGATCATGAGTTACTCTGACAATCCGTCTCATTTCTCACGGAATCTCTCTGATAGTTATAACTATCTACTGGCCTAGTCCACATAACTAGGCAGCTTGCAGAGTCCATTCTGTTATTTTCCTTTTCGATAAATCTGCTAGCTAGTGACTGTCCCTATCGCTGCCTCCCACTTCCCCACCTCCGTCTGTCCTTGTGTTTCTTTCCCTCGATGTTGTTGTTCGTGCTCGCATTACTCCCTCCATTCAGCCTTCTCGTATCGGCCGATTGAGCCCGTTCTGAATCAACGACTATTCACTGAGGGATCCTTCTCCTTTTACATACTTTTCATAACACAACCTCCCAATGATGTGCACAATGATTCATCAGCCCTCGTGAGTACTCCTTACCCCTAGCCTTGTTGTCGTGACCGTTGGCTCCATTCTCCCTCGCTCCACTCCTAGCAGTGTCGTAGTCTGTATCACTGCACTCTGCCTGTGCAATCGGAGCGTGTCTCTCGTGAACGGATCTCCTTCGTCCCTCGCTGTTGGTCTCCGTTGAACGAGTAGACCCCCGCGAGGGAACTCCCTTAGCCTCACTCGATCATTAGATGGACTTCCCCCTCATGCATAAACACTCTCAATGACTCACAACATTGTTGATTCTGTCGTGCTGTATCCTGCGTATGTTGGTCCTCTTCTCGTGTATGAGTTGGTACAACTTCTCTCGATAGTCGTCGATTCCCAGTTGAATGTGGTCGGGAAGAGGAAGGGAGACGTCTTCGGAGAGACAGGGTTCATCGGCGGGATTGTGGAATTGGAGGACGAAGGGGTGGACGAGACACTGTTCGACTGTGAGACGACGGTGAGGGGCGAAGACCAGCAGACTGAATGGAAAGAGATAGGGAGGAGTGGAGGGAGATGACACTTCTTTCTCTCTTTCATCCCTAATTGCCGTGTCCTCTCAAATCTGAACGGCTGTACAAGCGATACTTTCTAATGTTTCTTTATTCATTCGCTCGCGATATAGGTACCTACGCCACTGAAAGAAGCGACCTGCTTACAATTAGAAGAGCTATCTAGATAGTTGTCCCTCGTGTCTGGGAAATCTCTGCACCATTGTAAAACGCGCGTTATTCGCATTACCGATTACGCATCTCTCCTATCTCCTTCTATTCCGTAAGAGTATGGGAGGTCTCACTTCTGCATAAGATGGAGTGCGTTGTTGTCGTGCGTGTTCACTAATTGTTCCAGTGGCTTCCTCGCCCTCGACGGCATCTTGTCCAGAACGGAAGCAGCGTAGTTCGATCCGATCGAGTCGATCTCCGATCGCGATGGACGGGGAATCGTGTTCATGATTCGTTCGATCTGCACAGAGAATGACCGTCTGCCTCTCCTCCTAGACTCACCTGGTTGATAGTAGAGGTGCCGGGGAAGAGAGCCCTTCCCAGCAGCATCTCCCCGAGTATGCATCCGAGACTCCACATGTCCACTCCCTTCGTGTACCTCTTCGCTGCGAGGAGAATCTCCGGTGACCGATACCACCGAGTCGCTACGTACTCCTGATATATCAGGACTATAGTCACGGGTACACAACGTTTTGCTGCGTAGAATAGATTCGTATGCAAATTAAGAGAGTGGAGGCGAGAGAGTATGGAAATTCGAGAGACGCAGAGACATTCGGAATTTCGGAACGCGGACTGTTAAAACGTCGTGCGGATACTCCTGATAGTCATCAGGCTGTCGTACTATCTCTACGGTCAACACTTAGAAATACGACATGAAGATTTATCTAAAGAATCCCCGAAAACGGATCATGATTCTAACAAAATCCTAGTATGCATTTAGGTTTATTTTTGTCCTAGCCAACAGTCTTATCTATGGCGACTAGACAATTTATGAAAGAGTGAGGGAACCTCCATTTTCCCAAATCGGACATTTTCCCAAAACCAAAAAAATGACCGATTTGGGAATATGGTGTACATCCGAGAGTGAGCCCTATGATCCTTCTGCACCAGACCAATAAAGCAAGTTGGTGAGGTAGGTATACTCGGAAACGGAAGAAGCCTTAGGAAGACTTTAGTCGTCATCGCCTCCACTTCGCTAAATTGTCCAGGGAACCCCTCGAAAACATTACACATCTCATAGTTGTTGAATGACTTCCTTATAAAGCCAGACTGTCTCATACTCAGATTACAAACGCAGTTCTCTAGAGGAGGAAGTGGAAAGTAAGCTGCACTATAGTGGCGAAAATCGGAACGTATAATTCGATTTTAAGAGTTGCGCTGTTTAGCAGATTTTTCGCACTTTGAAGTAATACCACGACAACCCAGAAACAGCTATATCAGCAAGTGAACACTTTTTGAGATCACCATAACCAGGACTATGACATCAGACATATTTGGAGCTGGAATGATGACGCTAGAAGGACCGGAATCTGAGATACGCCCGGAACGATTATATCTTCGCTTTTTCTCTACTATAG
>LS901484.1:794682-816075 GCA_900490955.1 Micoletzkya japonica | reverse complement strand
TGTTTAGCAGATTTTTCGCACTTTGAAGTAATACCACGACAACCCAGAAACAGCTATATCAGCAAGTGAACACTTTTTGAGATCACCATAACCAGGACTATGACATCAGACATATTTGGAGCTGGAATGATGACGCTAGAAGGACCGGAATCTGAGATACGCCCGGAACGATTATATCTTCGCTTTTTCTCTACTATAGCAAGTATCGCAGACTGAAACGAAAGTAAATGAGGTATTGAGGGAAGTGTTATGCGCAACCACCTTACTCTACGACTTGACACTTTCTCTTGCCTTGAGATGTCGACAAAACAATTACCTAGAAGAAAACAACGGATAACTACAAGTGATAATGAGACAGCGAACACAGCCTATTTATTCGTTTCAGAACGCATTATTTTGGATTTAGGCAAGCATAGTATGGAGGATAAAGGAACTATCTATAGTAGCCAGTTGTAAATAGATACTCACCGTGAGTTCGGGCATGTTGATTCCCTCGGGGTAGTCTTCCAACTGAAGAGAAGGTAATAATAGAGGGAAGAAGGTGTTCGGAGACGGGGAGGGAGTATTCAGAGTATTGAGGGGAGAGAATGGAGGGGAAGAGGGGGAAGGGAAGACGAGGATAGATACTCACTGAAGACAAGGAACGAGCGAGGCCGAAATCTGCCAGTTTCACTCGACAGTCCGCATCCAGAAGAACGTTCGAGGGCTTGAGGTCTCTGAATACAGGATACTTGGAAGGATTTAGGAAGGTATTCATGGAAGCAGAAGATAAATTCAGGACGGAAGAAAGATAAGTCGACAATTACCCGGAAAGCCCTTTAGCTTCTCCCTTCAAAGGCGCTTTCTATTCATGCAAGACGAGTAATGTACTGGCTAGTCTCACGCCAAAATGCCCTTTACATCTCTTTTCATGCAAACTTCCATGATAATGCATAACGCATAAAAAGTTGGTTTGCGCGTAGTTTGGGAGGAGTTCGGATGGGAGAAGTGTATACCTGTGGAGGACGTTTCCCGAGTGGAGATATCGAATGGCTCGAAAGAGTTGGCACATGATGTACTGCTTGTGGATGTCCTTGAGGATCGAGACCTTCTTGATGACATTGTGCAGATCTGCCTCCATGTACTCGAAGACTAAGTAGAAGTCCCTGCAACGAACGTTCCCATCACTTCCATTCACTGAAGACACTCGTTCAACTCCATAGAGGTACTGATAGTCTTCGCTTCCCTTCCCTCATTCACAGGTATGTATCTCCTCCCTCCAATGCCCTGTCCCTATGCTCCTTCTCCAGAGAAACGTAGTCCCTCAAGCACTTCCGGTAGGAGTTCCCCGTTGTATCGACTAGTCCTCGTTCCCATGCAGCTACAACTATCTACCCGCATCTCCCCTATCCACTCCCCCCCCTAAGTGGGTGTCTGACCCCCTCGACCATTCTGTCCCTTCCCTATCGCCCTCCTCTCCCTATCACAACAACTTCCCGGTGGGGGTTAGTTTCCAAGACAAAAGTGGATGAATAATGTAAGGGGCGAGTCGTCACGAATTGGGAGGAGTGAGAGAATACGCATCGATGAGTACAGAATGGAAGAAATGGAGGGAAGGGGGATTGGAAGGTAGGGAATGGCTACACTCAGACAGATGGCATAACTAGCAAGCAGATAGTTTAGTTTGAAGCATAATACTCATTCTGATCTATCATTCGTCCATTCACGGGATTTCCTAGACTTATTCCTAGACACTTCAACCAGCCTCAGCAAAGGACTCAAGATTCCTGCAATCCACTCGATACCCTTATACTTATCTATATCTCTATCTCCTTATACTCTCTTGTCCCCTACAGATAGTGCATAAGAGATACCTGTCGTTGTCTGCTTTGATGATATTGTAGAGTTTGATGACATTGGGATGTCGACCGAATTCCAGGAGGAACATAACCTCACGAAAGGTTCTTTGGGAGTCCGTTTGATTGCGGAAGGCATCGAAGATCTTCTTGAGGGCTACCTGAGGGGGAGAGTAGAGTTGGGAAGAGAAAAGAGGGGATGGGGAGGGTACCGTCTGATAGGGAAAGAAGAGTAGGAGAATGGAAGATGGGAAAAATGAGACGACTCACGGCCTCCTTCGTCCTCTTATCCAGTGCCTTCCACACGATACCGTACGCCCCCTTACCAAGTCTCTTCTGCAGATCATATCGATCCGTTATGTGACTATCGACATCTTCTGTCATCTGAAGGGAGACAGTGTACTATAGTAGGGAAAAAGGGAAGATATAAACGTTCCGGTTGCAACACAGATTCCGCTGCCTTTCAAAACGATTTAATAAACTTATGGTTTGAATTATGCGAAACTCTAGGAGGCACTGATTTCAGAAAGCTATTTATGTTCCTGATATATTTTCTTGGATTTGAATGGTATCGTTTCAAAGTGTGAAAAATTAGCTAAACACCGTAGCGACGGAATCGTGAATTATACGTTCCGATTTTCTAGACTATACGAGGGAAGAACGAGGGATAGGGGATAAAGGGAGAAGGGGGAGGGAGAGAGTGAGGTAAAAGGAGGGAAGGGGCACTCAGTCATCACGGTCGACGAGAGCCTCCGAGCTGCTTCGCAACCATGGAGACCGATTGGGAGGGATGAAGGGGGGGGGGGGGAGCACTTCTCCCCTACCTCTCTCTCTTTAGCTCTCTCCCCTCTCCCCTCTCCCGCACGAGTCTCAGTCCACCTGGCTGCTAACTCAGTGCCCCCAGGGGAGAGAGTGAAGCATAATTGATAGTTGTTGTAGAACAGTTAGAGGTGATGAAAGGAGGAAGGGACGATTACGGAAGAGTACCTTGTTTGTATGGAAAGGTGTGAGGGTGTCCGATGACTAGGAGGGGAGGGAGGATGTAGACAGACCGAGAGAGAAGGAGGGAGAGCTAGAGCAGGGAGAGATATTGTAGCACTTATGCTCCCCTTCAATTCACCCTCTTCACCCCCATGTTCGCCCATTGAACACGCAATGGAGACGTTTTGGAAGAGAATGCGAGCAGATCTGAACCAGGTTGAGGGGTCCATGAATAATACAATGGAGAAGGATATTGCAGATAAATTGAGTTCTTGAATAGAGGATGCGAATCGTGTACTTTTGATGCTTATGTTTCACGCATCATTCATAACCGCGATGCTTCTGGCCACCAAAAACAACGAAACATATCGTCGAAAAGTACACGATTCGTATCCTCTATTCTTGAAACACTACTAATATCTACATAGGATGGCAGACACTGTGAGATAGAAGTGTATGTGAAAATGGGAGATACAGAGCCTATTAGAATTGACCATTTCACCTTAAATTCGTTGTAGACAAGAAGAGAACGTTGGAGGCTATGTGCTACTACCTATTGCTTACTCGTGGATTGTTACTCACTCAAGAACCATTACTCACTCTCCTTCCCTATAAATAGTCTCCATACTTATGCCATCGTCTGACGTAGACATCGTGAGAATCAAGAAGCAAGCATAGAGACTACCAGATAATCGTCTCCCCCACCCACATTATTTATCCCCTCGGGGAACGTTATCCTACTCATGCTGGATTACCTGTCCAAAGTACGGTAACAATTGATCACATTGCAAATATTTGAAGATGGGTTACGGTAACTGATGCAGAAAACAACGTCTCGGACTGTACAAAACAATTGGATCTTGACACTTATGAAATTTAATATATAGAGAGTATAGTGATCATATACAATAACTTTATCATTCATTGTACATAAAAAACAAAGCCTTTTTAAAAAGGGTCCTTTTTGAGATCTCATTGTCAGGCCAGTTATATGTTCGCTCTCTTCGAACTCGCCAATATTTGGAATTGTGGAAAACGCTCGGAATAATTTAATCTTTGAATTTTCATTTTTCTTTTTCTTTCATTCTGTTTTTTGGCTGTTTTCATTCTCACTATCAGGGAATATGACTGAAAACGAGACCTCGACGCGAGAGAATACTGAAGATGTAGTGACCGGCACTGCGAACAGCCCTCCTAAGGCAAGTTTTCTGAATTTTCGAGAGATTGTAATTAGTCACCTCTTTGGGCATTATTATTCTTAGATCAGTCTCGTTCATAATGTGTGTTTAAGGAGGAGGACTCGCTGAAGGACTCTCTTCAAGCTCTAGCTGCAGCCTTCGCTTCGTCATCAACTAAGCAACAAGTGTATGCTGTGGCTGCAGTCACTCGCGCACTCAAGAGAACTGAAGGTCAGCAATCTCGGATTCATTTTTGTATACGTCGGCCTGTAGAGTCTTCAAATGTCAATAGAAGATTAGCTTAGAAGCGAATAACCTCAAATGGTAGAAAAGCCTTGATAGTGGGCGAGATACCGTACCCTCCCTCTTTTTCTCTGCGCCCTCTCTTTTCTCCTTCTCTCTCCCCTCCCTTCAGAAGTGCCCGAGGGAGTCTACCGTGGTTTGTGTCGTATGATCGTCGCAACCTCTTCTCGCTCCCTTCAACGCGATTCCCTCAAGTCCCTTCGTTGTCTCGTTCGTTCCATGGATGAAAAGGCGCACGAACTGGTAGTCAAACACTTCGCAGAAGCCATCACCCATATCAAGCTCCATCCTGTTCCTACGTAAGTTCTTCTTCCATTTCAAGTATGATTGGTGGGAATGATCCATCAAATTTACAGATTGGCATTGATTGTCTACAGACAGCTGTGTTGTCTATATTTAGCTCTTCTTTTCGCAATGTTATTCAATTCAGAACGAGTATCTCGAAGGGTCCAAAGAGTGTTGCCTGTCTCTTCGCCGAAGTTCTTCTTCCTCCTGTTCAAGATCATCTCAAGACTGTCACCGCGGCCCTATCGCAACTTGCGTACGTTTCCTTCTTGGCATGATTTTCTGCTCTTTAGTATTCTCAGGCGATCGATACTAGCCTCTAATTTCAGATACTACGTGCTTGTGTCAAAGCCACCGCGAGCCTTTACCACGAAACTCGCCAAGTTCATTGAGGTATTCATGCATATCTCTTCCCCTGTTCTCAATTACTCAGTTGTACATCGATCTGCTCTCAATCCCCTTCCCAATTCACTGTTCCCTCCATTTCAGTCAATCTCCCTGGACTCGTTAGTGCCGTTCGTGGTGTCTCTGGGCGAGTCGTCTCCCGACCTTTCCCTGGGAGGCGCGGCACTTCTCTTCGTGTCCCCCTCCCCCTCCCCCCCTCCCTGTCCCTCTCCCATCGTCGCTCTCTTCACTAAGCATGTACTCATGGCCAAGCAGCTCCCTCCGCTACACCTCATCGTACGTTTCTCTTGCTTTTCTATTCCTTGTATGATTCCAGAAATCGGCTCGGTCCTACCTTTCCTCGGTGACTCTCGCTCAATTCAACGAAGTGGTCCTTCCCACGCTCAAGAAGGCCCTTCTTCGTAGTCCCGAGGTGGCAGTGTACGGTAGGGGATTACGGTAGTCAGCCATCTCAGACTGCTCGTTGCAGGAACCTCTGTTCTGTTCGACGCCATCTCGTTTAGTGTTGACCCGCTCTTGGGAGATATACTTAAGCCGATTCTGGGTACACATTTATTCCCTTTATTCCTGTTTCGTAGAAACAGTAGCTCAGTTCAATCTGAGTCGACTTGTTCAGCCTTGTCCATCTCAACATCGGATGACGTGCGAGTTGAATCATTGAAGGCAGTGACGTCATTCGCGAAGCACACGGCTATCGAGGGACTCGGAGTGGTTCACTCCGCCACTATTGCTCAGCTGGCCGGTCAGTTATTTGACGGATTAGGTGGCATCCTTCTGTTCGGATGCCGTCAATAGTATATATAATACATACTGATGTTGTTTGCAGCTGCGAAGACTCCTGAACAGAAGGCAGCGATACTGGATACTGTAGGGCGGTTAATATCGGGAGATATTGGGGAGGGAGACAAGTTGGATGGAGTACTCGTGTCTACTCTCAACACTCTCGTCAAGGCAACTACTGACAGTTAGTTGATTCCATCTATTACCGTATACCTAATAGGGAAAGGATAATGTTACAATTGTTTTCCGCCACCTGTCGATTGAGTCTGTGTCCAAGTAGCTCTGACCTGGTTTTTTCAGCGAACGAGACGGTAGTACGGGCGCAGTGGAATGCTATCGGATCCCTTGCAAAGAAGGTCTCAGACAAGACTAAACTCGACTTCCTCTTCAAGGTTAGACTTTATTTTGGTTATTCGGGGGAGTAAACGATGATATGTTCAGGAAGCGATCAAACAGACGGGAGTGGCTAGAGTGAACGCCCTTCGGACTATCGCATCGATCGTCGTTGAGACTGGACTGCATACTCTTCCCGGGGGAATCGAGAAGAGTCTGTGGACTGAGGTACGGTAGTTGAGGTATTACTGTATTAGTTTTGATTAAATAAAGGAAGCAAGTTGTGTGTTTAGGTGGAGAAGGGAGTGAAGGAGCCCCTCGAGGCAGTCCCTATCGTTCTTCTTCTTCTCGAAACTCAGAAATCCTCTCCATCTCTCACTCCCCAATGCTCCTCCGCAGTCAAATCGATCGAGATGAACGAGAATATCATCAAGGACAAGAATCTGAGTGCACTGACTGACGAAGATGCGACCGTATTGGCACAACTAGTCGAGAGGATTACGGTAGTCGGAAAGGTATCTTTTTGAGTACATCTTTGACTTTTTCAACTAAAATTATGAGTTGGCATACTATTCTGTCAAAAGTGGATCCATTGGCCCACTTGTTCCCCGCCCCGATGAACAGCCATCCCCTCCCCTTACAGGAAGTGATGCCCTCCTCATCCCTCCTCCGTTCCCTCATCGTCTCCCTCACCTTCCCTTCCCATTCCGTCCGTTCCTCTTCCCTTTCCATCCTCTCTCGTCTTCTCTCCATCCCCGTCACTGGTCCTGACTTCGCGGCCGCCTTCGCACGTGAATTGTACGAGGCACTCGAGAGTGGATGGATTGACCAGGTAACGAGTTACGGTAGTATGAGTTAGGGGGTTACTGTAGTACGAGAGAGATACTGTCGACTGTCGTTGAACTGGACTACCCTGTCTACCGCCCATTCCTTCAGGCAGTTCGCAAGACGTGGTCCTCAGAGGAAGCCGTAGTCCCCGGTTCCCTCCTCATCTCCGTCGTCTCTCCTCTCATGATCCCCAATGCCGACTACACTTCCCTCGCTCCTTCTTCTCTTCTTCTCTGTGCCCATACCCGTATTGGTACGTATCTCTTGATTACTGTATACTCTAGGAGTACTGTATTATGATGACCATGGTGATGGTATGACCCTTGTATTGCAGCGGAAGAGGACGGTGCTCTATGGTTGCGATGGTTCCACCAACTGGATGATGTGCATGGAGCGAAGAAGTGGTTGGGTACTCCCGAGACGATCGCTCTCTTCGAGGATACTGTATTCGGATGTGCCAATCGATCTGTAAGGTATGGAGATTCGATATATTCCTTACTTATTGAAGAACAGTTTGAGACCTTTATTTGTTTAGGAACGACGCGCTTTCTATGCTGGTCTCTGCGGGCAGTGATGAATTGAAGAAAGCATTGTGGGATAGAGTGGAGAAGAAGATGATCGATATCGACATTGAAGAGTACAGGGACATTCCCGAGAAGGATGTATGATCTTATCTTATTACCATACCCCTACGGTATCCTTGAGGTGGCGATTATGCGTGCCCCCGAGGGAGTACTGTACAATACGGATGTACTCGATATTGATGAAGCGGGAGATGCGAAGAATGTGAAGAGGGAGAATAAGGTGGGAGAAGTTATGTATTTTTATTATTCTAACTATTACCAATATTCGGGATGATATGTCTGTTACAGGCCTATAAGTTCAAAGAGCAACTGGCAGAATTGGAATTGAAGAGGGAATTGGCAGAGAAGAGAAGGAAGGAGGGCAAGTTGACACCCAAACAGAAGGAAGCTATGGAGAAGGAGATGGCTAAGGAGAAGGTAAGAGGGGTACGGTAGTAAGTTGGCGATGCTCTTCAATGGGTTACGGTAGTCAGTTGGCGATGCTTTTCAATGGGTTACGGTAGTCAGTTGGCGATGCTCTTCAATGGGTTACGGTAGTCAGTTGGCGATGCTTTTCAATGGGTTACGGTAGTCAGTTGGCGATGCTTTTCAATGGGTTACGGTAGTCAGTTGGCGATGCTTTTCAATGGGTTACGGTAGTCAGTTGGCGATGCTTTTCAATGGGTTACGGTAGTCAGTTGGCGATGCTCAGGTGATCCGTGACCGTACCCGTTCCCTGTATACGGTAGCGGAGTCGTCTCTGTCTGAAGTGAGGGCGATGGTGGAGGCAGATGGGACGGGGGCCATGCAGAGACCACAGCTACTCGTACAGTACACCATCCCTCTTCTGGCTGTGAGCACATTATTCATTTATTCACTTTATGCTCTATCTAGTTTACTTGTTTATGTATCTTTCACTGAAATTGAGTGCAGTCAATAGTAGACTAAGTGCATACCCTAATCGCTCCCTTCTCAGTCACACCTCGTATCGAAGGAGGCTTCAGTAGTCTTCATCTCCTTCGTTCGGGCAGCCTTCAATGACCCCGAAGACCCGCTTCGTTCGTTTATCTCTCTCTGGTTACGGTAACTTTGGGCATTCAGAGAACCTCGTTGCTCACGTGTCTCTTCGCGTGTTGGGATCGAAGTGGACAGATGAGAAATGGAGTGAAGAGGGAAAGGAGACTCAATTGAAGAGACTGATGGGACTGCTTGTGGAGAGGGTCTTTGTGGTCGAGACTGGAGATGATACGGAGGAGGTACGGTAGGGGGAGGGGATAGGGGGTACGGTAGACGAGGAATACGGTGGCATTGCAGGAGGCTGCTCTACTGTACGAGGATTCCCTCGGAGCTCCCCAATTGAGTGTTCTTCACCCTCTGTTGACTAGTCTTCTGGAGGGAGAACGACACTCGGATGGACTCAAACAACAGGTTCCTAACAACCATACATGGGCACGAACCCGACGGTCGGGTGGTAGGCCCCTCAATTTGTCAGACACTTAACTGGGTAGACGCCTTATTATTCCAAATGCATCATTGGTAGGCTAACTAACCAAAATCTCAAATTATCCAGTGGTAGGCTCTAGTTCAAAATAATGGACGGTAAAGCTGCCCACGTATGCTAACAACAGGTCATGGATATTGAAGAGTATAGACTGTCACAAAAATAAAGAAAAGCGTTTTCTGTTTGTCTACTTGTACTCTTTGAGGTGCTGGACATGCTGAAGAACGCGATCAGTCGTCGACTGGCTACGGTAGTTGTTCCCCTCGGGATTACGGTAGTCTGCGTTTCAGGACGACTCGATCCTCACCCTTCCCCTGGTCGAGTTGTCGTCCCTTCTCCTTTCATTCGCCTCTTCTTCCACTCTTCCTTCTCTCTCAACCGATGCTCTTATTGTACTGGAAAAGCTCGTTTCTGTGGTCAACGACACGGGGAAGGTACGGTAATTTTGAGATTACGGTATGACTACTCGTTCAGAATGATAGTTGTTTACGTTAGTTGCGCATGCTTTCACATAACTAAAGTAGTTCTAATCGATATCTTGTTTTACTTGAGGTGACTCCCGTTGTAACAGAGATGGTCGAGAGATGTCTCGAGTATTTGACGAGTGACAAGGCTGATATAAGGGAGAGCACTCTTAGGGTAAGCATATTGACTGTTCAGAGGGTATACGGTAGACTGCAGGTTCTCTCTGCCTCGCAACTTCTCTCTCGTGTTGCTGTGCTCTCCGAGGATTCGACTGTAGCGGCGAGTATTAGGAGACGGTTACTGGTGGCTAGGTACGGTAGTTGAGGGGTACTGTAGAGAGGGAGTGGGGTACTGAGGAGGGGAAGAGATAGAGTAGAATGAAGAACAGGGGAAAATAATGTATTTTTTTGCTACATAATGACCTATACCGCAGTGAAAAATGGCTACCCTACCGCAACTGGCAATTACTCCCACCGTGAAATGAGTAAATATGAGTGTTTATACCCTGACGAAGAAGAAGGGCGATGCTCTACAGCAAAGTCACTGTTCAGATTCGACTCGGTCGATGCTGTCTCCGCCGCGGCCAATCAACTGTGGTTTGCTTCGTTGTTCGCAGTGAAGGACGATCTGTTCGAACCGTTGATAGGTACTGTAGTCACTCTATTCCCCACTCATTCTCCCCTCTTCAGAGGACATTTCATCTGACAACTCTCTTCTTCGGGAATCCGCCTGTCAAGCTCTCGTACTCTACCTTGAAGAACTTCCCTCGGAAGTAGCCAGAACCATTTCTAAGCTAGATGAGGTAAGTTCGGTTCAATTTATCCCGATTGTAAACTACTTTTAATCCCAATCGAGTATATTTCTCATTTCTTCCCTTCCAGGTCTATCATGAGCTGCGCGAGTTGAAGGGAGTAGAAGTGGATACGGTAGGAAGGATAAGGAAGGAGGCTGTCGATCGGTTAGTCTTCTACCGCATACATTATGTCTCCCTAATACCCTCTCCATCTACCGTACCCTTCTCCTTTCCAGTTGGGAACCCCGTCTCGGAGTCTGTCGTGCAGTTCTTGTAGTGGCCGAAGCAGTTCCCGAAGAGTTGGCCATGAATATCATCAAACTGGTATCGATTAGCTCTCGTACCTCGTATTCCAATTACTGTAGTTGGTCCCGGACGGATTGGACGATCGGAACGAAGCGTGTCGGGATATGATGACTTCTGTCGGGGTTACTGTAGTCTCGAGTCATGGAGGAAAACTGGTGGGACAACTTCTGCCTCTACTGGAAGACAGACTGACCAAGTTACCGGATGGACAGGTGATTGGAGGAGGATTACTGTGCTTTATGGGTTGTGTGAGTTGCCTACAGTTTTCTAACTAAAGTAGTTACGTTTCTTTTTCTAACTGTAGCTATCTTTGGTTACAAGAAGGTGAAACGGGCGTATCATAGATGATGACGGACCCGACGGTCGGGTGGTAGGCTTCTCTTTTTTGTTTGAAGCTTAGCTTGGTAGGCACCATATTATACCAGAAGTCACATTGGTAGGCTAATTAAAAATGAATGTATTTATTGGTAGGCTCCAAACTGAAATAATTGACAGTAGCCCTGCCCATATATGGATATATCCCTTGCAGACCTACGATAATCTGCGACAAGGACTCGTTGTGTTGTTGGGCACATTGGCCAAGTATGTAGATGACGACGAGAAGGTCAATCCCATTGTACGGAGACTTGTTGAGGCACTCAGCACTCCCTCACAGAAGGTACGGTAGGGGATACGGTAGAGGGATGGAAGGGATGCTGTAGAGGTACGGTAGACGAGAGATTGATGTGCAGGTCCAAGAGGCAGTCTCCACCTGTCTCTCTCCCCTCGTACCGAAACTGCCGAATGCTTACGAACTACTCGTTAACATGGAATCGGTCAGTTGGTTACTGTAATTGCCTACAGTCTAGTCTGATCTTTGGTTTTTGTAGGTTCTCTTCGAGGGTTCATCGTACGGTCAGAGGAGAGGTGCAGCCTATGGACTAGCGGGACTGGTCAAGGGATTGGGGATATCCGCGATTCGAGAGAACAACTTCATTGCGACTATCGAGAACGCTCTCGTTGATAAGAGTCCTCAGAGGAAGTGAGTCGAGATGATACATGGAATATGAAGGGTGTGGTTGACGGGTTGACGAGAGACATTCCTCTTTGCGAATTTCCACTT
The DNA here is from genome assembly GCA_900490955.1 of Micoletzkya japonica. Classification (NCBI taxonomy): domain Eukaryota; kingdom Metazoa; phylum Nematoda; class Chromadorea; order Rhabditida; family Diplogasteridae; genus Micoletzkya; species Micoletzkya japonica. Next base: position 804,417 of record LS901484.1, on the reverse strand, counting down.
TTACGGTAGTGACTACTGACCTAGAATTCCCACGATTATAAGCCATACCTCGTTCAAATAAGAGAGCATTCCAGACAAGGAGCTCTGCTGGCTCTCGAGATGCTCTCATCTACAGTAGGAAAGCTGTTCGAACCCTACCTTATCCAGGTAACTCCCTCCCTGCCCCAATCCCTTCTCCTTCCTACAGTACCCCTTACCCTCTACCGTACCCCCTCATTCCCTTTTCAGTGTCTTCCCGGTCTTCTCCTTTGTTTCGGCGACAACGACGAATCAGTGAGAAGTGCGGCACAGGACGCAGCGAGAGCTGCGATGAGAAGTCTCACGGCACACGGAACCAAGTGTATTCTGCCCAAGGTGGGGTGGGGGGATAGACCCGAGGGTAGAACCAGTACCGTCTTGGTCACTGAGATTGTCTATCATCTATCCTGTCCCTGCAGGTATTGGATGCCCTTGACAACGACAGTTGGCGCACGAAGTGTGCAGCAGTGGACCTCCTCGGGGCGATGGCCTTCTGCGCCCCCCGGCAACTCTCCTCGTGTCTCCCCACTATCGTCCCCAAACTCATCGAAGTGCTGGCTGATTCCCACTCCAAGGCAAGCCAATCCCTCCTACCGTAATACTTAAATCGGAATCGTTATGCACCCGGAACAGTTGAACCCCTCCCTGCAGGTTCGTGGAGCGGGTGAACGTGCACTGAAGAAGATTGGAAGTGTCATCCAGAACCCGGAAGTGCTCGGAGTGTCCAACCAGATCATGCAGGTATACGGTAGTCCCTCTCCCTCATACCGTAATCCTCTCAGGGTCTCATTGATCCCGCAACGAAGACTAGCTTCTCGCTCAATACCATCGTCAACACGAAGGTTGGCTTCTGTTGCTGTTTATGTCATTCATTGTCATAGTCACTAAGACTGTCATTGCTACTGTCATTCAGTTCATCCACTACATCGATGCTGCTTCACTCGCCCTCATCATGCCCATTGTCAGAAGAGCCTTCGAGGACCGAAACTCGGAGACTCGTCGACTCGCCGCACAGATCATCTCCAATATCTACAAGTTGTCCGAGGATAAGGTAAGACTAGACTCTAGTTTGATCTTTGATCTTTGGTCTTCAGGACATGGAACCGTACCTGGCGGATATGGTGCCCGGTCTGCAGAAGGCTCTGATGGACCCTGTTCCGGAGATTAGAACGGTCGCGGCGAAGGCATTGGGAGCTGTAGTAGCGAGGAGTAAGGGAGAGACCGGACGGAAACTGCACTCCACTATCATTCCTTGGCTCAAGGACAAACTGGTAAGCATACTGTAGGGGACGGGTTACGGTAGATGATTGATGTGCAGGTATCGGAGGCATCCACGGTCGATCGATCGGGAGCTGCACAGGGACTGTCAGAAGTATTGGCGGGAGTGGGAACGGACCAATTGGATTACGTCATGCCGGAGATCATTCAAGCGACAGAGAGCACTCAAGTAAGAGGAGAAAGGGAGCATATGTGGGCGATATCCGATCTACTGAATCAAATTTCTCCAGTGATTTAGGGCAGTTAGGTAGGCCCTCGCCTTGCGTTAAGCCATGTACTGGTTTATTCTCCTTTCAGGTATCAGCGGAGACCCGCGATGGCTACATTCTCATGTACATCTACCTCCCGATGGTCTTCGGAGATCGATTCACTCCCTACCTCCCGAGGGTCATTCCCAGTATCCTCAAGGCACTCGCCGACGAGAACGAGTCAGTCACTCTACCCATAGATAAAATAGTCACGTCGACGGCTTCCGAAGTGCCCACGCTTTCGGTAAAAAAATTCAAAAAAGTGCCTTCATTTTTTAAATTTGTTTTCGCGTCGCGGCTTTTTCTTTACAGCTTAATGCGTTTTCTTTCTTTATGGTAATGTTTCTAGGCATAAAACTCTTATTTTATGCCTAGCAACATTATTTTCTGTATGCACTATCCATTGCAGATATTTGATCTTCGTGCATGAACTTCTCCCCATTCACATCTCACACCCTCTTCCCTGTTCACTTAATATTATAACTCATTAGCATTATCTACTGCTTACAATTGCTTTTTTATCTTGGTCACACGTTAGCTTTCACACCCTCTTTCCTGTGATTCACTTGGTTACTTATTACTTATTTTCATTTGCACACTTCGGATGCAGCACAGATACGGACAGGTCACTAGGGTTTGAAAACCAAGCGCGATTAGCGTATTTATCGCCTGACTCTCTTCATTCTGCCATGCTGCTCATCACTCTCTCGGTCTAATAATACAATTAAAAGGTTTGGTTTTCAAACCCTACAGGTCACAATACCGATTTCTTCGAAATGCATTTTTTGCCAAATTTCAGACTCTAACATGTTCGCCCATCCATTAAGCGGACGTTCCTGCAAAAAAAATAGAGAAAAAGCGTTGATTATTCCTTCAGAAAACGTGGTCAAGTCGCTGACGTGGTCACTGACGTGGGCAGAATTCCGGGAATGAAAAAAATGCTAGCGGGCTCATTTCTGCATGAAACGCACGCTTGAAAAGCTAGAAATGAATGCCATGAGTTGCTCTACATTTCTTAAATCAAAAGCAAGTCATGAAAACGTCAAGAAAGGCTAAAGCGCTTGCGCTTTCGGTTTGACGTGGCGATTTTCTGAACAAAAGAAGATCGAGCCGGGGAATAGGCCAGTTCGCGATTCGAAGTGCAACAGCGACAACCTACCGTATAACGTGTCACTAGTCAGGACAATCATTAAAAAGGCTTTTTTTTCTTTTTTTCCTTACTTTATTAGCCTTTATTAGGTCGCGTCGGAACTGCAAAGTGCCTTCATTTTAAAAAATTTTCCACAAAAAGTGCCTACGCCACGTCGTTTTTGACGTACTTTTTTATCTATGACTCTACCGTACCCCCTTCCCCTCTCCTACCGTAATTCCCTCGACTACAGTAACCCTTCCACTTGAGATACGTCCGTGCCTCAGCCCTCAAGGCGGGTCAGCGACTCATTGGACAATTCGTGTCACACGCGAGGAAGATGTTGTTGCCGCAATTGCAGGTGAGGGGAGTGTATGGAGAGAGAAGTAAATAGGTAAAAGGAGTATGTTGAAACTTGAAGAGTGAAATTTTGATGGGGGAAACGATCGTTTATGATGCAGAATTACGAAGAAGGCGGTAGTTAGAAGTGTCCATTCTCAGGCGGCCCTCTACGACGAGAACTGGCGAATTCGACATGCGGGTGTGCAACTCATCGGAGACTTCCTCTTCAATATCTCCGGTGAGAATGTCCCATGGATGTTTTTGCTCCATACTTTCTCAAATCAATATCCTTCCTATTTAATTCACCTTATTCCCTATTCCTCCTTGCCCTCAGGCATCTCGGGTAAATCGACGTCATCAACGGGAGACGAAGACGATACGATGGGAATGGAACACGCGGGAAAAACCATTGTGAGGGCATTGGGACAGAAGTGCAGAGACGAGGTCTTGGCTGGATTGTATCTTGTGAGGTGAGTGGGGGTACGGTAGGTAGGGAGGGGTACTGTAAATAGAGAAGGGGATACGGTAGCACATGGCGATGTGCAGGTCGGATGTATCGCTTACTGTACGACAAGGAGCGAGTCACGTATGGAAGATGGTGGTGTCGAATACACCAAGGACACTGAAGGAATTGATGAAGACTCTTTTCGAGAAGGTGGGCAGGGGGTAGACGGTATTGTAGGATATTGTAGGATAACGTTCAGAGCGAGAATTACTTGATAACGTTTAAGTATATCTAAAATGAAATTTTTAAATTGAGCATCTAAAGACACGGTATAATGAATGGTATGACTGCAGGTACTGGAATCACTTGCTTCCTCGTGTGAAGATCGTCAACAGACGGGTGCGAGGTGTCTCGGAGAACTTGTCAGGAAGATGGGAGAGAAGATCATTCTCGAGGTGAACCCGCTTCTTTTATGTTTCACCTACCGTAATCCTCTCTGCATTCAGGTCCTTCCTGTACTCGATGAATACCTTGAATCGGAGGATGTAGAGAAGCGAGTGGGAGTGGCCGTGGCCCTCCATGAGATCATCGACAACATGGGCAAGGTTGTACTTTGTAGTTTGATCGCGGACTAGACTGTAGTCTTGCAGGAGGTTCTCTTCCACTACATGTCACAGATCGTGGTTCCCCTCAGAAGGGCTCTCGAGGACAAAGACGAGCAAGTGAGAACTGCGGCTGCCGATACCTTCCATGTATTCCATAATGTGAGTCAAGGGATACTGTATAGTGGGGAAGGGTACTGTAGCTGGAGGGAGTAGACTATGCAGAGAGTAGTGGGAGGAGTGAGCAATTGCCTGTTATCAGATGGTCGGTCCTGATGCATACGAAGAAGTGGTGGGTCCTCTATTGGACAAGTTGACAGATGAAAGGGACGCGACTCTCGATGGATTGGCTGAAGTCATGCAGAGGAACAGTCGGTATGTATCGTATCCCACCATCCCCATACCTTATCCCCATCTCGCTACCGTACCCTCTCCATTCAGCACGATGCTCCCGTACATTCTGCCCCGTCTGACCCGTAAACCGGTGAAAGTGAATGCACTGTGCACTCTGGCAGCCGCCTCGGGCGATTCTCTCGGAAGACAACTCAGCAAGATCCTCGATTCCCTCTTGGCTGCGGCTGAGAAGAACGACCAATACGAACCGGTGAGTGAAGAGGGGATGGAATGTAGGGAAGGGATGAGGGGAACACGAGTCTTTAGATGATCGAGCCTTGCGAGGAGGTAGTATTGTCTGTGACGGACGAAGAGGGCATCTCCTCTCTTCTCGAGTACGTCTTCCACAAGGCCAAGGACGGAAATGTGCCATCTGCCGGTTAGATTTTCATTCTTCATTTACATTCTCATGTTCAGTAATGGCTTTTTTCTTGAAATTTAAAGCGGCTAATTACAGTTCTCCTGCATACCTTCATCGAGAAGACCTCTGTTGATCTGGAAGAGTACTCGGAACAGATCATCTCGGGATGTCTGCAGTTGTGAGTATTTCAGCTTGCGATAGTATTGGTTGTGTGGATTGATTACGGTAGTTGAGTGATGGTGTGCAGGTACGCGACGACGAATGAACAGATCGCGGACCATTCGGTTCTCGCTCTTCTCGCATACAGTAAGAAGATGGATGCGACTCAGCAAATGGATGCTATTCCACTGGCGAGAAAGGTTGCTTATTTTTTATCTTTTTTATGCACTATGAAAGGTTCTTTTTCATTTTTTGCTTATTTTGTTTTGTATTTCTCACTATCAAATGAAACTGATGAAATTGAAGCTGATCGGCAACCTCTCCCTCAATTCCCGCGGGAAACAACTCCTTGGCTTCGCCCATCCCAAGTCCCTCTTCGCTCTCGTTGCCTTCTTCCGTGAGGGAGTTCTGCAAGGTCAGTCAGTCTACCGTATCCCTTCGCCCTACAGTACCCCTGTCCTTCCCCTCGAGACCGTCTTCCCTTCAGGGTCGGTCGATACGAAGGCGACGTCATCAGAAGCCCTTGGTCTGCTCGTGTCGTTGTCTACAGCTGAAGCAGTGAAGCCCCACGTCGTCAACGTGACCGGTCCCCTCATTCGAGTGCTCGGAGATCGATTCCCTCCCAACGTCAAACAGGCCATCCTCTCGTGTCTTTCGCAACTTCTCGATAAGGTACCGTGTCCCTTCGTTGTCTACCGTATCCTCCCTACCGTAACCTCCCCTTACTCTCTTCTCCATTCAGGTGGATGCAATGCTCCGTCCGTTCCTCCCCCAACTCCAATCGACCTTCCTCAAATCCCTTCAAGATGGAACCTCTCGACCCGTTCGACTGGCTTCTGCTGGTTCGTTATTGTCGCCTATTTTTCTTTTTTTGTGTTTCTTGAAAAGTATATATGCAAGTTAAAAAAGAGCTGGTTATGTGAATCAAGGGTTACTGTAGCTCGGCAGAGTAATTCCCTTCAGGAGCCTTGTCTCGTCTCGTTCGTCTGTCTCCCAAACCCGAACCAATGCTCTCTGAGATGCTCAAGACTGTGGCCGCGAGCGCCGATAAGCAACTACTGTAAGTATTCGAGTACCGTACTCCTCTCCCTTCATTATCATACCCTTGCCTTCCCTACAGTACCCCGATAGTACTCCTACAGTATCCCTACAGTACCCCGATAGTACTCGTACAGTATCCCTACAGTATCCTCCCCTTCAGAGAGACGACGCTCGTCGCCGCCCGAGTAGTCATCGCTAATGCAGCGCCCAATGCACTCTCTACGGGTCTACTTCATGATGGATTCAAGGTCTGAGAGAGGTTACGGTATTGAGAAGAGGGTTACTGCAGACGAGTCAGTCGTGTATATCGGGAGAGGGACAGGGAGACCTCGACGATTCCATTACTTCTTGTGCCGGAGCTCTGGCTGGACAGATCGCTTTGAGAGTGGGCGATGAACTCATCAAGACTCTGCTCAATGGTGGGTATTCCGTGATGTCAAGTAAAGACAGTCTACCGTTTTCTAGAGTACCACTTCCTGCTTATTCATCCCCTTAGCATAGTGCTAAATGAGCGTCGATTCCCAGCCTACAGTAACCTACCGTACCCTCCCCTACCGTACCCCTTCCGTTCAGATGCCACGTCCCCGTCCCTCTCCCCCCGTCGTCGCGTATTCTCGTCAGTAGCCCTGCAAGAGATGTGCAAGTCGTCCCTCCCTTCCCTCTCTTCCCTCGATTCTTCCCTTCGTCAATCTCTCACTTCTTGTCTACAAGGAGATGTCGGAGTGGCCATTGCTGCAGCTAGGGCGGCTGCTTATGTATTGATTAGGTGAGGGGGGATGGTAGAGGAGAGAGTGGGTAGGATTGGGTTGGGAGGAGTGCATAATGGAGTAGACATTGGATTGATGAGAGAATAGTAAGGAAGGGTAATTAGCAGTGAGGGCTGGAAGGTGGACTCTTCCCTCCTGTCCTCTCTCGGTCGGGCAATCAACCACCAATCAATCGAAGTGAGACGAGTCGTCGGAGTGGTTCTCGCTCATTACTTCGCTTCTCTCGATGAACCCCTCGATACCGTCACTCTCAAGGTAGGGTAAGGGTTACGGTAGGCATGGGGTTATTGTAGCTTTGGCAATTTGCAGCCTACGGTCAGTGCCATTGATCTCATTGCAGACTAGGGTTGGGCAAAATGAACAAGAAGTTCGAATGTTCGATTGAGATTTGTTCGCCTTCGATTCATGTCTTGATCATTTATAACCGCGAACGTTCGCTTGAGCGGCGAGAAGTGAACTGTCCGAAAAGTGAACATTCGCCGCGTGAAATGAAAGTGAATGAACGTTCGTTGGGAGACAGCACTAACTGATTTATCCAATTTCCTCCTCATCACTATTCCTCTCACTGTCCGTTATCGCTCTCTTCATCTTCCTGTCCTTCCTCACCCTCCGAGGTATGTTCTCCGTTGTCCTCGTCAGCTTCTCGAGGTGCGATTCGAACCGCACGATTAGGTCTATATCTTCTATGCCCTGAATTAATTTATTATGAAAACCCACAAAACTAGTTATTTACAAATATCTAATTTTCATTGAAATAAATATCATGTCTAACGGTATGGACTCGAGACACTACTTGAGGCTACCTCTATGATTCCTAAGCAAAAATATGGAAAAAAATAATTCAGGTGACAATTATAGATATTACAGGTTCCACGGGAGTTGTCCTCAAAAACGGAACGATTTAATACTTTTGATTGAAATAACAAACTATTCCCGCTGATTACGCTGTCCAATTGACTGCTTACGTGTTACCGTGACAGAAATTAATAGAATCACAAGAAAATTGGAGCCGGAGAGGTAGATCAGCGCGTATTTGCATAGACAATTCGCAATCGTTTGCGCACTTTTTGTCAACATTCGTGGAACTTGTAATAGGCGTGTACAAGAAGCACAACAAAGTCTTCTAAAACTCATAATTTGTTCTAAATTTCGACTCTTTATGGATCTGCCATTGATTACATCCATGCGTAAAAAATTGATGTAAAACTAGCTATCGACTTCGATCACTTACTTGGATAAGTGTGACCTCATATTCATCAAACAGCGAATGTCCTTTGCTTCTAAGATGCGACCCTAAATTGCTCGTGCTCTTCATTAACACCGTCCTTCCGCATTGTTTGCACTTAAAGATAAATAAGGCATGTAAAGCAGTGAGACAATTTCATATTAATAATATGAAACTTGTTCCGGCCAATTGTTCCGACTCAACAAACAATATTTTCAAAAAATTCACTCGAAAACTTCAAGTCGGACCAACATCGTAATACCGATATACATCGGAAGAACTAGCCTTTCTTTTCTTCTCGACAACATTGACATCTAAAAACATAAACATAGACAAAAATGAACACGAAAAACCATCATCGGGAAGCTTCCGCTTTCGAGGTAATGGGGGGTCGAACATCTCCGAACAGCGCGGTAAGGAAAGTGAACATTCGTTCACTTTCGCGAACATTCATATTCAAAATTGAGTTCGAACATTCATTTTCCTAATTGTTTGTCTTCCTCCCCTCCCTCTCTCGTTCACATTCTCAACAGTTCGCTTCGCTCGGAGCGGGCAAATGTTCAATTTTTTTAATTAATTTTCCCAACCGTATTGCAGACGGTGGTTCCCCAATTGGTGAACGGAACGAAAGAATCGAATTCCGCTGTGAGATGCGCGGCTGAATTGGCATTGGTTTACGCATTCCAACTACAGAAGGGACAGCAGACTTACGAAGAGTACAGCAAGGGATTCGATGGAGCTGCGAAGAATGTAAGGGGGAAGGCATGGGGGTTGAGGGTCTTAGTGCTAGATTCGTGCTTGTAAGGCAAGAGCAGTAGTTCTTGTTTGTCTTGCCTTGTCAAAGAGTGCAATCATCTCCTCTCAGGTTCTCACGGAGACCCACAAGACCTTGTCTCGAGTCGTCCGATCGGGTGATCTGGCTATCGATCCCCTCGATAATATTCTAGCTACCAATTGAACATTCCCTTCAGTTCGCGATACCTTGACAACTACAGTACCCTGTTAGGACTTACAACCGATGATACCCTGTTTTCTACTATGTAAGAATAGTATTTATAATCGTTTCTATTATGAATCGTTGTTTCTGCAGTTTTCTATTGGAATAATCGTTGTGAGTAAGCTAATGTTATAGAAGTAATTTAAAGCATACACAGATCATATGAAGAACGAGTCAATTCGTTTTTTTTTTGTTTTGTTTGTTCTCTTTGTTCTTTGCTTTTCGTTGTTTTGGGAGAATGAAGATTGTCTAGGATTACTGTATACGGAGAGAAGATGCGTTGAGTATCGATCGATTACTTGGTTACGGTAGAATGAAATGGTCATAGGCATTTTTGGGCAAGAGCAATAGTTTAAAAAGCTAGAAGCACTTTTCTATGGCTACTTAACCCCCCTGTAACCCATCCTTGTACCCCTCTCCCTGTAATCCCCTCCTTCAGCTGTCCTCCCCCTCCCTCTCCCGATTCTCTTCCCTTCGTCCCTTTATCGGTCTCGAAGTCCACGTGCAACTCTGCACTTCCACCAAACTCTTCTCTCGATCGCAAACTGACGAAAGTGGACCGAATGAGAGGGTCGCCCCTCTCGATGCCGCCTATCCAGGAGTACTGCCCCTACTCAATCGACACGCCGTTACGGTGGGTTACGGTAGACATTGAAGTAATCTGGAGGGTCCCGATGGGATACTGTAGATTGCTTCATAGAGTGCTGTATTGCAGCTCGCTCTCCGAACG
>LS901484.1:768295-794582 GCA_900490955.1 Micoletzkya japonica | reverse complement strand
TAGGGGAGTAGGCATACTGTATGTTAGGGGGAAGGGATACGGTATGGGAGTAGGCATACTGTATATTAGGGGGAAGGGATATGGTAGGTGTGAACTAGTACGGGGATACTGTAGATCACGCAACAAGATGACCCGATCGCACGAAGAGGAAGATTCGCGTATTACTTACTTGAGAAGGGACGAATGGAGAAGAGATTTGTGAGTAGAATATCGATTGATTGGTAGATGTCAATGACTGGCTCAGGCGATTATCGATCGGTTGCAATTGGAACAGGACAGTGGAAAGAGTTTGCACGAGGGGAAACAGTCACTAATCGATCTCAATCGAAGTGGTCAGTCGGGTGTACTGTATTCAGGTGGATACTGTAGGATACTGTAGGTTGTGCTCTCGTCGAAATCGTGACTAGTCCATGCTTTTCTTCCGGAATCGAAGCTTCGTCTTTCGTGAGGCAATTGAGATTGGGGCTTATGCACTATCGGGTGTCGAATGGACAAATGCACAGTAAGGCAATCTTCATCGGGTTACTGTAGTATTTGGGGAGTAGTTATAAGATTGGACTTATTGTGAGGGAGGAGGAGAACTGATCTCATTTCCTTTGTAATAACATTTGATTCATTCTTTGACGGTAGACATGACTGCATTGAATGGATGCTATTGAGTCTATTGTCTGGGTAGAGGGGAAGGTATCGGATGTGCGGAAGAGTTATGAAGGAAGAGGCAGGGGGAGGAGAGGATGCAAAGAGATGAGAGATCTCAGTGAGTGAGGAAATACTCGTGTAGAGGATAATTAGAAGAGCATATGCTCTGCTTATACACAGGAAAGGGTTGAGTCTTCAGTAGGGACAACAGAGAAAAGATTGACTTTTTGCCTTTTTTTCTTTTTGATATAGTATCATTTAAGAGGGTCATCTCCGAGTGGATGCGAATGTCTCTATTTCACGTGATGGAGAATCACTTGGACAAAGAACTGAGATCAAGAATATGAATAGGTGAGGGGATTGGAGGGACTACGGTAGGGGTACGGTAGTCATCGTTCAGTATCGACCACGTAGAAACAGCGGTGAATTACGAAATTGAGAGACAGACGAAGGTTATTGAAGATGGAGGAGAAGTTGTATTCGAGACAAGGACTGTCGATAGGAATGGGTACGGTAAGGGGGAGGGAGAAGGGTGCGGTAGGGAGTTGAAGAGTACTGTATTACGAATAGTAGGGTCACACGTTGTGTGCGGTACGATAGTGTAGGAACTAATAAAATGATGGAGGACTACCGTAACCCATTAATGTTGCAGTCATACGGTAGTAATGCGAGAGAAGGAGAGCATTGACTACCGTTTCCTGCTCGAACCAAATATTCCCCGATTGCGAGTGAGACTTGGACTCTCAGCACAGATGTATGGGTTACTGTAGATCCCAACGAAGATGAGGGACGACGCGACTATGGTAGTGTCTACCTCGAGACCTCTTCACGAACGACTCATCGAGGATTACGGTAGGTCTATTGTATGTCTCTGTCCCTATAAGTGTCTGTCTATCTCCTTACAGTATTCCCATCTACCGTACTCCTCTCCTTACAGACTTCCCTCCCTTCGCTGCAGTATATCTCTCTGAAGACGAGTCTCTTGCTGTATTCGTCAATCGATGTATTGAAGGAAGACGAGGGAAGGAAAAGAAGATAAAGGGAGAGATATTCATGGGATGGTTGAATGAACTGAAGCAGATATGTCAGAGGAGGAAGACTCTCTTCCCACCTCAGAGGTAATGAGGGAGCGAGGGAATTGGGAGAGGGAGGTAAGAGGGGAGAGAGAGATTGTTAAGGGAGCATTTCGCACTACGATTCATAGAGATACTCGAAATGGTTGAAGAGGGAAAAGTGACGAAATTAGTGGGGTTGGATGGATTGAGACGATTTGAGGAAGAAGAGGAGGAAGGGACTGTGGAGGAGGTGAGGGGGAAGGGAATGGAAAAGGTTTGGCGAGAGTACTGTCGTAAGGGTTGACACTGTTATTAACTTTTTTAGCTAGAGCAATAGAACAAAAGGGAACTCTTCGAAGAGTTGTATTTATTATAGTTGGTGATATGTGAATGAATGAATAGTTGCAGTGGTTGGAGAAGGAAGGGTTGTGGAGGATACGAGATGAGGGGGAAATGGAGGAAATGACGAGGAGAATCGTGGCGGAGAAGGAGGGAGATAGGTGAGGGGAAAGGGGGAAGTGGTACGGTAGATGGGATACGGTATGTCTTCAGGCTAAAGGCCCTCGCGGGAAACAAGAAGGCCCTGTCCAAGTTGAGAAACGCCCTTATGGCGCAGTCTAAGAAGAGAATCGACGTGGACGACGCGTCGAGGGTCCTGCAACGAATACTCGAAGAGAAGAGATAATGAAGAGGATTACGGTAGAATTATCGATTGGAATAGGAGAAGTGTCATGTGTAGATGTTGTAGATGTTTGTATAAAGGAGAAGAAAGAAGACTCTTGGTGTGTACTGCTTGGTAGCTAGGCCCGTATACTCTCTATCTCTCTCTTTCCCTTCCCAATCTCCCTCTTCTCTCCCCTTCTACCTCCCCTCTCCCCTCTCATCTCCCTCCTCGGTATCCCCTTCCCTCACTGTCTTCTCCCTCTGGCTTCTCTCTTTAGTCAAGTCTTGCACTTGACGGCGACGTTGAGTCGTGTATTGGAGAAGGGAAGAGGGAATGGGGGGAGTAGGGGTGAGGGGATATAGGGGGGAGTAGGGGTGAGGGGATATAGGGGGGAGAGTAGTAGGGGAGAAGCAGGGTGTACGCTAGGATTGGTGATGAATACGAATACTTTGTAGAGGAATGAGACCTCACGCGTCCAATATATCTAGGGAAAGTGAAGGTAGACATTGATGAGCAAGCCGTTGCTTGTCACTTGTTGAAGATGTCTTCATTCCAAGTAGTATTAACGAGAGGAAGGGAGACAGGTGCAGAGACCGTTACTTGGACTATGTATGGCACTCTGCCTCCTTCAATGCCTCCCTCTCCCCTCTCAGCACCCTGTCTCTCCTCTCCCTCCCTACGTACATCGTAGATGTCTTCCTCCCTCTTCTTCCTTTCCCTTGTCGCTCTCGTTGTATTCCCTCGTCTCCCCTCTCTCACTTTCCCTCTCCCTCCGAACTCCTCTATCTCGTCGTTCCTTCTCCCCTTCTCCCATTCCCTTCTCTTCCCTCTTCCTCACCTTCGTATTCTCCTCTCCCTTCTCCCCTCCATTCCCTCTCTCAACTCCCCTCTTCTCTTCCTCTTCTTCCCTTCTCTTATCGTCCCCCTCCCTATCAGTATGTATATTCTCCGTGTGTCCAATCTCTCGCCATCTCTTCAGATGGGTGAGGGAACCTCGGTATCTCCTTGTCTCGTAGTAGATTCCTCTCGTATGTCCACCAAGTCCCTGTCTTCTCTCTCTTCTCATCTCCCCTGTGCTTTCTGCCTTCAAGGTAAGCCTTCTTCTCTTCTACCGTAATCCCCTCCTTCCTTCGGTAGTCCATCGTGTCATACTCCCTATCACAGGTCCAACTACCGTATCCGATCTGACGTCACCCCCTGATTTGGATGAAGCAACGAGGGAGAGGCTTCGGGAGCATCTCATCCAGGTACTACCGTACCCCTACCGTATCCCTCATCCCTTCCTCCCCTATCGTACTTCCCTATCTCCCGTACCCCTTCTACAGTATCCTACCGTACCCTTTCCCTTTCAGTCGCACTCCTCTGCAGTCTCCAAAGCCTTTCTGCATCCGAATCCTAGCGACGACACTCACTTGTGGTTGATGACGTGTGCCGACTACGCAGTCCCCTCTCCCGAGGTATACGGTAGTTCGGGGTGTACTGTATTCACCCCCTATATCCCTACACCCCTACCCCCTTACACCCCATCGTCCTCCCCGAATGTCTTCTCCATTAGTCTGATGGCCTCTCTCTTCTCTCGTCCCCATGTTGCTTAGGATACAAGTAGTCGTCTTCCTCCTCGTCGTCTTCTCCCCTCTCATCTACCTCCTCCTCCCCTCTCTTCTCCCCTCTTCTCTCTCTTCCCCTTGCTATCGTCCCTCGCCATGGATGCTTCCTTCTTCGGAAGAAGTCCTCGCAGGTGCTTCACTCTCTGTCTCTCTTCCCTCTCTTCCCTCTCTTCTCTCTTCCCTCCGTCCCCTCCTCTCCCCATTCCCTCTCCCTCTCCATATCGATCCCTCTCTTCGGTTGTGTCATCTCCAGCGGCCTCTCCACCCACTCCTGTCGTCTCCCCTTCTCCTCTTCTACCTCCCTCCTCTCTCTTTCCCTCCCTCTCATCTCTCTCTTCTCTCCTCTCTGCACTCCTTGGACTTCTTCCACTCTGCAATCGAAAAGAGAATGAGAAGAGGGAAGAGTAAGTAGGTACACAACAGAATGGATACGAACACTATGAAGGGGGGAATAAGGGTGGAAGGGTGTAGGGGCGTCAATAATTGCAATAAGGAGTAGAGGGGACAAGTCCGAATAGAGGGATGTCGTAGTTCGATACGTGTAGGGATGTGTTGTCCCTCGCTTTGTGTTGTCTCTTACCTACCATTGATGAGGGTGTGTTCCATCTCCGCCACCCCTAATGGTGCGTTCAGTGTCAAAGTGGGGCTAAAAATCCTCGATTATTTGCTCCTAGTTGCTCGATTCCTAGTTGACATTCGACGAAAAGCGGTCAGATTTTCCTTGAATTGCCTTTTATTCTTTGTCGTTGTTCGAATTCTTTGCTGCCTTTTTAGAAAAAGTAGTCGGGTTTCCTTCATCTTCAGGAAAATCAGACCGCTTTTCATCGTAGGTCAACAAAGAATCACAGCAAATAATCAAGGATTTTTGACCCCCTCCCTTCGACACTGAACGCACCAGATACTACACCCCTATTAGGATACTACACCCCTAATAGGGGTGTAGCTTCTCCGCTCCTTATCACTCCCCTCTGCATGACTCCTTCCCCTTCTCCCTTCCCACTTTCACTCCCTCTCTTCCCTTCCTCCTTCCCTCTATGGATCAATGTCTGTTGAAGCAGCTGAACTCGAGAGTTGAACGGGGGGAGAGAGAAGGTAGGGGAGGAGTGATAGGGGTGCATGAGATGAGGGAGAATACGGGAACGGGGCTGAGAATGTATGAAAGAGTGAAATATGTTATAAGAGTAGACGAGAGCGTGCATCGTATACTTGTGTAGAGAAAGAGAAGGTTTAATGGAACGATGAGAGGGATTAGATGGTCTCTTTCTATTGTCTCATTGCACTTGGAAGGAAAGGAGAAGAAGAAAGAAAAGAAGGGAGGGGTACTGTAGAATGAGTGGATGAACTATTGAAGGGAAAGGACGAAGGGAAGGAGGATGATTGGAGAAGGGGAAATAGGAGAATACGAAGGGGAAGGGAATGGGGACGAATGAGGGCATGGTGAAGGGTTGTGTTGAGGGAGGAGAAGCTACTACGGCCAATCTAGACGATGTCATCTCTGCTTTATTGGCACAGGGAGAAGAGGTGAGGGGAGGGGATTACGACACTGTAGGTCAGGGGAATGAAGGTTTGGGGAGTTATCTGGAATGAGATTGGGAGAAGAGGGTGGGGATGGGAGGAAGAAGGAGATGTTTGAGATGGAAACTGTGAAGGAAGAGAATGAGGAGAAGAGGAAAGGACTGAAGAGGAAGGCCAAGGATGAACTCATGGAGAGCTACGATGGAGAGGTTACTGTAAGTGGGACCATTGAAGGGTTACTGTATCGAAGGGTTACTGTAGATGCAAGTGTGGTAGATGAAATGTTCAAATAGTTTGCTAGTGATTGACGGGATTACTGTAGTGTAGAGAGTACTGTATGTATTGAGATGAACGACTGGTCTCATCCCACGGATCCCTCTTCGTATTTCTTGAATGCGACAGTTCTCGCATCAGGATTAGCGAAGGGAGAAGAGGGAGGAGAGGGAGAAGGCAACACTCCCCCAACATCCACCACTCTCGTCGACGATGATAGGATATGCCATCTCTGTTGGGAGGAGAGCAGGTAGGGGGAACGGGTATGGTAGAGTACGGTAGAAGAGATGTAGTCAAGCGGGTTACGGTGGTCACTTTCTCCTTGTAGATACCCCGGTCGTCACATCGCCCAGAAACACTTGAAGAAGCCTTTATACGAATGTCCGGTCTGTGAGGGATTCGGAAGCTATGAAGGGTGTACGGTACAGAAGCATATTCACAAGGTACGGTAGATTGACTGATCTTTGATCTTTGATCTCTCCTCTAGGTTCATCCCGATTCCGATGCCCTGCCCATCTCGAATCTCGAAAAGTATGCGGATGAGATTCGTGACCTGCAGAGTCGATGCTTCCCCAATAGGTAAGGGATTTAACTGGGGTTACTGTAGCAAGGAGTACTGTAGAACCACTGATTTGCAGACCGATGAAACTCGTGCGAAACGTTCACTCTTCTCGACCGCGCGAGAGACATCACTGCAAGCTGTGCAATACCCAAGTGAGTACCGTACCTCCCCTCAGCTACCGTAATCCCTGCATTCGTGTCGAGACCCATGCCTGGCTGTTCAGGTGGCCCAATCAGATCGACAACGTCACGTGTACCACAAACATCTGTGCAAGGACCGAGTCTTCGAGTGCCCTCTCTGCTCATTTCACTCCAATTACGATGTACACAGAGTGAAGTGGCACATCAAGTGGATCCATAAGGTCCTTCTTCTGATCTTTCATCTCCCTTTTTATAAGTTATTCGTTAGCTATTTATCTTTGATCTTTGCTTATTACAGGAAGAGGCAGCAAACGTGGAGCCGATCTCTCACGAGAATGACTATCGAGATGAGATCGATGCTCTGAATGAAGACTGTTTCCCGGGGTGGCAGCATAGAAGGAAACCATTCTGGTGGTTGGAGAACGATGAAGCTGCGGCGAGAATCGAGGCTGTGAAGGAGAAGTGAGGGAGGGGGGGAGGGGTACGGTAGGGGCAAGGGACGGAGTGGAGAGTAACTAGGGAGGAGAATGAACGCTCTGCTTAAGGGAGAAGGATACGGTAGCTGCCCCTCCATCGAAGATCCTCAAGATGTCTCCTCCCCTCGTCGACTCTCCCAATCCGTCACCCGATAGCAAGACCAAGGAGGGCAATGAATGGACCTGCCAATTGTGCTTCAGGGAATTCAAGTGAGTCCCCTATCGTATCCCCTTGCTGTACTTACAGTACTCCCTACTTTATTCCTCCTTGATCATTCTACCGTACCCACCAATCCTTCACTTCAGACCCTCCTCCAATTTCCTTCGTCACGTAGCCAAGGAACACATGACCATTCCCCTGTATCAATGTCCTGTTTGTGAGGGTCAAGGAGCTCAAGATGCTTATGAGATACGAGCACACATGCTCAAGGTACCGCAATCTCGATGATACCTCTAACATAAGAATGCACCTACCGTAATCCGTGAATAACACTCAATACAGGTTCACGGAAGCGCAGACATGGCTCCATTGTCAAATATCGAGAAGCACGCAGATGAGATTCAGGAGATCTACCAAGCTTGTTTCCCGGGACGAAAACTAAAGGTTTGAATTTTAAAATACGCGGGAAACGAGGATACACTATTACAGTGTCTACAACAGATGCACACATCTACTTTATCTTCGAACACTCGATCCCCTCCCAAGATTGGGACGACTACTGTAAAGAAGAAGGAAGTGGAGAAGAAGAAGGTTACGGTAGAGGATACTGTAGTTCCTGTTGTGAGTACGGTGGAGAGCACGACGAGTACGACCAAGTGAGTGGATTAGATTAGGGCGGAGGGTACTGTAGTTGAGATGAGAGGAGTACGGTAATCATTCAGAAGTACGAGGGAAGAAGACAAGGTCACGTGTCAGATGTGCTTCCAAGAGATGAAGACGGAGGATAGACAGGTAACAGAGGGGAATGGGGGGTACTGTAGAGGTACGGTAGTCAGTCGAGGGAGTACTGTATCAGATACACGTCTACCGTCACCACCTCAAGGAACCTCGTCTCTACGAATGTCCCCTCTGTGACTTCTCCCATCATGCATGCAGCTCAGATGTCAGAAGTCACATAAAGTATACGCACAGGTTGGTTGGGTTACGGTAGGTGAGAGGGTACTGTAATGGGTAGCGGTGTAAAGGAGATTATGCAGAGATCAACCGGATGTGATGCCTCGTGCGAATCTTCTTGAGCATTCTGAGAAGATCGCGGAATGGAATGAGAAGTGTTTCCCGGGATGGATCAATCGACGACTTCCCTCTGCTGCACTCGAAGACTTCAACCGGTACTGTGCTCGTCGCTTACCGTAATCTACTGTACTCTCCCCTACCGTACTCTTCTAGATGTCGTCTGTGCGACGAAGAAGTCCGTCAGACCTCTCGTCACATCGCTGAGGTCCATCTCAAGATTCCCCTTCATCAGTGCCCTTTGTGTGAATATGGAGCAGCGGAGAGTCGACTGGTCAAGAGACACATGAATAACAATCACAAGAAGAAGGAGGCCAAGGTACGATCTAGTCCCTTCCTCTCCTCTCCTGCCGTATCCCATCTCATCTTACATTCCAGGGTCTCGAACCGATAGCCAACGTAGTGGAACGTCGTGCGGACTTCTCGTCAGTTCACGATAGATGCTTCCCCGGTCGACCGAAGAGACTGTCAAATATCACGATATCGGATGAGGGAAGAAGGGCGAAGTGTCGGTTGTGTGGGGGGACCTTCTCGAGGAAGAAGAGAATGGCCCACATACTCGAGACACACATTGCCAAGCCTGTCTTCAGGTGAGGGTAGATTAAATATCGAGTAATCGATAGGATTCAAGGTGCTCTGAATGCTCATTCCATTCGACTCACGACGAAGAAGTTGTCGCTGTTCACGTGAGAGATGTGCACGATGGAGACGCTGCTACTATTAGTGAATTGAAGGAAATCGAGGTGAGTTTGGTAGTTGGTAGAATGATTACTGCGTGATTAGAGGGGTCCTTGAGAAGATAGTAAGTAGTTGCAATGAGAGAGCTGCCCTTCAGCCTACCGTACTCTCGACGGGAAGACAATGCTTCCCCGACTGGACTCCCTCTGCTGAGGAAATGGCTGGATCAGTCTAGATTAATCCCCCTTAAAGGAATCCCTTACTACATAGATACCCTCCCTATTCAATATAGAAATCGATAGATGTACATTCTTATATTTGTTACTAAACGACAGAATGTTACGCATACATAGCCTATAGTCCCTGCATTACATCTTTATGGTCACTCTCCAATAGTCAAAGAGTTGTTCTCTCTTATCCCCCGTCCATTTCTCATTTGCCCCACGGGTTTCCCCTTTTCCCTTCCCCTTTCCATCTCCTTTCCTAACGGGTTCAACTATTATTATCTATCACAATTACACATTCCATTATCTCACCATAATCGTGCAATTCCCGTTCGTTTTATGGTTTTATCCTTTCTCAAAGATAAATTATTGTTTTTTTTCTTCCCCCAGATATAAGTTCATTTTCGTTTAACAAATTCAACAAGATCAACATCGATGTCGACCGCATTCTTCTTATGAAATCGATACGTTTTACTCAACGGCCACCTAAAAGCTTATATTGTCCCTGCTATCTTCCACACCCAACGAGAATACTGTAATCAACTGAAATTACTGTAACCCTCTACAGTACCCACCTCAATTGTGCCACAGCCTTGGTCTCCGCTCCGAGTTCTTCTCCCTTCTTCTTGATAAAGGACCGAGTACTCGACTTGTGAATGGAATAGACGCGTCCCCCTTCCTTCACCAAAGAAAGGGCTCGCTCGATGAATTTGACATCCATTCCTGCAAAGACAAACATCTTATGCTCTTCTTGTTTAGAAGAACTGTGGACGCGCAAACGCATCGCATGTCAGTTCTACAGTAGTCACCCTTCTTGCAGGTTACAGTAAGGATACTTGCCTGGGTTATGTTTCGTTCCGAAGGGAGGGTTCATAAGGACGAGGTCGAATGAAGAGGAGGGAAGGGGAAGGGACAGGGCGTCGGCAATGATGATATCCACTCTGCAACACTCCACTTAGTCATTTTCTCTCATAAAACCGGAAAGACAGCAAAATAAGATAATAACATCAAAGCCCCTTTTACAGTACAGCCGCATAGCCAAATTCCCCTGCTACCGTACTCTGCTTTCTGTAGATTCCGAATAACACAACTAAGAATAACACAACTAACTGTTCCTCCACTTCCATCTCACATACGTTCTCTCTACAGATCGATGCAGCTTCAGGATCGATTTCCACCCCTTAAAGTACAGTATACCATACATGAAGTTACTCTAAGACGAGAGTATCGCGAACTGACTACCGTACCCAGACAGTACGAGGCGCCTAGTGCAGCAGCTGCTATACTGAGCATTCCACAACCACACCCCATGTCGATTACGGTAGAAGCATCGATAGGAGAGACTGAGTCTATGTACACAACGATCTCGGCTGAAACGATGGCATCAGGGAAGTCATCGGAATGACCGTCCAATCACTGAAACAAGGACTAACCGGCCATTTCCGCATTAGTCGCGTATTGTTCCAGTAGAATCTTCGGTTTGTCAAAGTCTCGAACGGAAGACAGAAATCGAACGAGTTGTGAAGGTTTCATACCTTCACGTCGCATTTCTTTATATTCTACCATAATCCCAAGAATAGTAATCGCCAATGACGTCACACTATTGTAAATACCGTAACCTTAGCGTACATCTTTATCCTCTCTTTTCTTATAGCAGTAGATGAATAAAGTTAATGTACAACATAACTGAGATATACAGAGTGGAAATCGAACCAGTCTTGCCTCTTAAGGAAATACAAAAAAATGTGCATTAAATGGTGTTAATAGATGTAAAGGGGATAAACGGGTAAGTGAATTCGTTGTTGAGTGATACACGTGCATTATAGATTACAGAATACAGAGGGACTACTTGTCTCGAATAATACAAACTTTGAGTGAGGATATGGTAGAAGGAGGAGAAGTGAGGGATAAATAGGGAATGGGTACGGTATGGTAGAGGGTACTGTAAACGATACTATAGGGATGTAGTAGATAAATTCAGAAATGAATGAATATCACAAGGAGGAAGTGCACAAGACAACGATGAATGGACAATAAAATGAATACCCGATTGGAAGAGTCTACTGTAAGGAGAATGACTACGGTAATAAGCATACTCCACTCTTTCTCTGTCTGTCTTTCACTACTTACACGATACTACTGTAGACTAGACCCGCAATGTAAAGCTAACAAGAGATTCCGCATAATGGAGGGACAAGGATACGGTATGTACACCGAAAGGACTACCGTATACTGACAAGACACTAGGTTACTGTAGGGGTCAAAGATGCAAGACTACAGGCCCCTTCAATGATTCCAACTTGTTCTGCTCCGTTAGAAGAATCTCGACAACTTGTCCTTGCATGATCAGATTGTATGCGAGATGCGAATTGGACTGAACTGTGGGACGGGACTGGAATTCGTGGTATACATTATGATTACGAATGATTAAGAATGAACAACCATTAGCGGAAAAAGAAGAGTAAAAGCTCGCGAACCTCTTCCCTCTTGTTCTCTTTCCCCGTACTCTTCTTGTCCCCCTTCTTTCCTATCGGCTTCCCTTCTTCATTCGAGAAGAGAGTCGGTCCGAATACAATCGCCAGATTGTGGATTTGCATTCGATTCTGCGCCGAATGAGAAGCGACCCTTAAATTGAGTATTACAAAGGAACAACTTACATATGAAATAGAAAATAAAAGAGCGTACTTCATTAGGTGCTTGAATAGATGTTTGAGTGTCTCTCGGTTCTCATTCGGCAGTTCCTTCAACAATTCATCGAACTTCTTCAAACGAGCCTTGCCCGTTGCTTCTGAAATGATAATATTATATCCAATATAATTAGATTTCAGATTAAACGTCTTGCATTAAAAGAAATAGTTGAAAATAAAAGACAACAATTCGATTAGATGGTAAAAGGCAAAGAGCACTTACTGACTGCGGCGATGAAGTCTTTGGTGGAGGAGGGAGGGAAGACGGATTCCGAGAGTTCACGGAAGAAGAGTTTGAGACAACCCGAGAGAACGTGCACGTCCGTCTCGTTGCTCAGAAGAGAGTACTTGTCTGAGAAAAAGAGACGGAGATTACCGTATTATACTCTACTTCTACTATTCATGTAACTTTTTAAAAATCGTTATTCAAATATTGCCATAAATGAGATGAGAAAGTCAATGTCTGCATACCTTGATCGACAGCACATCGTATCTTCTGTATGGCGGACAGATTCCCGCTGACTCTGTATATGCCATCCGTGTCGATCCCGTGTTTTTCAATGAGATCGGTGACAGTGAGAATGATCTTCGGAACGAGGGATCCTCCCTCTTGCGCAGAAATTGACGCTAGAGTCGAACCGAAGACAGCTTCGTCTAAAACAAAGTAAGTGAATGATTCCATCGAGTCCATTCTATTTTTGCCATGGAAAATATGATAAATCAATGGAGAAGACCAACAAGAGATTGCGATCGCAAAGGAAGTTTTCAAATTGAAAACGGAAACTTCGAAATTACTAGATGACGTACGTTTATAGATTCCCTTCTGCTTCAATTGTTCGACTGAAGGACGAGTACGGAAGAAACTGAAAAGGGTAAGATGAGAGAGATCACCAGAGGGGGGGGGGAGGGGCGAATCATCTAAAATTAGGTGAAGGTAGAGGTAATTAGCTAAAGCTTATGAAAAGCAAGCTATGAAATAGGAAAACAAAGAAGAAAGGAAAAAAATAAACAAATAAACGAACCGTATGAGTCTCTCTATAACGCTTTCCTTGCTTGGCGACGTTTCGACTTGCGATTCAGTCATTGTACTTCGAACTATAAAAGTATCGTGATTAAACAGAGATGGGTAAACTTATTACATGCACGGGATAAATACTCGTATTTGAAATTTATTTTGCAGTACGGGTAGTTTTCTAACTGCGGTAGGGTGGGCATATAAATCGAAAATTTAGAACAACAGTGGGGGCAATTTTGCGGTGCGGTACGGGTCATTTCATAGTAAACGAGGGTTTGCGGGCGAGAGGGGACTCCGAAAAATATAATCAAATACAGTATTTTCCCCTGATTAGATGGGAAGACTAGAACAGCATCTCCGCTCATGTCTAGATAACTGTGAGAGGCAAGGAACATCCAGTGGAACAGATTCCGGATTTTATTTCAAGGTTCTAATAGGAACATCCTGGAGACACAATTAAGCCTGCAGGAGATACATACATACCTCCTGGAGGCAGAACGGGGATACATCCAGGAGCCAGAGTGCGCGCTAATGCGCTTGACTTTTTCATTTCGAAACTTGAACATTGCTACTCCTGTATTCTATGTGCTACTTGTAATATTGTTAACATGCAGGTTGGCGAATAGTCGAACACGACATAATGAACGGACGAGTTAGCGTCAAGACGATTTCCTATGCCTTTCAACATTTTGGTGAATATGTTATTCTTCGCTGGTTTTCAATGTCTACGACCGAAAGGTGAGCTATTATTTCGGGGTGGCAAGTCAATCTCAGAGATGCAGTACATATTTTGATTTTCATTATATACCTAGCGCATGTGGAGAACGTCTTTTTCGATTGTAAAGGTACATAAAGTTGTTCTCCTTATTCTAGTCCACCAAAGCTCTTATTGTTCTAGTTCGATTATTCTTTCCAAGATGATGATGCTCCAACTTGTGTTCTTTAAACTTGATAAATTTGTGATTATACTAGCAATTGTTCACATGCATCTGAGAGGCAAGAAGGGAGCAAGAAAGAGCAAAGTATGCATCCAGGGAGTACGGAAGGTACATCCTGGAGACATAGCGCATGCATGCTACAGAACCGAATATATGCATGCGAACTTTTCCTCTGGATGTATCCAGACATGACCAGAGATAGACTCTTCTAAGGATTTCCGAAGAATAACTACGCACTATCACATGCACACATGGGCACGGACCCGACAATTGGGTTGCAGCCCCCTAAATAATCAGAAACTTATTGTAAGATTGGGAACAAAATATCACATAAATGGATGCCTGATCATGTATGAACACATGCCAGGGACGAGAAAAGAGAAAAGGGACTGACCAGCGAGGGACGAAGTTCTCACGAGGGCAGAAGAGTGGTCGAGGAGACCAACCCCATTCCCTGCCGGCTGAAAGAAACTTGTCATCGTCTCGATGAAGCTTATCATCGAGAGAATGCGAGAAGCAGAAGAAAGAGCGATCGAGACATTCACAATCCATGACTAAGCCAACGCGAAAATGATCGATTAGTTCTTTTCGTATTGCAGCAATCAATGAAAGAGAAAAAAGAAAGGTGGACTCACGAGTTTCTTGATAACATCCCTGAGGGAATCGAACCAATCGTCAGTCTCGGTGTCGGACGAACAGCGAAGGAAGATACGAGAACCCGTGGAGAGAACCAACTGCAAGTTAACCATCGTATTAGTATAATCTAGTAGTCCACTTTAATTGTATGTGTAACAATCGACATAACCGAAACGAACGCTTGTTTCTCTCTTCATCTATGAGATGATTAAGATATTTGGAAATTCTACAACATGTCTATTTGATCTATGATATGATATCACATAGACATGTCATCATCGACATTTCAATAATGGAACATCATTCCTTAAAAGGCAGCACAAAATAAGAAATAAAAGAGAAGCAGAGAAAAGTAACCTCGAGTATTTTCCTCTTCTTCCGTTCCCTCTGTACAAAAGCGATCGTCGCTCCCTTCAAGTCACACACTCCAAGAGGCGCTGCGTAGTGCTTTCCGTGTTTCTGCAATTCGCATATTGTAAGTAATGAAGTATCCCTCCCTCCCTATATAAACCATACAGTTGCTTGATAGACATTGATAGATTAACATTGACGAAGTCTCTTCATTTTCACACGAAAACGGCATTATGACACAACCCACCTCCGCCGACTTTTCGTCCTTGTAAATGATGAGATGCGCTGTTGTGAGATACATGAAGGCTGTAGTCCATTCCTGCAAGGAAGTTTATAAGGACAACAGAGAGTAGCGAGATAGTCTATACAAGGAAGGGACGAAAGGGTCAAAGTGTGTATACGAGACAACAGCTGTTCCCCTACTATAATAGTAGTCCCTCTGACGCATCTCATAAATCGTACACACGACATTTGGCATAACAGACTGCTCAATGCTCACACGGCTATGGTTTCCCTCATTCGCATTTTGCAAGGAATGAAGACTAACGAATTACAGGAGATTCACGCTAAAAGCCCCTATGTGATCTGTCATTAGATCGTCTATGGTAAGGTATTCTAAAAAATCTCCAATAAGATATATTTAAAGTGAAAAATGAGCAATTAAAGAGGTACCTTCTTCTTAGCCATATCGAGTGCCTTCTCCATGTTGCCACATCGAATAGTCCGTAGATGTGCAGGGGGTTCGAATGAAGTCTCTGCAATACTCTCCCTTCTTCCCTCCCCTCATCGCTATTCAAATCCCTCCTCCTATTCGTGCCAATATGACTCACAGGTAAAAGATAGGGAAGCGTATCGGACCATTTACCTTTCTCATGTTTCATGGTAAAGTCTAGGTAGAGTTTGTAGAGACGAACCATCGAAAGATGCTGATTTAGGAGTGAAAGGAGGAGGATCATCGGAAGAATGGACAGGTAGTGAAGGGGGAAGGGAAGAGGATAGCGAGGGAGGGATTACGGTATCCAGAGTATCGACAACTGACTCCACTCCCTCCTCCTCCTCTACTCGGGGACGGTCGGGTATACGGTCCAATGTGGCAGAACGGGTGTGAGAGTGACTGCAAGGGATAGATGAATAACCACAGTATAACTAAGAATATGCTTCAATTATAAAGAGCTGATAGGCTTATCTAATACTACGATTGAAAGGACGCTCTATTAAGGGAGAAGACCCCATACGGGAGTTGTTTAATATAGAAGAGGAGTGACTAGCAGACTGCCCCCTCCATAGAGGGGACACACATCAAGTGTCTCCATTCCCGTCTCATTCGTCCCCTTATACAAGTCCTTAGAGATTACGGAGAGCAAGTTCATCTTCCATTCCAACAACTTTCACTGCAAGAAATAACCTCGTGGAAAAGGAAGCAGAATAGGAAGTGGAGAGGGAGGGGAGTATGGGCACTTGGGGCACTGGCACACATTTGAGAGAACGACGGTCACGGGTCACATCGGATGACTGAAGGGGATGAGAGGCTTCAGTTGGCGATTGCGTATCTTTCAAGTCACAAGACGATCCGTATACACTTTTGAACTTTCTTATACCTTCATGTAAGTATAATGAATAATGAATATGAGCGGACCTTGATAGGAAGGAGTGGACTGGTGTCAGTAGACGTCGACTGTACCCTAGTCCCTTCGCTACTCGATATTCCCGAATGAGCTCCGTTTGCAGCGAGAAAGGCTTGCACCTCAAATGACACATGTTATTACGCGATTGCATATCTATTGAAAGCGAACTTCTCTTATTCACCCTCACCCTCCCACTTTTGCCAGTTCTCTCCCTTTTCTCTGACCTTCCCCAAACCTTTTACAATATTTCGCATCCCATCACTAACAATAGCCATGCACACTAAACAAAGTTGTTTGCCAAAGGATTCCATCGTTACCAAATGTGTGCGTATGCTATTAGAACAAAGGAATGGCTTGGATAACTTGTCACGAACCTGACTGGGGGAACGGAGAAACCGAGGAGGATTCCATTGACAGCGGCCAGTTTCAGCGTGGTAGAAGTAGGATCTGAAAGGGCATCTCCATCCCTCTTCCCTCCAAGCCTTCCTATCTCCTTCCCTCTTAACCCTCTCCCCCTCCCTCCCCTCGTTCCATTCACCTTTGCCTGTCCGTGTTGATCACCCCTGTACACATGCTAGCACCTCTCCCCCCTCCTTGTGTCCACTCAATAGAAACACTTTCGCCCTCCCCTTCCCATATAAGGGCATCAATGACTGACTGTACAACACTATTCAAGCCGATACTAAGCCTCTAAGTAAAGTGAATCCACGATTCAATTGCTTAGAAGATAACGACACGGGGATCTCTTCCACGAGAGTGCCTAGAGAAAAACCAACGATAGAAAGACTAAGGATAAATTGGCCAGTTTACCCTTCTCTCTTGGTTACTGAGAAGTGAGAGATAAGAACCGTTCGTACCTTCCTCCCTGAGTGTGATACTCATTCCACCCGCCATTCAACGACCGTAGTGGGGTATCTCCCTCTGAGGGGGTGGGAGGGGAGGGTCGATTGTTGATCTCTGCCATCTCTGCCACATTCGTGTAGATGTGTTCATCTCCCATCGACGAACTGTCGTCGAGTAAAGAGGGGGAAGAAGACTGCAAGGAAATGTGTCGAAATAAGGGACATCCGGCATTTTGAAATGGCTATCCTATAGCAAGTTCGGCTGGAAAACAACAAAAGCATAAATATAAATTGCATGAATCATGAACTAGGCAAGAAAGGGATGGAATGGACGCAGACGAAAGCGAGTGTAACGAGGTGAGTAATAACCCAACGCGTAAATAAGAAATTACTCACGACATCCTTGGCTTCACTCAACGGCACATCTTGGAAGGTAGAGACTGGGTTGGCCATGAGTGCACAGTCCATCATACTTCTCTCATGGCTGCCTGTCCCCCTGCAAGGCAACGCACGCTAGTGATTAAATATGACGAAGGAATGGCAATAGAGGGAGGGAATCGTCAAGAGATTGATGGGAGGGCGTTCGGCATTCCTTCACTTTTCTTCACTACAACCACAGAACAAACACCACATGACTCTAAGCAAAGGCGAAGCAGCTGAAACCAGACTGGCTAGTGCCCTTAAAGCAGCTGGGCAACACAAAAAACTAACATTACGCAATGAACATAAGTGTCTCCCGCATGGAATGTTGGGTTACGGTAGGAAAAGAAAATGGGCGGAGTCGGGGTGGGCGTGTCATGACGAGTTCAGTGTGTCGACAGTAGTTGTGATCAGTGAAGGGATGCACTCGGTTGAACAGACTCGCAAGCAAGTTGAGGGACTGAGGAATGAGAAGAATATGCATCGTATCCTCGTGTCAGAAGCATCCAATGATCTACTCAAGTAAGTCTTTTCCACGTCCCCACTTTGTTTATAAACAAATTTATTAAGTGTTCAGACAAGTGAATAGTGTGGAAAAATCGAAAGTTGCGATTGTGAAATTCTGGGCTTAGATATTCCTGAATGTAGTTTCGAAGACTTTCTCTTCTGACCTTTGCTAGCTAGTTGCTCAAAGTGGCTGATTGAAAGTGCATTGGGGCCTAATGAACTAATGGATAGAGTGCCCTCACTGCAGATACACAGTGGATCACTCGGCAGATGACGTGTTCATCAAGGGATTTCTCTCGGACAAGCTGAACCCCTTCCGTCCTAAGAGTACCTTCTCATGCGTTGCCTTGTAATCATCTACAGTCATCATTCCATCTCCTCCTCAACCGCCTTCCATGTACAAAAACGACTACTTTATCACCTCGGTTACTATTCTTTTATCATTTTATACTTTGTCCATTCTCACTATATATTCCAAAGTTATAAAACGGCTATGAATGTGCTATGATATGAAAGAGTCAGTCTCGTGAAATTATACAAATACGATTGTACAGCAGACATTGGTAGACTAATTCTGATAAGACGAGTACAATTTGAATGTCGACTAGTAGTGAGAAAGGTGAATGAAATGTAGTTAGGGACAAATTAGAAGGGCAAAAGTCGTAGTGGTAAATGTGACAGGACCCGATTGAGACAAGTTGAGAGGGAATGAGAATACAGTGAAATGAGGGAATGGGCACGTGAGAAAGTGAGGGGATCAAGAGACTATAAGGAGACTAAAGGAAGTGGACACTCAGCTAGTCATCTACCACACATCGGCCAGATACCGTCGACTCTTCTCGAACTTCTTGAACTCCTCGGCAGCCTTCTCCTCACCTACCCCCTCCTTATCCTCTATGATCTTCATCAGAGTCGCCTGCACATCCTTGCACATGTTCTTCGCGTCTCTGCAATAGGAGATACTGTAGGGAAGTGGCTGCGATTGAATGGAGGGGTGGGGTGGAATATGAGATGGAGGGGACGGAGAGGGGGAAGGATCAGACTGAAGATAATAACTAGTATGTTATATCGGGAAATGGCATTCTATGGAAGTGAATAGATGGAGAGAGAGAGATAGGCTGACCCGCAGATGAGGATGAATCCTTTCTTGTACGCTTCGTAGACAAGGTCCTTGTTCTCTAGTAGCTTGTGTTGCACGTACACCTGCAAGGGATACGGTACATCTTGTTATTCCCATCCCTCAATAAACCAAATCCCTCAAGATCAGCTCCTACGACACCTCGTAATACCTCACATCCAATTAGCAGACCACATCTCATTATGTGAGTAGAGGACTAGCGTATACTCGTCGGGGGAATACTCCCTTCTCTTTCCCCCTACCTTTTCCATTCCTAATCGAGAGAAGGCTACCACCAGATGAGACAGAATTCCCTCACGAAGATGAGTCTCCAGTTCGTCCCTTAATTACGACAATGTAAGATTATGGTAAGAGGAGGGAAAAGGGAACAAGAGATCAAGGAACAATTGGAATGGAAGGATAAATGAGATGAATCAAGGGAAGATTGGAGTCATGAGACAGTCGGTTGCAGAGCAATAATTGGGGCAGGGAAATAAGGAAGAATACGAATACTGGGCAAGGGCAAGAGAAGAAAAAGTTAACTGTGGAGTATTTGGGTAAGAAAGGCACGAAATTGTAGTGAAAGAGTATGCATAAGACAAAAAATGAATAACTGACTTGTAGATGTAGTCCACTTCGGGGTGGCGACAACCAAAGAACAACGCGAATTGACCGTCGCGAGTGACCGATCCTGCACAATAAGCATACCGTAATCTGCCCTTCCTACCGTAACCCCTCTACTATATACACTCCATATCGTATGCTCTTTACCGTCTTCCCACGGTTACCCTAGAGTATCCCATTCCCTCCTACCGTATCCCTTTCCCTACAGTACTCGCATGAGTTTACCTTTCTCAATGAGAACCTTCCTCTCCATAATGAATC
Organism: Micoletzkya japonica; assembly: GCA_900490955.1. Taxonomy (NCBI): domain Eukaryota; kingdom Metazoa; phylum Nematoda; class Chromadorea; order Rhabditida; family Diplogasteridae; genus Micoletzkya; species Micoletzkya japonica. The sequence goes on along the minus strand of LS901484.1, from coordinate 774,495 downwards.
CCCTAAAGGGAGCAATTCCCGTGCCGGGTCCGATCATAACAACGGGATTATTGTCACTGAATGTTATCCTCATCGGAGACTTTCGCACGAAGATCGGGACGGCGTCACCCTCTTTCTGCAAGGAACCATACATACTTTCCTCCTCAAGCGCCAGTCCTTTGGGTAATACGTCTACCTTTGTCTTCCGTTCTCACATTTTCACTTATTGTTATCTACTGTTTTAAGCACTACCCTGTTCGATAGGTCATACAGAATTATGGAAAGATACGAATGTATACGTAAGAGATACTAACCCTATCCTTGAGGTAAGTAGTGCAAACTCCATTGATCTGCCTGTCTCCAATCTTGTACTGAGTAACCACAGCTGTTATGTGCACTGCCTTCTCAACCATTCCCTTCGGACTCGAAGAGATCGAGTAGTATCGCACCTGAACATTCACTCTTGCTCTTCCATCTGAACATCCATCTGGGAATGCATCTAACATAAGCATCCATCTGGGAATGCATCTATGCATCCATTTGGGAATGTTATGTATTCATATGTGCATGCATCTACGTAAGCATCTAGGTCACAGTCCTTCTTCCGTCTGTGACTGCAGGATAATAAGTATTTAGAAGAAGAAGAAGACTGCAGACAAAAGGAAGAGAAGTTGTGGGAATAGAAGTAATGACGGATATGCGAATTGAGAGATGAGTGACGAAACAACTCATTATGGAAGGGAGGGAAGGGGGAAGGGGGAGCTAAGAGGGAGAGTGGTAACTGGTAAAGGGGAGGGAGAGTTGAGAGGGAAAGAGGTAAGAGGAGAAGAGAGAGGGGATGAATAAGGGAGACACGCGGATGAATGGTGATTAGTGATACGAGAATAGACATACTACGACAGAGTGACGACTGAATAAGAAGAAGACTAGGTTGGCAAGGTAACAGTGATAAATGAAAGGAAGAAGGGAGAGGGATAGGAGGGGATCATGGGGCATCCACTCACAGACCACAACTATATCGGCGTCACACGACACTACCTACTGGTTACGTATCTATGCGAGAGGAGGATTGAGAGGTAGTTGAGGGAGATATCAACATTTCTGTCTAGTGCATAAGAGAAGAAGCTGAAATCTAGTCTAAATAGCAGTTGGTCTTCCATCTATCATACGATATAAGTTATGTGCGATACTATACTCACATCAAAGATAATATACACTGTGTCAAACAAGATATCCTATGTATAATGTAGTCAGGATGTGGAAATGTCTGTGTGCCTCACTTTGTGATCTTCTAAGATTAATAAAATAATACATACATTGAGTCTCGGCAGAAGTTCGAGAAGCAGATCAATCGGGGGTTTGCAAGAAGTCTTCTCCGATAGAAGATCCACAATCGATCGACGCTCCTTCACTATGTACTCCGAGTACAGTACCTGCAAACACACCACATGCCAATGTGAGTCTCCCCCAATCCATCGACTACCGTAACCCTCACCTCCCGATCCCTACAGTACTCACATGTCCCTCTCCTTCAGTCTGTGCCATACTCGCCAATTCTTCCTTTTCCTTGGGATCAGAGGCGAATTCAGCCAATGCCTTGCATACGTGAGGCTTCACTGGGGCACAGATATCAACGTAGTGGGAGAGGGCGGTTTGGAAGGTGGTGGGACAGGGGAAGGGGTGTCTGAAGGGAAGGAGATTAGAGGAGAGGGGAGGGGGCTGTAATCATATCATACAAGTAGGTAGGTAACTGTTGATCAGTTAATACATACATATGGTCATTCCCTGGCCACCAGGGATCATCCATCAAAAGGACTACTTTCACCATGAACTCAACCACACCCCATTTCTCCCTCTTTCACAATCACAACCAATACGGTCCATCGATCATTCACTCATTCATTTCCTTACTCGACCCCTCTTCTCCTCTTTTCCCTGCATTCTCTCCTTCCCATGTCTAACCCTCCAATGTGATAAGACAACATTCATTTCGTCTCCGTCATCGATAATTCGTTTGTTCTTTTCGTCTTCTCCGTATCGCCCTACTCCGTAATATCCCCCTATACTCACTTCTTATTACTCTCCTCATCTAGATTGATCAATCGGAATGCCTGATCCCTCTTGAAATCGAGAAGACTGCACATCTTGTCAACGAGTCTGAAAAGAAACTATCGAAAAACAACGTTAATTATAGAAACAAATGAAAGATGTATTATGCAAAATGAAAAAATAACAAAAATAGATAAATACGGACCTCTTTTCGTTAGTGGGATACACACCCAAGTGATCTCCTGCCTCGTATCGAATCATCGAAGCTTAATTAAGATATTTCATTTATCAAAGAATACTCTCGTGCCGCGTAAAATGCTATTCAAAGACGCATAACATGAATTTCAAAGTAAACCTACTTCCCAAATCGAACTCGATATGTCTGCATGATCGATCCGACTTCTCCGTGTGCAGTTCCCTACAAACCACTTATTCCTCCCCTCACCCTTCATTCCCCTTTTAGTCCTTTCAATCTGTCACCAAGCAATCTGTGATAACGAACGTAGATAGATCCCTATCTATACGACCACAGCCTTGTACTAAAAACGAGCCGAAACGAGTGTTCTCGACGCATTCATTCAAATGAGAGATAAGGGCAAGGGAATAGAATGGTACCTGTTCACTTTGACCGTTGCGAAATACGGAGTCTTCTGATCGAAGGGAGGACGGGGTTTGATGTGAGAGTTCAGTCTGAGATCATCAATATACACAAGTAAATAGTGTAAAAGCTTCCGCCAGTAGCCATGCCAGTAAGTACAAGCTGTCAAATACAGTAAACCCTTGGTGGCGTACCTTCCGAATTCTCCGGAATACAGTCTATCGGGAGTGGTGTCGATGAGTTCGAGTCTGTACTGTCTAGCGTTCTCCGCTTCGGGGTCCAATTCCCATCCGAAGATCGAGGCGGCTGTGGGAAGGAAGGCGTCGCGCCATCTCAATACCGTACTCTTCACAGTTCACCTTTTTTCCATAATACATTTAAAGTGCATTTAGTTAACGCATATAGCTATAGTGAGGTTCTCATATGGGTAATGAAATTTAGCTCAGAGAGCCGTTGAGATGGTTAATGGAAGAGAATACGTGATAGTTGTCTGCCCTACAAGAAGGAAGAGTGTTCCCTTCCCGGTCCATCCCCCTACTCACATTAGTCCCTCTTCTCTCTTCTCTCTATCACATGTTCACTCCCTTCCTCTACACAGTTCAACACGAAACAGCACACAGTCTCCCAGTCCCTTCTGTCTATCCCCTCTCCCCCCCCCCCCTTCACAGGGCTACAAACTACATATACGTGTATCGATACGCATATCATGGTAAGAGCACACTTTTTAAGAATGGCACTAACGTGCCGAGGCGAATAGGAACAATAACCTTGACCCCTTAGACCCTTACTTGCAGAAGTCATCTTCGAGATTGGAGTCATCATCGCCCAATCCCAAAGTCCATACTCTCGTCGCTCCCAATTCCTCGAGTCGTCGATCACAAATCTTCGCAATCTCATTGTAGTGCTCGTATGTCTTGTTGCCCAGTCCGAACACCTCAAACAACTCATTCAATGCTGAACGGTAAACCCACTCGTTATATGTTTCACTCCAACTACCCCCCCCCCCCTCCATTAGCCCATTTCCACCAACTGACAGCATATCTGAGTCCGGTCAGATCAGTCTCGGTAGTCTTGATCCACTCTATGAACTTCTGTGCATTATCCGTCGGGTCTCCCTCTCCATACGTAGCCATACACAGAATAAGCAATCGATCGCCGAGTTCTACAATTGGCAGCTTCCCCATGAGTACAGTATCCGTCGCTAATCAGTTCATTAACATCCAAAACAGTTTACGGTTCCGGATTTCCCGTAAAGAGTCAGAACGAATTCAAGTTCGGCAGGTTAATGAGAACATGCATGCCTCTCGTGATCGAATCAATCAAGGGATCACTCGAACCAACGCATTCCTTTTCCCGAATGTCAAACTTTTTTTTACCAGCAGTGCTTCTAACGTGCGATCAAATCCTTATTTTCGATTCTAGTTTTATTCAGATAGTAAGTCAATGCCTTAAACCCATAAATAAAATAGTACGTCGGAAAAGACGTAAACAAGGCACTTTTTTTCCTTGAAAATATTGAGAATATCAAGGCACTTTAACTTCAAATCCTATTAATTTATGCTAAATTATGCTGTTTTCGGTGATTATTAGTGTGAATCAAGACATTTTTACCTACTTCTTTATGAAAGAATCAAGGTAATTTGAAATTCTACAACATGACTATTTTATCTATGCTTAAACGCACGTGCAAGTAGATCCCAGTCCTGGTCGTCAACTTCTTCGGGATCCAAGACCAACGTCTTTCTTCCGTAACGAGTGAAGTTCTTCGAGAGACGAGCCGACAATTCCTCTGCCGTTCCCGTCTGGGAACCGTAGATGACTAGAACCTGAATGAGCAACATCCCTAACTACAACTCTCTAATAGTATTATTTCTCTGCTTCTGAAGCGGGATTAGTCACCAGATCTACCGTACATCTCTGTTCTCGTTCTTCATTCTCGCCACAAATCCCTCCTCGGGGGTCATGGCCTTCAGGGCAGAAGAAGTAGTTACTGATTTTGCGGAGAAGTCTTGTTTCCTGGAAGAATGGGAGCTTCCTATTGTTAGCGCGGAAGGACCCTCAAGGCTATCCAAGCATGAACAAAGACATCTGTTTCACTTGTTTTGGAACAAGTTTAAACAGATTCAGGCATAGTAATGAAGACCAAACGGCTCTATTCTTAATATGGTCGGTACATGTCCATTAGAGCACGCGAATCCGAACCGACGCCTGATTTTTGAGTGTTACGTTTCACTTCCAAAGTTTGGTGAAATACACTCTTCTTATGTAGGACGTGAAACGTAAACCTGGAAAATTGATTTAATTGGATTAAATGGTTCGGATTCGCGTGCTCTAATGTCCATCCCAAGAGCATGTGAAAGGCAAGCATTGATTAGACCCGATCGGGTGGTTCTAATCCCCTTCTGAAGCTGGCACTAACTTCGTCTTTTTGTCACCCGTCATGTAGTTGTATGCAATGAAAGCAGTTATGGCAATGAAGACGAGTAGGTACATGTCACTCGTATCGAATAAAGCATCGTATAACCAATTCATCCTGAAAGAAGCAACGAGAATGTAGAGAAATGAGGAAATGAAAGGCAGAGAACACGATTGAAGAGGGAAAGTAACAAGAGTTATGCACTCAATAAAGACGGAAGAGAGGTGGAGAGGGTGGGAGAGTTAAGAGGTAAGAGGGAGGGAGGGGAGAGAGATATTGAGAGCTACGAGGGAGGAGACTGATACGAGAGCGAGTACAAATGACAATCAAGAGAATGATTACGAACCATTACATCACTTTAGTTAATTGAGAAGAAGAAGAAGAACAAGATGAGAGATCGGAAGGACAATGACCTATTTAATGAAGAAGATGTAGCTTGAGATTGGAAGAAGAAAATGAAGAAGAAGAGGGGGAAGGAGAAGAGACTGTCTGGAATGCATGGACTGAGACAATGAAGGGTACGATGAGGAATTGAGAGGTAAATGGGAGGGAGAGGATACAGGGGAACGAGGGTGGGAGGGTGGGGAGGTGGAGAGGGAGAGGGGGGAGAGAGGTAACGAGAGAATACAGCACAGGTTGGCAGGTAGACACACTACAGAACAGCACACTACACATGTAGAGAGATAAGTTCGTCTTCAACTCTTCTTACTCATTTCTCCCTTCATCCACATTTCAAGCCAATTCGTGCTTTTCTATTGCCTAAACCGACCCTCGAAATCGGCTACACGATTATTGTCACGTACGATTACAACCTACATCTAACCGTGGGACAGCTCTTCCCTTTAGAGAGCCGATACCGTAGTCAGATTTTGGCTTAAAAATCCATTCTCAATACGCGTCACGTACGCGTCGCGGTTCGCCACTCGTTGTGCATTTTAAATGTTTCGTGCGCGTTGATTTATTACAAGCGCCAAAAAGTTTGACATAAAACCGTTCCGGCCGTAGTCTCATGCCTCCTAAAGACCGTCTATGAAATAGGAAAAGTTTGACATTTTCAACTTACAGTAAGCCACACCAACGGACTATCGCAAAATGACAAGCAACATTTGGTTGCCGCTTCCTCCTTTTTCGAACCACTGTTATTGTGAAATGAATAAA